>OX328128.1:6201108-6521108 GCA_946811695.1 Gonocerus acuteangulatus | reverse complement strand
GTACTTGTCTTTGACATTTCATTGTATATTTTTCACTAAAATATATAATTGCACTATATTGAACGGAAAAGCACTAGGATGACGCAGTTCCTGCGAGTCGGACATGATAATGCATGCCTGCAGGTTAGCAAATATTTGGCAGGACGCAAAAGTGAATAAATGTTGCTTGCTTGGCTCTTGTGTTTAGTCTCTAGGGTCCAATATTTTGTTCCGTGGGTCAGGACGCTGAGAAATATGTCTTTCTAGAATCTTTGGATATTTTTCCCACGAGGCGTTTCTAAGACAATTGAAGGAAATATCTGAATAATTTCAAAATAATACAATATTGATAGTAGCAACAGTATAACAGACTTTAAAATTATTATAAACCTATAAATGTAACAAGTAGATAATAAAATGTAATATATAAGGACAGCTGGTTTGTGTTTTATTGATAACACTACTATAATGGGTGGGAACTATAAATGTCACTTGTAGAACAAGGAACTTGTTTACAAGGGCGGATAGTGGTAGATTCTTGTAAGTAACCTCAAGACTGCCAATTACCTGTGAGTTTGCCCCACATTACGACAGTATGCATAAAACATTAACCTTAAGATGGTCAAATAGTTCTACTTTCTAAATAGTGTATAATTAATAAACACGATAGTAAATAGTTTCGTGTATTAATTAAAATTATTGACGAATATTAAATAGTTAACTTCCTGGGAAAGGAAATATTACATATAAGGAAATCTGGTTTGAACAACCTCCAAGTAGTTTATTAAGGACTAGGAAAATTGGATGCAGTTATAAGACAGGAGCTGCGTAAGCTAAACATATTACTTAGAAATTTACAACCAAAAGCAAAAGAATTATCTAAAAAACGTTATGGCTTCATTAATGGTAATGTATCAACTTCAGACCCTGAAAACTGGCGTAGTTTTTAGGGGAAGTCGTCCCCCAATCCTTAACCAGAGCAAAAGGTGTATTTACTTAGTGTGGGAAGGATGGGACATCACAATAATCTTGTGAAATTAAATAACGTGTTCAGAATGGCTTCTTCACACTAAAGCAAATGTATTGGTTCTGACTTAGAAATCAGAAAAAAATAGACTTAAATAATTTTTGTTTTTAAAACAACAGGGTACCATTCTAAAGCTTACTAAATAAGGCAACTTTTGAGGCGGAGGCAAACCGCTAAGTTTACAAATAGCTGATTAAGAAAATATTAAACGAGTTAAGAAAACCCTAATAACAATAGTTCACATCTATATGGCTCTTAGTGTAGCTCCTAATTTACATGACAACATTTCAATAACTGGTGTTTCTTATTGGAAATTAAATGTAAGTTCTAAAAATGTAGTCGTTACTTAGGATACATTAACCGGAAATCCGTAAAACACAATTTTACATAAAAAAAAAACCCCCCAATGGTTTTGAAAAAAAAAAAAAAAAAAAAAAAAAGATTGCTTTGCTACATGTTGATATCTGCGCCTCAGAACTACAAATGAAATAAACCCCTAAAGTTATGAAATCTCAATGCTGGACGCCCTGTATATCCTAAAAAATCGTATATGCTAAAAAAACTATCTAAAAATCAAACACCTGTAAAAACATGAAAACATAAATAAGCAAATATCCATATTACAACTACTTCAAAATATAAGTTTCTTATAAAATACTAAAAGAATCTTGCAGCTCTATTATCTGCTTGAATAGATAGAATAATAAGACAGAGTTATTATTCAACATGGCTGCGGTTATCCGCAATTATTAGACAATATTATAGTGAGGATATAATTATTTATTGTTTTAACTCCAATATTATAGGGACTTGATTTTATTGGAGTATTTTTAGCGCGGTTCCTCTCCCTCCCTTCATAGACAGGAACCCCGCTTACAAGGTTGATCTCATGAAACAATCCGGAAGTGCCGACTAGAAAATTTCGCGTTTCAGAACCCCTAGAGACCGAAAATAACGGTGGTTCAAATTTGTATATATATATGTGTACATATATATATATATATATATATATATATATATATATATATATATATTTGTCTGTTCGCTCATTTATGGCTTCCCTAATTGTCCGATTGTGATGAAATTTGGTACAAAAATCCGTCGTCCAATTTGAAAGGTCAAGTTCGTTAACCAGCAGAATCCGCCCACTGGAAGATGGCGTTTGGGGCGAAATTCGCGCAAAAAAATCGTAACCCTTACGTTTTTGAGTTCATAAGCTTGTAAGAACTCCTTTCCTTCTTGGGCTAGGAAAACGAATGAAACCATTTTCAAGGCGATAGCTTTAACCGTTTTCGAGAAAAGTGGAAAAATAGTTTTTGAATACCGTTTTTGGTTTGGGTACTTATAGGGATAGTTATGCAAAACAGTTTTTATACAGCTATTGTGGAAGATACCAAACATTTACCTTAATACAATATAAATATAAATATATTCATTTTTCGCTGAGGAGTGTATTTTGTATTAATACGGCTTTCCAGCAGTAGTTTTTAACGTTATATTTTCGAAGAATCATACCCGCCTTCAACAGAATGGTGTACATGATTTTAATAACATTTTTTTAATAATTTATAATAACCAGTTGTTAATAGATTATTCATAAATATCTATTTACGTAACCATTATTTTATTAACTACCTGTTATTATAAAATTACAAAACTTTTATTAAGATTATGGACACCCATCCGATGATAGAGGATGTAATTCCTACGAAATATAAGGTGTATTAATACCATGTATATATACATAAGTATGTATGGTTGATAACACGGTAGCGGCAACAATTTTTTTGCTTTTTTGCCAAATAATATTTGGTATATAGTAGTACCATTAAAAAAGATTGAATTAGGTCTTTAACCAGAAAAGTTTCTTTATCTGGAGGGGAGGGGTCTATAGAAATTTCGGTTATATTGATTCGGAAATCTGTATTAATCGTGTTCCTTCAATATGTGTTGTATAGAAATTAAAAAAACGGTCCAATAAATTCAATTTAAAAAAAACTAATTCTCGAGTAAGCTATTAAATTAATTAATTGAGTATATAGTTCAGCGATTTTTTATGAATTTATAATCTTGTTAAGGGATGCTTAGTTATGCGATTTTTTTTCTATCTCTGACATCATTTAGCGTTATGACATTATTACCACAAGAATACAAGTGCCAATAGATCAATATTGGATTAATCATTTTTAACTTTTATTATGAACTAGCTGTTACCCAGTGTGCCATGCTACACCTGCTTTCTGTCAATGACTCTCCCAGTATCAAGATCTACTTGATACCTAGTTGTATATACCCAAACAATGTCAAACGATGTGAATTTGTTTTAGTTCATAATGATACCGGCAGAGGCCAGCACAATAGCACTTCATCTAATAGCCGACAGAGGCCAGTAGTAATAGTTTACTAGTCGGTTCAAAATGGCCGTCACAATCTGAATGGTTCAGTGTAGCCAATTTTTCTTGAACAAAACTTTTGACCTTTTGACCAAATTTTGAAATTTGACTGTTTTGACGTAGCCTAGGAGATTTCTCGTATCAAGACCTACCTGTGTGCCAAGTTTGGTCAAAATCGGTCAAACGGTGTATATTTGTATAAGGAACAAACAAATAAGCAGAAAAACAGACAGACACGTGATATATATATATATATATATATATATATATATATATATATATATATATATATATATATATATATATATATATATATATATAGAAGTGTCCTTGATTTTGAAAAATGTACGTAACAGTTCTGGATAATAGGGTCGTGAGAAAGGAATTGGACCAGCCTATTTCTGAAAGCAGGAAGTCTGTTAGGTTCAAGGTCACAGTCTTGGTTTATATCTACTTATAGTTCTGCTTTGTAGTTTTAGTAAGCTTTTAGTAGTTTTATAGTTTTAGTAAGCTTAATGATGGGACATAGTTTAATAATTATATAATTTATTGCTATTAGGTCCCAGTCTTGACTTATATCTACTTACAGCTCTTCTTTGTAGTTTTATTTTACCTTTAGTATTTTTATAGTTTTAGTAAGCCTAATCATGGAAATGAGTGTAACAGTTATAACTATCTAAAGGCAGATCATTTAATTGGGCTCTAGCTTATGAAACACTTCATAATAAAACCATATCCCTAGTGATCCATAAAAAAATCAATGATCATCCAAATGAGCTTTCGAAGGCTATTGGTCTATAGTTATTTGGAAATATAAAAATTCTTAATGTTTTTGTACAGGGAGACCTCGATCAAAATTAGTAAATCGGTTCATCAGGAATGGGGGTTTATTGCGGGACAAAATTATTAATTTGCCCTTACTAACCTTTGTGTTTACGCTCTTGCAAAGAAACCCGGTAGATATAATGTCCAATGACATGTCTCGCAAAAGAAAGTAAAATCGGTCCATCTGAAGTTGGGGTGTACACCAAAACAAAACATATCAAACATAAAAGATCAAAACTATTTTTGTTTGTGTTGTATAAATGTAGGTTAGTTTAGAACATTTCTTGGCCATTAGGCGTCAGCTAACCATCATGATAATGAATGGGTGTAGTTCTGCAGCTCCTGCGTGACGGTCAATTTAGTTAGTTTGTCCCTCAGTCGCTATTCTAGTTCAAACGTCCTTGACTTGCGCCGCTGAATGCAAATAGGAGTAAAACCAGATTTCGTGAGGATAACAGCCTGGCCTTCTGATTATCGCAACGAGCAAACGCCCTTGCTCGCCTGCTTTCATTAAATATGATTTCGAAACGGACTTTAGTCCTTAGCAGGTGGACACCGTCACGAAGCTTGATGTTGCAACGACACCATGTTGTCGTTCTGACGGCTATCTAGGAGAACTCGTTAAGAAGGTGGGACATGGGTGTGTCTTGCACACGTGGGAATGGAACAAGATAGGGTTTGGGACACGTGGGAATGGAACAAGGTAGGCATTAGGATAGGGAATGGAACAAGATAGGCTTTCGACACGTGGGAATGGAACAAGGTAGGCTTTGGTACACGTGGGAATGGAACAATATAGGCATTGGGACACGTGGGAATGGAACAAGATAGGCTTTGGTACACGTGGGAATGGAACAAGATAGGCATTGGAACAGGTGGGAATGGAACAAGGTAGGCGTTGGAACATGTGGAAATTGAACAAGGTAGGCTTTGGGACACGTGGGAATCGAACAAGGTAGGCTTTGGGACACGTGGGAATCGAACAAGATAGGCTTTGGGACACGTGGGAATCGAACAAAGGTAGGCTTTGGGACACGTGGGAATCGAACAAGGTAGACTTTGGGACACGTGGGAATCGAACAAGCTAGGCTTTGGGGCACGTGGGAATCGAACAAGATAGGCTTTGGGGCACGTGGGAATCGAACAAGGTAGGCTTAGGAACACGTGGGAATCGAACAAGGTAGGCTTTGGGACACCAAGGTAGGCTTTGGGGCACGTGGGAATGGAACAAGGTAGGCTTTGGGACACGTGGGTGTATCCAACATAGATTTTGATTAGGTATTGACATTTCTCGCACTAAATGACCTTCTACCGCGCAATAAAACATCCAAATGTACTCGGTTGCCCATTCTCTTCGTCTTCAGAACCTAAACTATGATTATAATTCGAGTTCAGATGACGTAGAAAAATCCCTGGGTGGGGACATGCATTAGAGGTTAGAAAATCAACAACAATCGATTTTCCCTTTCGATTGCTCGAGATACGTTATCGAATCTCGAGGAAATGCAAAATTCTCAGTTTCACAGCTATAAATGAGTTGTTTACTTCCGCTACCTTGATATGCACCGATGCACCAATCTAGATAATCGATTGGTTTCCATTCGATTTCCGACCTGATAAGGTATGACAACACTCTTATCATTGTTGTTATTGTCTGCTTTAGACTCAGGATTGGCCATGTTAGACTTATGCCTTGGACAAGTGCTTTCAGTACGGTCCGTCCAGTAACTAACTTGACGACCCTTGGCACGGAGTGTTAAGTGCTCACGCCTTAACTGATTTGAAGATATCTGCTGAATAACCAGTAGAGTTCAAGCATATTACAAAAATTTCCAAATCCCTATTTCTGTGGATTATGGAATCAATTAACTTGTAATCAAAATGCTGATTTATTAGATCATCGGGGGTACCATCTTAAAGGAGTGAAATCGTCGTGGAATCGAACCTTTTATGCAATAATAACAATTATGTCCGATGAACTGTAGCATTCTAACTTCCATAAATGACGAGTTAGTAATTGATAAAAACTTCCAACCTACTTAACAATGAACTGAAAAATTCAAGCAATCTATTTCTGGCAGCGAGAAAATAGTCGGTTCTAGTTTTAAGGAGAATACAGTAATAGTATTACTAAGCACGAGTCGAACTAACGAAACAACAAACTGGGAAAGAGCACTTCAGCGCAAAGTGGTGGCGAGTTATGTTTTAGATAGATAGATAGATATGGAGTTTGGCGCTCTACAACTAGGTTATTTGCGCCTTTCAATATGTTGGTTCGAAAAGGTTTGGGTTCTTTTATAAATGTTTGATTTAGGTATTTAATTAAATTTTGAGACGTCTGTGAGTTTGTGAGATAGGTGTAGTTCTTTGCCTGTATGTAATGGTGTTATGCTTTGTTTAGTTACAAATTGTTAAAAATAATTAGTTACAGATTATATCATTTATTAGTTAAAGACCATTACAGTCATTATCTTAAAATCCAATATGAGATTTATAATTTAAATCAAGACTATTATAACTTAAACTAAGACTATGGCAATTATAATTTAAATTAGTTATGTTTTGCCTTCTGTGCAGATGAGCAAAGGAGTTTTCAAGGTCATGCAATTCAAAACTGAACATTACAAAAGTCCGCCGTCCAAAATCCCAGAATCTGCTTCGTCGTGAAACTTGTTACTCAATACGATACTGCCGCTAGTCATGAGGCAACCCAAAATGTGCCTTCAAGCGATCGCACAGTGCGCGGCGTTCTAATGGAGTAACTGGACAAAAGTCGTTCTCAACAGAATTTTAAAGAGTAAACTAATTTTATCATTAAAGAACACATGTATTTTAAGGGCCTTGAATAAAAACTAAGTGTTTTTCAATTAAAATTATATTTGCAAAAATTTATTTGAAGTGGTATAGCTACCATCCAAATTTTATCAATGAAAAAAATAAATTATCATACAAAAAATTAGAAATAATTATACAAAAATGTATAAAGAATTAAAATCAATTATTCGCTGTCCGAAAAACTATCTTCGGATGGCGATAAGTTGTCCAGTCCAACTTGGAGAGTTTAGATACGTTTTGTCGCGATCATTAAGCTTTGAATTCGAATGGTTTATTCTCCTGCTTAAAGAAATTAAAGGGTACGAAGATATTAAACGACGATTTAAAAAGTCAGCATTCGAATTGATCCTATTTTTTTCAAAATGTCATTTTTTGGGTTTATGTTTTCTATTAAACACAGAATCATTCAAAGCAAGAAAAATTAGTGTATATATGAAGTATAACTGTTATTAAAGCAAAATAATTCAGAAACTCAGGATGTTTTGAATCGAAATTGAAAAAAGTTATTTTAAAAATTTTACTTAACAATATTAAGATATTTAGATCAAGTAGAACAGGCCGAGGTTAACTTCTATAAAAAACTTTTCAATTTAATAAAGTCCACTCCAAATTATCTGGTAAGGCTTGAGACAGGTTCAGATTATATTTCAGTCCAAATTTTAAAATCTTCCCTAACGTGGCTCTGTAAAATATTAACTATGGATAGGAATAGACTACCTAGATTGTGCTATGACAGGCTATATGTATTAGATCAGTCACATAGTAATAAATTGCGTTTTACCTGGGTAACACAACTTAAGGAAATACTCATTAACCTAAACTATTATGATATTTGGTTAAACCAGGACCCCCATGTAATTAAAGCAAATATGGCAGGTATCTTAGAAGATTACAAGGAAATGTTGTTAGACCAGGATATAAATAAAAAAAATCAGTGCAATTATAGCCCTTTACAATAGTATACCCATAAAACCAGGTACTGCCCAGGAATTTCTCACAATTAATCTACCATTTTCCATATATAAAACAATTTTCCAATTAAGAACCTGCAGTAACTACGGAATAAAATTCAACATAAACAATTTAACATATACAATAGACCCGCAGAAGAAATGTTCTGTTTGTAGTTTAAATGTTCTAGAGAAGATTCATCATTTAATTCTTCATTGCCCTGCTTATGAGCCGATAAGAGCAAAACATCTTACCTTCCTTACTGATAATGATCCAGAAATTAATTTCCTCAACCCACTCAATAGCAATAATAAATATAAACTCATAGGAATATCTAGATATCTTAAGGAAGTTCTAAAGTGCCGATCATTTATTTTAAATTAATAAAAGTTAATTATGTTTTATCTTCTTTTTTATTTATTTATTTTTTTTTATTCTTTTAATAATTCACTTTTCAGTTTATTTACATTTGATTTATGTTATAATATTATGACTATATTTATTTTAATCATAAGCGGAAGGATTTTATCTATGTAATATTAGTTATATTATTTATTTCTCATATACAGATATTGTTATTTTGCAACTAATTTGCTCATTATAGTTTGTTCATATTAGTAAAATAGTACAAATATATACTATAACAGTTAAGCAGTTATAAAAGTTAAAATTACTAAAAATAGGACTAACCAAATAAATATGTAAGCCAACTCCTTTGCTAAGGAGAACTCCTGTATAGCAAATAAAATAATAATAATAACAATATTAACGAAACATGTTAAAAACAAAAACAATGGAGATTCTCTTACCTTCTTTGATGCCTTCGCATCGAAGAAGGTAAGAAACTAATAGATAGATACTAAAAATTCGACAAGACTTTTGTATGGAAATTTTTTCGTTTAGAAAGATAATCGAACTGCCACTTGTTCAAACATGATTTGAATCCTTTGTGTTAATAATATTCGAATAAAAGAGTTGCATTTTCGAATTTTGTCCACAGGCTGCAGCACTGTGCATCGGGGCGATTGACAGCGCGCCGTGCGACCATCCCGGCAGTGGCGTGGAACAATCCTATCTTTGTTTGCATATAATGCTTATATCTGCAGTGATTTAAAAACCTAAGAATAGGGACGCAACCAACACTTGCAAAATGCAGGCACTCATATCCAGGTGCAGGCCTGACCCTATTTTGCATGAAGTTTGTTAGGCTTCCATATGGTCCCCATCCACATCCCTTTTCGATATATTTATGAAAATTCCACACGTCTGATGAAAAACTATTTTTGTTTTAAATACTTCCTCTACTCCAAACGTAACCAAACTTTTCACCCCAATCCGTCGTTTCGTTTTATACGAAACTAAATTGCAATTTTTTGTTTTGCAGAATTCACGAAAACAGTTAAATGTGTTTTTATTTTTCGTTCTGCTCTTTCCATTTCCACAGTATTTCCGTATTGCATCGTCGGATCAGGAAGGAAGGAAACATGCAAATGAATACCCCCAAAAAAAAACCAAATCATCGGATCCCTCTTCAAGTGCCTAAAATCTTGATTAGGTTAGGCTTTAAGTAGTTCTTTGGCACCTTCTGAGGCATCGGATAGTGCCAAACATGTTGAGCCATTTTTATATATTGAAATTGGGACACTGCTTATCTACTATATATTTGCCAAATACTGATTCACTGACCTATCGTCGCCTAGCCCAAATCACTCGACAAAAACACTCCCTTTAGGATGTTAACACTCGCTAAGAAAGGTTTCTTTGATATTCAAATTTTCAGGTACTTTTACAGGGGTTAGAATTTTTAGTTCTAAATAGAGCATGCTCGCCCAGGCAGAATGCGTTGCTAGGACGATAACAGGTCAGCTGTTACTGCACTGTATCTATTTCATAGTATTATTTTTAATAGGGGCTAATTTCAACTATGATGGCAGTCAGATGGACTCAAAAATCATAGACGTATATAGAAAATAATTTCGGAGGGGTCTGGGAAAATTTCGGGGGGCTGAGACCATTTCCGGTTTATGGAATAGGTACTAAAAATTTAGATCTTGGAAGAGTTTTAGTCAACTTAAACGCTATTACAACCAAAACAGAATATGTTTTATGAAGTAAATAATCTTATTTAATTTATTTTTAAGGGTTTTATGAAATTTTTACCGATCAAATCAAAATGTCGGGGGGGGGGCTGTGCCCCCCCTTATATACGCTCATGTCAAAAATAGTAGAGGATAAAACGTCCTTCGTGCGTCATAAACGTGACGTTATTATCGCGTTTCCCCTCTATAGAGGGACGGGGTAAACGCAGTAAAAAGATTTATTTATAGGTACTGAACAGTTAGATGCACTTATGTATGTTCTAACTCAATAAGTGTTCAATTAACCGTTTCTTTATAAAAATAGTAGCAGATAAACTGTGAAGTACGCTGAAGAATGCAGAGAATGCCCAGAAACAAGCATGGGCGTATATAGGAAATAATTTCGGGAGGGGCTGGAAACATTTCGGGGGGGGCTGAGACCATTTACGGGGTATGGAATAAGAAAAATTTAGAACTTGGAATAGTTTTAGGCGTCTAAAACGCTATTACGCCTAAAAGAAACTATTTTTTATTAGCTAAGTGATCTTATTTAATTTATTTTTAATGACACATTTTTACCATCAAAAGAAAATTTCGGGAGGATGCAGCCCCCTCAGTCCCCCCCCCTATATGGAGCAAAACCCGGGAATCGTGCTAAGAGGAAGGTGACCGATTAAAACAACATTAGGTTTGAAGAAATATTTCGAGAAATAATTTTTAAAAGATGAATAATGTCTTTTAATACATTTTTTTTTCTAATACTCCCCTTATTCGAAAAGTAACCGAAATTTAAATATTCTGATTTATATGAATTTCAAACATTCAAAAAAATTTACATCTTTTTTGTCACATTTTTTGAAGTACCCAAACTGATATTCACTTTTCGCGAAAACGGTATCAAATATAGCTTTAAAAATTTTGTTGTTTTTTTTCGTTTTCAACGTTAAAGAACCTATATAGCGACTACCAAATTTCGCTCCAAAAACCATGTTCCGGTTGACGGATTGTGCTAGTTAACGAACTTGACCTTTCAAATTAGACTGAAGATTTTTGCGCCAAATTTCAGAAATATCGGACAATTTTTGAGTGTATAGAAATATGTGTGTGTGTACAATAATTTGAGCCACTGTTATTTTTATTATACATAGGTTCTGAAACTCTGAAACACGAAATTTTGGCAACTTCCGGATTGCGTTATGAGCCCAACCTTATAAGCGGGGTTCTTTCCTATGGAGGGAGGGTGGTAGGTACCAAATGAAAGCGAATCTACTTCAATAGCATATTCTACTAATAACGAGTACATGAAGTGATGCATTCTAAGACTGTAGACTTCCTTGAAGAAAGCGATCAGCTGATAGAGCTAGTAACTTGTTTAAAGATAGAGTAACGTGTTTAGAATTGAAGTAACATGTTTAATACTCTCGGGGTGATTGAAAGTTGCCTTTATAAGGTCATAACTTTCCATGAATCATTTCAAGCACTATATTTAAAACCTTCTTTATATAATCGAACTAGATTATATAGACAAACTCTTACTTCTGGAATATATAGCATTTTTTAATGATTATACCATATTACTTAGTTATATTTGGTTCTAATACAACGGAAATGGTACATTAATCTAATCCGTGCACTGGTTCCAAACTCAATTTACGATATATCAGAATAAGTAGCTGACGAAACAAGCATTTTCATAATTCTTGAACATTTGAAGGGCCAGGGTGCAAAACGATGAATGTCACTAAAAATTAATTTAGAGAAAATGGAATATAATAAGTATCATTTTCCAAATTTCCTATGTTTACAATCCTAATCGATTTTTTTTGGGGGGGGGGCGATTATTTTACTCCCACACGTGTTCTTAGCCGAATTAAATAATTTTTTGGGCAGTTCAAGGTGCAGATACTTGAAATTAAGTCGATTTTGTAAACCAAATTGGAAAATCAAGAGAACTTTTCATCAAAAAAATTTCTTCTACAGATAACACATTATTATATGTATTACCTTCAACATCTAATCTTCTTCGTGTAGGAGGCAATACACAGCACGCAGGACTAGTTAGAGAGATATGCTGCGAAATAACCAAAATCAAAATATAAATCCTCCCCTATTTGTCGTATATTTTTCTTCGTTTGAAAGAAAACTAGTTAAAAAACACTTCGTCCTAAAGGACACTACCAAAAACTTGAAATCACAACTAGATTTTCCCCGGAGATTGTTGTTTGTTTGTTTATTGTTTTTTTTAATAATTCCGTGAGCTGGATATGACAAATTTAAAAGAACAAAAAATGTTAAATGTGTTGTTGCCTTAGCTGAGTAATTTTTCACAGTTCAAGCAGGTCCTATGGGAATTTTACACTTTTCCTCTATCCATGGAACTCCAAGGAAGTTAGAAGAATATCCAAATTCTGGGAAAATTTAGTTTTCACAAATTCGTCCCGCGGCGCCGGGAAAAACCTTAAAGATCCCAACGTTGCCCCACCCCTCAGCTAGACTATTATTCCTAAGAATGTTCAATGGTTACTCACAACACCTAGAGACCTTGTACGCCACCTCTCACCCGTCAAGGCAGCCGACGCCCTACGCCACGGCCTCCAGGCTCGGCGGGTCGCACGCTCGAAGCTTAGGGAAAACAGTTATGTAGGAGGCCCGGTGGCCGAGAGTGTTAAGGCGTGAGCGCTTAACACAGCGTGCCAAAGGTGGGTTCGATTCCCACTATGGGGTGTTGGCTCTTCTTTAGAAAAAAGAGAATGCATCAGCCCTATCCTGTCTAGAAAAGGGTGGTGACCTACAGATAACCATCCCAAAATTCTTAGTTAATAATAATCGACGTTAAAATTTAAATAATAATAAAAACAGTTATGTAACGTGGGGTTAAAATGCAGGAATCTCGAGTAGGAGATGCAGGATCTAGGCACTCTAATGGCAATTTGCTTTTTATTCAGCAATGGGTTCGCTTGCCCCCCCCCAAAAAAAAAATCATACATGGATATTTTTCCATTCTCAGCGCTATGGCCTAGAAGCAGATGCGCCGTAAAAATACTCATTTTACTGTCCTATGAAATTTAAAAAAAAACACCTAATTAAAAACTAAAAATACAACAAAACGTCCAAAAGGACGAAACCAACACACTTAGTCACTTATTTTCGAGTTTTCGAATAGTTATCTTTTACTTACTACGATTTCCAAAATGTTTTCTAAATATTTAAGAAAATACACGAAGATCTCAAAACAATTCATGTGAATTATAACTTTTTTGCCTGTTAATCATTTTTTCTTTTATCTGTCACTTATTTGTATGCCGTTTCGTTTCGATGAATGTCAAGCGATTGGAAGAATTTTCCACTAAATCAATCATTTTTTAATGCTGAAACTAAAATTAGTAAGAAAACCTAGCCTTATCCACTTTTCTCACAAACGGTTACATATATCCTCCTTGAAAACGGTTACATATATCCTCCTTGAAAACGGTTTCATTCGTTTCCCCAAATTCGTTCCCCAAAAGGACCTACTGCTGCTAACGGACTCGACATTTTTAATCAGGCAAATAATTTTTGTACTTAATTTCATCAAAATCGGATCAGCGAGCAGACAAATACATTTGTGTGTATATACATTTACAATCCCAGAATTCTATTTTGAGAATTTTATCTCCCACTGATGGGATAGTTCACTAGAAAAAATTGCTAATAACTACGTAACAGGCCACAAGGGCAAGGAGGTGCAGATACTCTAAAGGTGCCTAAATTTTGACCTTACGGCACTCTAGAAAGATAGTGCGGTCAGTACTACGTTCCGGCCCTCTGCATATATCCATTAAAGGCTGCAGGGGCCTAAGAGCCAACGAAGGCTCTAGAAGAAAACCTCTTTCTGTGCTTCCGAGTTTGAAACTCCAGGACATGTGTCATGTGACGTGACCACTGAACCATTATAGGCCTCACTTCCATATCATGCGCATATACACAATTCTGATACCTGACCGCCAAGACAAACAGGAAACTGACCGCCGATCTGGTCATACTGACCACAGCCAGCTCATATTGACTATGCGACCTTCGCTGGAAATATCTGGGCCACTTTCACTACTTACCGACCTTACCATTATCTACTAAAGAACTAGTACGAAAATCACTGCTCTCATTCACTACTAGAATCACTGCTAACTGATTCCAATTCACTTTCTACCTCCGAAGGCCAGCTGTGTTCGCCATTAGTGCAAAGATTGGTCCAAAGAGATAAATCCAATAACACACAATAATAATGGAAGTTGGTAAATTACAGTATTATTGTTGTGCAATTTTGTTTTCTTATTCGTTTATTGGAGAATTTGTATCAACGTTGAATACACTGGTTCACGTAGATCACCGAGGTTAAGCAAGTACTAGGATGGGTGACCGACCACGTGCTGTTGGCATTATTTAAGGGCGGCCATGTATAAATATCCCATAAGTTGATACACCAAAAAAATTAAACAAATCTTACAAGTTGAGGCAAATTTGGGCATTTTTCAACAGCGGCTTGTTACAATAATGCAAAATCTCATGAAAACAGAACATTAAATAATGAAAATAATATTAAACAAGAATTCTCTTATTAGGAGGAAGGCTAACAAATAAAACTGATTTTTTAACCCCAGTTAAACTAATTTTGCTACCTTTAGTTGCTCATCAGGAGCAAAAATTGAAAATATTTACAGCCACATTAAGCAAGAGAACAATTCCACTATCCGGGCCAAGTCAAGACTGGAGCTAAGAAAAATGGCGTCGACCAGTCAGCTGATTCTAATCGATAAACACCATTCACCAAAAATCGATACCCAAAAGAAATCAGCACTAATGGAATCGAACCCTGGAAACTTGGCACGAAGTGTCAAGTGCTCACGTCTTAACACCCACTGCCACCAAGCCTCCCAAACTACTGTTTAATATGTTTACTCAGTACCTACATAAAAAAAATGTTTTATGTTTTTTATAATGTTTTATTTTAATGATTTAAAATGTTGTTTACTGTTTTTTATTATTCCTTTCGTAATTGGACATATTTATTTTTTAGCTGAAGAAGGCTTAAAAACGGACGTTTCCTCTTAGCCAAATCCCAACAATTTCTTTACTTTTCGAAATAAGTTTAGTTAAATAAATAAAATAAATACGTCAAAACCAATATACAGATTAATAATTATTGTCAATTAAATAAAAAAATATTTTGTTTAGCTGTTTTACTTCCGTTCTGTTTTTGTTTTTGTTTTTTTATTCACTACTCTCTTCCTTGCAACATTAATTGTACTTCGCATGATCCTATCCCCACCATATGTAAATAATAATAATATACATACAATAAATGCGTAAAATCATTAAATTTTCCTGAAATTAAATAGCCATTGCCAATACAGACATCAGTACATAAGGTGATAGATTTTATCTCCTACAGTAGAGTCAGATCTCTCCATATAACTGTTGTGTAGATAGAAACCTTGGAAAAAGAGATTTTCCACACAAACAGAAATAAAAACCGTAAGATAGTATGACAAAATTTCCCCAGCATACTAATGAACCCCGCCCATTCAAGTAGTTCCCAAGAGCATGCGCAAGATCGAGAAGAGTTGCGCAGAAGCCACCGTGAGACCTTGCTGCAACCACAGTGAATAGGCATTACACGCACTTGATGGAAAGATAAACATTAATAATTAATTTTAATCGTCCTAATGCAATTCTCTGGGAAGAAAGTCGCTTAATGGCGTATAAACGCTTAATTATATGCATTTCAAAATATTCAGCAATTTCCTGATGCGTTTTCAGCGGTTCTCACGTTTCTAAAAACCGGAAAAATAATTGAGAAAAGATTGATTGAAAAGACCGTTGATATTGTGAAGGTGAAGGTTCTAGAAGTTCGGTCAGAAGTGTTGATAAAACAATATTTGTCTGTTCGTTATCTAGCTGGCTCAAGAATGAAACAAGTTTAATGAAATTTGGTACAAAAATACTTTTTTAATTTGAAAGGTCAAGTTCGTTCATCAATATAATCTGTTCTCCGGAATATGACATTTTGAGCGAAACTAATCGCACCGCTTACGTTTTCGCGTTAAGTAAAGTACTGCCAACGGCCATAGCCACGTTGAATGCACCGGTTCCCTTAGATCACCGAAGTAAGGCAACGTCGGGCGTGGTCAGCACCTGAATGGGTGACCGACAACGTGCTGTTGGCATTATAAAAGGGTGGCAATCTGTAGACAGCTCGGCGCTAATAGCCAAATAGTTGATGCACCGTTAAAAAACGAAAGAAAAAACCTAAAGTAGTGCATTATTCTTTTTCATCGCATAGTTTATTTTATATTCTTTTGCCCGGCATGTTTCGTGCTTTGTGTCACGCCTATTCAGGGGCTTTCCTTGTTACTCTTGTAAAGTAATCTTGCTAAGATTCAGGCGTATTACCTTATAGGCTCAGGCACACAGGACGCGATCAGTATCGCGGCGGCCAGCGATGCAACGATCGTCGCGGCGATCTGCAATAAGCATAGGACGCCATATCTTTGTGAGCAATACAGTTCTTAATTTAAATGAAGAATATACATTCAACAAGCAAGACAGAATTTATGGATTTCTTTATTAAAACAACATAACCTCAAAACATATTATTTTCAATGGATAATTCAGTTTCTTCACTCATTTTATCGCGCGATAAATCTGTAATTTTTTACAACTGTATCGCCCGGCAAAGCGATAAAGACTAGCTCGCTGCTACAGATCACTGTGTGACAGGGTTGATGCTATACTGCGTAATACAAGTAGATCGCCTGCCACCCTCGGTCAGATATCGCTGTCTGCCGCGATATAGATCGCGTTCTGTATGCCCGAGCCTTAACGAAGCATATGTACAATATGCATCGTATATTCTGAAGATGAGCGTTATCAATAGTATGCAGATGGTGAAGAGATAAGGATAAAAAAAAACAAAGATTGGGTAAAAATGAAGTTTCACGCCCTCAAAACCGTTTTTTTTTTTCAAATTTTGTACAATAACGCATTTTGATGTACTAAACACTAATACGTTAAATAAAAACCTTCGCATTTAACTAGGAAAGAAGTTATTAAGCACTAAAGTTCACTGTTATGCAGGTTATGAGAGCTAATGTAAACTACTAAATTTGTGACGACTTTAAGGTATACATGCTATGCGTTTCCGCTCCCTCAAGAAGATAACAAAACCCCAGTCAATCCAACTCGCTAAAATTAATAGAATTCTAATAGAATATAATATTAAGCACTAAAGTTCACTGTTAGGAAGGTTATAAAACTAGGCGTCAACAGCGTATTGGTAAACACGCGCATGCGCAGATATGTAACATTGGGAAACAGAGAACTCTCATTTGAAATTTTCAGAAACCATTTATTCAAACATATTCTTAATTTTAAGGGCATCCTCACCCGTTGTCACCTGTCGCTTAAGGGCATACGTGCTATGCGTTTCCGCTCGCGACGCTCGCTCAAGAAGATAACAAAACCCCAGTCAATCCAACTCGATAAAATTGATAGAATTCTATTAACTTTAGTGCTTAATAACTTCTTTCCTAGATAAATGCGAAGGTTTTTTTTTTAACGTATTCGTGTTTAGTGCATCAAAATACGTTATTGTAAAAAATTTGAAAGAAATCGGTTTGGAGGGCGTGAAACATCATTTTTACCGAAGATTGTTACATTTTATTGTGTAGCATTAGAAGTTTCATCAGAAATTTAAGGTAAGATTGACCATTTTTGGACTTGCACAATATGACAAAAGGCCGAATTACACCCCGTAATGCGAAGGTTATGAGACAACAATAATCCTAATCTAATTTGACATTTGTGGAAATTAGATTGCTACGGTGGATCGAAGATTAGAGAATTGTCGCACCTTATCAGGTAAGAAATCGAATTGATACAAATCGATTATCTGAGTCAGTGCTTCGGTGCATATCCTCGATAGCGGAAGTACCGCACTGCATCAGGCGCAGCTGTAACGGTGTTCTTTGCATTTCCTTCAGATTCCATACAGGAACTCGAGAAATCGAACAGGAAGACCGATTAATCTTGATTTTCTAACTACTTACACTCCGGGAGTCTTGTTGGTACCATTAATTCGCCGTCAGCGTAACAGGATAGAACTTTCTTACAACGTTTGCAGAAAATACATTCAAGATAAATTTGACACATTTCATGGTCACCTAACTGGTATCTTTCTCCGTCTCCTAGGCATTTATTGGCGAAGAATGCTCAATCAACAGGTTGCCACCCCATCCAAGCTGTAACCTCGCATATATTTCATGGTCACCTAACTGGTATCTTTCTCCGTCTCCTAGGCATTTATTGGCGAAGAATGCTCAATCAACAGGTTGCCACCCCATCCAAGCTGTAACCTCGCATATATTTCATGGTCACCTAACTGGTATCTTTCTCCGTCTCCTAGGCATTTATTGGCGAAGAATGCTGGCAAAGAGGCGAATCGCCTGGTCAATTGTTACATATTAACAAATTGTCAAGTTATTTTCATACAAATGTGTTCTTATTCTAAAATGTACTAGGGAACAAAAGTTATACAATAGCAAAATAGAAAATAATGAGTGAGTTTAGAACAAACAAAGAGAAATAAAAAATAAGGGGATAAAAAAAATATATATAAAAAAATAAAAATAAAAAATAAAAATAATAATATATATATATACATATATATATATATATATATATATATATATATATATATATATATATATAAATATATATAAATAAACGAAGTGGCAACAGAATGTGTAACCAAAAGTCTGGCTGTTTTTCTTTGCCAAAAACCAGACTATACTTTGATGTTTTATCACGGCTAACTATTTGCAACTCATTAAGGTACTTTTTTGGGCTACCGAGATATGTAATTGTTATCTAATCCTTTAATGAGTTGTTTTTTGTTTTTTTTTCTTTTTAATGCTATATCAATTTCTTGTCTATCAACAGGTTGCCACCCCAACCAATCAGTAACCTCGCATATATTTCCTTTATTTCTTTGAATGCAGTAGTCCACATATCATGGCCAATGGCCCTATTGGCCTGTAATTGAGAGAGGTTTTACATCAAATTATAACCGGTGCATTTGCAGATTTTATGGTTGTGTATGAAGGTCATCTCATATCCTTCTCGTCCGGTGAAAGAGCAGAAACACCTGAAAGTGAAAAGGCGACACCAAAGAAGTCGAAGAGGACAAGCCGAAACGTCCTGGCGTAAACTTTTCATAGAGATCCTTAGAAAAGTCCAAATCCTGCCGGAAACAGGACCAAACTTCGCCCCTGAAGCTGCGGTGAAAGAGCAGACACACCTCAAAGTGAAAAGGCGACACCAAAGAGGTCGAAGAGGATAAGTCGAAAAGTCCTGACGTACCCTTTCCATAGAGATCCATAGAAAAGACCAAATCCTGCCGGAAACAGGACCGCACTTCGCCCCTGAAGCTGCGGTGAAAGGTGCGAGACACGACCTCAGCAACACCTAGAACCCTATTTGGTAACAATACCCGACCTTGGCCGGCGCATTCAAATGGACCACCCAACAACGCCGTGACCATGTCGATCGGCATAACTCATTCAGTTACTAACAAGGATGTGTCAGTTCTTCGATTGGATTTGGGTGTCTGACTGGAACACAATGTTCTTCGAAAGGTCATTCATTGGCTCATATAATAAAATAAACATTGCTTAGCAATATTCCGTTTTAAACGAACACATGACACAGCAGAAACCTTTGCCCATTTTCGGCTTAACCTCGAGGTTAACCGGATGGCCTAACTTTCAAATTTGAGCCTATTAGCGCGTTTTCTCGATTTCCAAAGGATGGAAAATCCGCTTATGACGTATCCGGAAAGTCGAACAAAAATGTCGACATTTCATAACCCGTAAACATTGCGGACCTTAAGGTCTTAAGTTCGATTCCCACTGGGGGTGGTGGTTTTCTTTCAAAAAGAGTTTATCTAATCCGGAAGGGACGATTAGATCACGGAAATAACGATGGTTCACATTTGTTCATATTTTTTTTGAGAATTCGTAGTTTTTCAATTACGTAAAGTACTCCAATTAAAGAAGCTTTCGGAGAGAAGCAGTAGTCCTCAAAAGACTCCGAATTGGACGTACACAACTCTTATTTCTATACATCTCTCTTTTCCCTATGTGCACAATTCGACATATTATCTGTAAAACACTTACTAAAGGTCTACAAAGAAACGAGAATTCTTCAAAGTACCGCATGACATGAATGAAATGTTGGATGGTAGTCCAGGCCATCCGTCAAGTATAACAGAAGTTTTATTTAAAAAAAAAAAAAAAAAAAAAAAAAAAAAAAAAAAAAAAAAAAAAAAATTTACTTCTTTAAAGCCATTCGAAAAAGAGACTACATTATTAATATTTTATAACATTTGTCCTGTTTTTATTTTTAATTTAATAGTTTTCTGCTTCATTTTTCCAACTTTATATATTACAGGTTGTCTACTACTTTCGTGAAAAAGCCAATTTCAGGATATTTTTGTGACTTGTATATATTTTTGTACATTTAAAACTGTATAAAATGTGCATCATATGTACACATGTATATTTGTATGTATGTTAAAGAGGTTATTAAAATAATTTTAAAAGTGAAGAAACGATGATACAAAAAATTTTAGAATGACTATGGAATTGGAGGCCTTAAAAATATTGAAATATGGCGAAAGAATTAAAAATTTCTAAAAATATTACTAAGAAAATATTTAAGTCTGCATATATGTAAATAATGAATAATTGATGTGTAAATGTTGTATGAAAGGAATCATTCCCGATTCCTTCCGATTCATTTCCGGGGATTTCATTGCCGTACGAAAACAGCGACGATAACCAATGCGCGGATATAGTATTATATTTATTACTTGTGCAATTTTTTTTTTTTTTTTTTGTAATAGATAATAATAAATACAAAAAATACACAGACCTAAAATATTAAAGTACATGTTTTTTCCAGGTCCATTACGGCCGGGGGATCCGACGACATCGGCATCATGGTGGCGACAGGAACTCTCTCCGGCGACAACCTTCGCCGACGACCCGTCATCCGATTTCTTCTCGTCGAGTCACGGCCTAGTCCAGACCCATCCTCAAGGACCCGGTTTCGGACCGGCGATGGCTAACCGGGATCCCGGCAAGTACGCTCCGGCGGCCTCCTTGGACTTCGACAGACGAGGACTTGACGAGTTGCAGAGGAACCCGATGCTGTCAGCGCCGGAAGAGTGCGCCAGGGCTTGCAGAGAGGGCGAGCCGCCCAAGATATGTTACTACCACTTCACAGCCGAGCTATACACAGTTCTTGGAGCGTTAGTTATCATATGATATTATCAATAAAAAAAAGAAGAAAATTACTTAATTTTTAAAAAATACGATAAATAAAAATTTAGAAAAAAAAATTATTCTTTTAGAAAATGATTAGTAGTTATTAAAAACTAAGTAAATAAAAAAATATATGTAAATAACATTTTAAAGAATGAAGAAACAAAAAAATATAATATAATAATAAAAAAATTAATGAATAAAACAAAATAAATTAATTAGGCTCTATCAATGTTGGACATAACTAAAAAGGTACACGTTTTGGAATAAACTAAATCTAAACTAAAAATTGCAACCTAAAAAAAAACTAAAATTAAAATTAAATTAATTAAAGGATATTAGTTAAACTAAAACTAAATCATTGGAAATTGATTAAAAACTAAATTAAAGCCTTAGTTTAGTTTGGTTTCACAAAAATAACGTGAATTGCACTAGTATTTCTAAAGTGACACAACTCAAAATAAAACTCAACTGAAAATGTGTCACTCTTGCCTATGTAGGGGCCTCAGGATTAAGACAGGAAGAGTGAAACAAGTTCCCTCTGGTGTACAAGCTCTGAAGCTAGGTACATACAGTTTTGATGGTTGATAAACAGATATTTATCAATTTCTTTCATAGTCATAACTATGACCGTGTGAATAAAACCGATTTTTGAGTTGTGTCACTTTAGAAATACTAGTGCAATATGTAGGGGGAATAGCATTAAGACAGGATGAGTGACACAAGTTCCCTCTGGTGTAGAAGCTCTGAAGCTAGGTACATACACTCTTGCCTATGTAGATGGAATAGCATTAAGACAGGAAGAGTGACACAAGTGCCCTCTGGTGTAGAAGCTCTGGAGCTAGGTACATGCACTCTTGCCTATGTAGGGGAAATAGCATTAAGACAGGAAGAGTGACACAAGTGCCCTCTGGTGTAGAAGCTCTGTAGCTAGGTACATACACTCTTGCCTATGTAGATGGAATAGCATTAAGACAGGAAGAGTGACACAAGTGCCCTCTGGTGTAGAAGCTCTGAAGCTAGGTACATACACTCTTGCCTATGTAGATGGAATAGCATTAAGACAGGATGAGTGACACAAGTGCCCTCTGGTGTAGAAGCTCTGAAGCTAGGTACATACAGTTCTGGTGGTTGATAAAGAGATATTTACCATGTCTTTCATAGTCATAACTATCACATTAAGACAGGAAGAGTGACACAAGTGCCCTCTGGTGTAGAAGCTCTGAAGCTAGGTACATACAGTATTGATGGTTCATAAAGAGATATTTACCATGTCTTTCATAGTCATAACTATGACATTAAGACAGGAAGAGTGACCAGTGACAAGTGGCCTCTGGTGTAGAAGCTCTGAAGCTAGGTACATACAGTTTTGATGGTTCATAAAGAGATATTTACCATGTCTTTCATAGTCATAACTATGACATTAAGACAGGAAGAGTGACACAAGTGCCCTCTGGTGTAGAAGCTCTGAAGCTAGGTACATACAGTTATGATGGTTGATAAAGAGATATTTACCATGTCTTTACTAGTCAGAACTATGACGGTGTGAATAAAACCGATTTTTGAGTTGTGTCACTTTAGAAATACTAATGAGATATGTAGGGGGAATAGCATTAAGACAGGATGAGTGACACAAGTGCCCTCTGTTGTACAAGCTCTGGTGTACATACAGTTTTGATGGTTGATAAAGAGATATTTACCATGTCTTTCATAGTAATAACTGAAAAACACCGATTTTTGAGTAGAAATACTAGTGCGATATGTATAATATATAATAACCTCTAAGGGTGAGTTTACACTTGCTAGCTATTGCAGGATATTTATATCAGAGAGAAATTGCGACTATTGAAACCCCTTGTAAAATGCATGTCGGCAATAAATTGCTTATGGTAGAATTTATTGCAGACATACATTTTACATGGGGTTTCAATAGTCGCAATTTCTCTCTGATAGAAATATCCTGCAAGAACTAGCGTGTAAACCCACCCTAAGACAAAACATAAATACACAAACATGAATAGTCTCTAGAGCGTAATGAATTCATAGTTTCATCATGAAAGCAACGTTAAAGAGTGGGCATACTTGTCTTTCGTGCTTTTTCATTAAATTCTATTTGGTTAATAGTGAGTATGCAATTATTATAACAACATTCTATTCCTTATTATAACAACATTCTATGCCTTATTATAACAACATGGTCTCTTCTGTTTGAAGACTATTGTTATGTATTCTTAATTTCTTTTCTACAATATTTAGCCAATCTTGAGATACGTTTGTTGCCTAAGTCCTGTGTAATAATTGTCCAATGTCGAAGTTGCTTCTTCAGCACTTTTGAATACGTTTAAACAAATAAAAAATCCCAGTTTCATTTCCTTAATAGAAAAATTAACTTTGGGTTTATATTCAGTACTGTGTTGAATAAAGTCAAATTGCCACAGCTGTTCTTAGTCATGCAACAAGAGCTGTAGAAAAGTGCATTGTGCCATTCCGCGCTTTGAGTGCACCTTGGCAAGGAGAGAAGAAAAAAAAAGAAATAATTCCGCAATCAGTCTCCGTTAACTATTCCATTCAGAGGGAAACAAAGATTTTGAAATATGCCGGTCTAAAAAGGCATTTTTCCAAAAGCACACTCCAGAAAAAGGCAGCCTTATAAAAGGTTCGCTTGCACAAGGACAGTTGACATTTGTTGTGGGTGACATTACTAGCCGGTGAAAGAGGTCAGCGGGCAGCACTGCAACTCTATAATCCTACCAGCAGAAGCTTCAAGGAGAACACTTACTATCTTAAACTGTCATTTTATTTTCTAACCACGTGGTCAACAACTGTCATTTACATTAGTCACCGAAGAAATGTTGTCAATGACAGAACAATCTTATCATCATTTATATACAAGATACTAATCATTATACCCCCTACAATATATATGTATATATATATATATATATATATATATATATATATATATATATATATGTGTGTAAATAAATACTTAACCAATTTTTTTAACTAGCAAAATCGGTGTTTAGGAATGGGGTTTTTCCAGTCCTAAAATATTAATGTGGCCTTAAGAGTCGTTATGTTTGTTATCTTGCAGGAAAAATATGTAAACAACCTCAAGAATTAATTATATGACGTGTTTTTTAAAAATAAGAATAATGATCCATTAGAAGTGGGGGTTTTCACCGGACTCCAGGTTATTTATATGAACTGTCGTAATGTTTGTTATTTTGCAAAAAAAAGAAGTTATTTTATTATTTCATATAAGGTTTCCCCATTTCAAGGAATTGACCTTATATAGTAGTATTAGTATTATAAATACATAGACACATACACTCTTATGAACAGATATTCTTTTTACATAAAACAAAGATTTAATTAAAAATACTGTGAGAAATAATAAAATTAAAACACAAAATAGATGAAAATAAACACATTTTTGTGAGCGTTACATTTATACTTTATTTACATTCTATAGTTAAAACACGTCAAAAAGCGGATTCCTTAATAAATTTTCGGTTTTTATTTGGAGTTTCATTTTTTCTATTCTTTATTCTGTTGTTATTATTATTATATCAATCATTAATTAATGGCGCTCTCAATTTCGGGGACTTTTTTAAGTAGTTATTTGTATGTACTGAATTTTTGAGCCACCATTCAAGATTTTTTATCATTGGGAATTATCAGAAGGCTGGTTGATAGACGGGAGGAATTGGCTTCTGAAAAAATAATGGAAAATGCCTTCATTTTCATTATTATTTCCTTCGGGTTGATATTAACGAAAGTCAGTATAAAACACTACTTGATAGTTTGTTCAAAACATGAATAAGAACGTCATGTTTAAGACAATTTGTGATTGTGTTCTCATTGGTTTCTGGCTGCCTACAAGCTAATAAGTGAATTTATATCCCCCAGAAGTATTGAAGACTGCATCTTCTGCTCGGTAGTCCGACACACTGGCCACCTTCCCGGACGCTGACCGTTCTGCTGTACATTTCTTGAGCAAGGTAACCCTTTAAGCCCCAATTGAATTGCTCTTTGCGGTTCATCTCGGCACAGATTCTGCTTCTATCCCGCGTATAATCTGCATTGAGCGATTACTGTTTGCGAAAATGGGTGTTTTGAAATTGGATCACTGCTCGCCTTTGCTCCCATTGAGCAACGGATGGAAATTCTCTATCAATGACTTCTTTTTCCCTCCAGTTTTCCTATCACAATGGCATCCTATTCTTAGGAGAAGAAGAAATCCATTCTTCCCATGACTGAATCGATTCCTGTTACGGAGGGCGCCGAATCTACGAATTATACACATTTAATTATAAATTTGGCCAATGAGCCTCAGTAATTAGTTATGGATATTACTACTTTCCAAAGGAATGTACCTATTGAGGTGGTACTCTTCAAAGAATTTTCGGAAACTGTCCTCAAATCTTCATCAATCCTATCTACCGAATACCGAAAATGGTCCAGTTAATCTATATAGGCCAACCCAGCCTTTAATTAATTTATTAGTAGGTACCTTGTTGCTAATGACTCTAGCAGTCGAAGCGACAAAGGGGAAAATCAGGCTGCCGACGAATAGTACTGGCCACACTATCTCCCTAGTGTGCCATATGGCCATGAATCAGATACCTCTATAGTATCAGCCCCTCAGGGCCCTCGTGGCCTGTTACAGGGCTGATATATATATATATATATATATAGTATTTACTTCATTGAAAGTATGGGGTCGGTAAAGCAGTAACATTTGTTTTGTTTTTTTCATCCCCTTTATTTATTATTTATGCCCGACATGTTTCGAGCCTTTATTGCACCTCTTTAGGGGCACTTCTTGTTACGAATTCCTCTCTATGGAGGCACATATAAAGTTACAGTTTTACCGACCCCAAACATCAATGAATTGAATACTATATAGAAATACCTTGGGCTAGTTTAGAATATATTTCTAGATATATTATATTTAGAAATATATGGAGGCTAGATTAGTTCGCGGGTACAGCAGTCGCTTATATTCTAGAAGACCTTGAGTGGGCGCGCGCTGAAAGATTTGTATACACTAATGACGTCGTTAGAAGGTCGGAATCAGGGTCCCAGGCCTTCCCTCGGGCCATCCACTCTTTAATGGGAACCTGCAAAAGGGAAATCAGATGGTCGAAGCATAGTACTGACCACACTATCTCCCTAGTATTTATTATTATGATTGGGGATTAAATCTGACCCAAACACATTTCAATATTTAGCGCACTAATGAAATCCGACAGTATTAGTTTTAAGCTAGTTTTCTAATAAATATTTTAAGAAAATTAAAATCGAAAATGTAATTGGTGCTGTTTCAGTGCTTGCCAAGTGTGCACGCCCAACGCTACCAACACAGTCTGGAGCCATTGCCAATGTGTCCTAGCTGACGGTGTGGAGAGAGGATTGCTGACAATCAACAGGATGCTTCCTGGACCAAGTATACAGGTAACCAAAACTATGTAATAAGTCCTTGTTGTAGAATTGAGACAATTATTAAAATAAAAAATAAATAAAATAAAATAAAAAAAGGAGTACCACAAGGTAGCATGTTATCACCAAGTCTGCATTGTATAATCATTCCCAATAAATCTATATAAAATACAATAAATGAAAAAGTTGTGCAGAATACATACAGGAAGTAAAACAATAATAACGCATTAGACAATATAAGAAACTATTATTATGTTTATTCTGACCTTTAATATTACTAAATTCACTTAAATGTAGCGGAAGGCCAATAATTATAACCGCGCTAAAACACACCATTATTTCAACTTCCAATCATTTATTCAATCTTCAACATGTTTCAAGCACTTATGGCACCTCTTAAGGAGCTTATAACTAAAACTGTTTCCCGTATTTATTTAATATCTTAAGTCTTAAATCGGTATCAAATATGTTTATTTTGCAAACAAAAAAATAACCTGCTGTCAAAAATTCATTTTTGCAAAATAGACACTATATTTTGCGCCGATGGGGTGAAACAGTCCTCGGATTCGAATTCAGCGACCCTCAAAACCATGGAAGATCTAGTTATTTCTTCTTTAACGACTTCATACGAAATTTTACCTTCAAATGTTCTTAAACCTGACGTGATGGAGTGGAACGGACTCCGGATTCGGATTCAGCGTCTCGAAACACATAAGAATATATGGATGGTGCCTTTGGAACACCATGGACACCATACATATATTTGTTTTCTGTTCTATTAATATTAAGAGATCACTAATTACCCGAGCATATCGTCGCTACAAATGCAAAGTATCGAATGTGAAAATCACCACTTTTCAGAGTGGAAAAGCATTTATTCATAACTTCTTTTTTGGACAGTCAAATATTCGGCAGATTTGACCTTTTGATAGTGGAATACTTTCCCTTTCATAGAGTGATCTAAGATTCAAGAATTTGCCGTACATAAGTCCAGCAGAAATTAGTAAAGATTGACAATGAAAGATGCATTTTTTCACATTCGTTACTTTGCATTTGTATCGACGATATCAGCTTGCTGTTGTTCAGCTCCGAAAATAAATAAATAAATTTTGAACAGACAAATTTTTCATTTTGTGTGTCTGTTTAATCAAGTGTGTGATTACAAGTGTTATCGTAATCACTGTTGTAGTGACGATTATAATCGTAATCATATCACCGGGATCTGTGATTATAATCATTATCTGTGATTGTAATCGCAATTATGACTATGACTATACACAACACTTGTTTGGTCCAGCTATACAGGATGTCCCGCATTGAGATGTCATAACTTTAGGGGTTTATTCTGCATATCATTTGTAGTTCTGAGGCGCAAAAATTAGTGTTCTGTCTGAAAATGTAGAGGAGCTACGCAAACTTTTGTCTTTTTAAAAAAAGCTACTGGCTTTTTTAAAGAAAAACTGAGTTTTCAGAATTTCTGATCAATGTATCGTAAATGTAGAACACATTTTTAGAATATACATTAAATTTCCAATAAGATACACTGGTGATTGAAATATTACCATGTAAATTAAGATCTATATTAAAAGCCATATAGGTGAAGAATTTGTTCAGATTGGCTCGTTCACACTGAAGCACATTTATTGGTTTTGACTTAGATATCAGAAAAAAATAGATTGAAATAGTTTTTTTCTAAAACTACGAGGTACCATTTTGAAGCTTATTAAATAATGCAACTTTTGAGGTAGATGCAAACCTCTAAGTCTAAAAATAGCTGGTTAAGAAAATATTGAATAATTTAATAAAAAACTAATATTAAACATTCTCACCTATATGGCTTTTAATATAGCTCTTAATTTACATGATAATATTTCAATAACGGATGTTTCTTATTGGAAATTTAATGGAGATTCTAAAAATGTGGCCTATATTTACGATACATTGATCAGAAATTCCGAAATTGCAGTTTTTCTTTTAAAAAAGCTAGTAGTTTTTAAAAAAGACAAAATTTTGCGTAGCTTCTCTACATTTTCAGATAGAACGCTCATTTTTGCGCCCCTGAACTACAAATGATATGCAGAATAAACCCCTAAAGTTATGACATCTCAATGGGGGACACCCTGTATAGCCGATTTTAGCAAATTCTTGCACTTATACAGCATTCCTCGTACGAATAGTTTTCACTTTTTCAAACCCTTGTTTCATGAACCAATATCTTTATCAATATTACTACCAACTGGACATCTTATGATAATTCAAGTCAGGTTTACCAGCTTTCTTTGCTCACAGATTGAACATTAATGTAATATAAACCTGGCTAAGTGGGTGAGAATATGGATGCAATGAGCTCGGCAAGCTTTCGTCTCCATGAATTTATGTGCTGATATGAAGGTTTACTTCAAACTGGAATCCACTTTTATAGGTAGATAGTCTAGTCTACAGCTGACGGTTTTACAGCTGTTTTCTCCAGCTGTTGATCAACTCTCTACACTACTTATCGAGTCATTTTGACATTTCAACGCGCATCATGCTAGAAAATATATCATTAAATGGTAGATTTCATTTTATATCTGCGCATCTCCACATAAATGGTCATTACAAAGAAATAAATTATATTATAAGAAATTTGCTACATAATAAAAAAATGAATAAATACGATTCGCAGGAAGTGCGTCATCTTAGCGCCTTTCCGTTTTAGCACTTTCCTCCGAAGGAAAGTAGCTATTGAGGTTGGACTCATGACGGAATTTTTGAAAAATTTCTTCAAATCTTTATCGATCCTACCTAGTAGACACCGAAAATGAGCCCCGTTAAAATTTATATATATCTATATATATATATATATATATATATATATATATATGTGTGTCTGTTAACACGATAGCGGCCAGAGTTTTTGTTTTTTCGTCACGAAACTTGGTATATAGCATTCAATTAGCAAACGATTGAACGAGTTCGTTAACCACCAAAGTCGGTCCACCGGAAGGGGGGGTTTACCCCGAACCCAAAACACTAATTTGACTATGTCAGCCGTAATATTTGTTATATTTCAACGAAACTTGGTATTCGTAGTGGTAATATAGAGAGAAAAGTGAGATATAAAAATGAACTAAATCGGTTCATTAGAAAAAGGGGTTTACTCCGGACCCACAATACCAATTCGCCACTACCAGCCGTGATGTTTGGTATATTTCGATGAAACTCGGTATTCGTAGTGGTAATACACAGGTAAATAACTGTTGTAAAAATAAACTAAATCGGTTCATTAGGAGGGGGGGTTTACTCCGGACCCACAATACCAATTCGCCACTACCAGCCGTGATTTTTGGTATATTTCGACGAAACTCGGTATTCGTAGTGGTAATCTACAGGTAAATATGTGTTGTAAAAAAAAACTAAATCGGTTCATTAGAAGGGGGGGTTTACTCTTGACCCAAATTCTTAATATACTCATACCGGTCGTAATTTCTGCTGTATTGTAACGAAACGCGGTATACGTCGTGGGTAACTCATGAGAAAGAAGTGTTGTAAAAATGAGCTGAATCGGTCAATCGGAAAGCGGGTGTTTAATTTGTAATATATTTCAATAGCAAAGCCCGTCAGACGTAGGTTCACAAAGCCCGTCAGACGTAGGTTCACAAAGCCGCCGCAAGGAGCGCTTTCTACCACTAGAGTGACTGTATCCTGTTCCTGCGTTAGATCAAAATACGATAATATGAGGTTTTTTGTATTTATTACGTAGTGTAATAGGTACCATGTGTAAACATAACTCTGGAAGCAAATTATTAATTGATCAGTTACTCATTAAAAATTTAAAAGAGAACTATTCATGTTTTTATTTTATTTATGTAGGATATTTTAAGCAAATTGTTCTAGAAAGCAATATACACTACCCAAATTCTGAGGAAAGTGCTTAGTTATGCAGCTCCTGCGTGACGGACTTTTTATCCTTAGAATCGAAAAAAATAAATGTTTTGTTTTGCTCTTTCGTAAAAATATTAACGTGTGTAAAAATTAAAATGAAATCTGAGAAGCAATATTACAGCCACCAGACAGGAAACTAACAAACCCCGAGCGGAAATTCCCCTTTCCTCCTTCTCAAAGTTCGCACTAGGAAAGCACTAATGCAAATACGTTTCTCATTTTCTTACCTTGTTTTACTCAAATAATTATTTTACTGTTGAATGCAATTAAAAAAAAAATAATTAAAAAACTGAGATTAACAGAGGCAAAAAAATACGCTCAAAAGAACGAAACCGACATTTGAATTTCAAGCACCGATTTCTCCAGAAAAGATCGCCATATCGAAAATTACTTCAGAACCGTTTTACTTAAAAATCAGACCATTTTTCAGCCGGTGAGAGAGCAAACAGACATATATATCAAATATTGATATATATATATATATATATATATATATATATATATATATATATATATATATATATATTATAAGACATTTATATAATATATTAAATAACATTTATTATAGTTATATAAAAAAAATAGAATAGAACATTTATAGAATCTTCTTCAAACTAAGAAATAATTTCTGAGGAAGCACAAAGAAATAGTTATTTTAAAATAGTTTTAATAACAATCATGGCCGAACTCCAACGATTTGTACACTAGTTATTATCTAGTAAAGTACGTAGGATTTTTAAGAAATATTAATTTTTTTTTTTTTTTTTTTTTCGAAAATGTGGAGAGATATTTTCTATTAAAAGATCCGTCGAAAATCGATCATATACTCGTTATAATTTAATGAATTGAAAAAATTCTACTCACTTTACTAGTAAATGTCATAAAAAAGCTGCAGTTAAAATATGAAGTTGTCGGGTGAAAATTGAAGGCGCTGGCGTCTGATTTGAAAATCATAGTTTCGGAAAAATCTACTTTAAAGTTTAATGTACTGAAAAGTTCTTTTTTTTTTTTTTTTTTTTCTTTCATAATTTCTTACAATAAACATGGTTTTTAATTTTGAAATGTATCCGAGACTTTAGTTGAAAAATCTTATTTTTGGTGCTTAAAAAACTGTTCCACCAACACTCTTGGGTACCATTTTTGATTATTTAAGGATGTATTTACTCCTATAAAAAATAAAATGTTAAAAAAAAAAAAGTTACAAGGTGGTATTATTCCTTAAGTACTAACTTGATAACAATTATTGAATGCTATAAATTACACAAGTAAAAAAATCAAAATGTCCATATTTTATTGTTTTCTAGGTTTGCGAAGGAGACAAAGTAGTTATCGACCTCCACAACGCTATGCAAGGCCTCGAATTGAGCATCCATTGGCACGGAATCCATCAACGTGGCACACAGATCTCCGATGGTGTACCATTCGTCACGCAATGTCCTATTCCTGAGGGCAACACTTTCAGGTATCAATGGGTAGGAAATGCAGGAACACACTTCTGGCATGCGCATACTGGTGAGTTTCATATATCTTATAAAAGAATAAAGATTATTGTTCTTAATGATTAGGACGCATATGGTAGCTATGGGTAATAGGATAAGAGGACATCAAAATCATTACACGGTGTACATTTCAAAGTATGAATTGCAAACCTCCATCAGGGCTGTGTGGAGAGAAAGAACTGACCCGTATAGAAGTCGCTACATCTCTGTGCAGTCATGTACACATTTGTCCCAGTGATGTAGCGACTTCCTAATGATTCAGTTCCTCCCCTGAAAGCTCTGATGAAGACATCAATTTTATTCGTTCATTGTCCTTCATTCATTAAAAGACAAATTATTGAAAGTTTTTCTTACTATTAATATTTGTTTTTATAGATTTTTTTTTTTTAATAAATAAGATTATTTTATTTTATAATGAAAATCTCTATTGCTTTCATCAGGTCTGCAGAAATTGGACGGTATATACGGAAGCATTGTGGTCCGACAGGCCCCATCCTTGGACCCCAACTCCCATCTCTACGACTACGACCTGACGACCCATGTAATGCTCTTGTCCGATTGGATGCACGAAGATGCCATGGAGAGGTTCCCAGGAAGACTTGCTGCCAACACCGGTCAGGATCCCGAGACTCTTCTCATCAATGGAAAGGGACAGTTTACAGTAAGTATATTTTGCTTTCATTAATATGTACTTAACATGCAGAAAAGTTTAGATCAATTCAGGACCTTGGAAGAGTAAGGGCAAATCAGAAAAATCTTCTTTTTTTTTTCTGATTCAGAAAGATGTAGGTAACATGACACTTAGCCTTGTTTCTCTGGTTCGTCTTTAGTTCTCTCACAGTTTCAAGTTAAAGTGAATAGCACCATCATCTATGAAACATTCAATGTCCTATTTCAAGGGCAAATCCTGGGTCTGAAACGTCCCTCCTAGCATTTTGTTACCTATAAATCACTCGTAAAAAATATAATTAAAACACTGAATTTCGATTGCATACTTCTTCAATCAGGTTTATGAATCAGCATTCCATAGAGTAAACATTTGCCCTTGCTATCCTGAAGCACTTCTAGAACTTTGACTTCGATTTCCCAACATCTAGAATTTGTGATTCGCCCTTTCTCTTCCAAGGTCCAGAATTAACCTGGCCACATCATTTTATTTATTATTATGGATTATTTATTTAATTCATAGAGTTCCACAACTTAGGTGACAAACTCTTTAAACGTCAGCCAACATTAAAAGTTAAAAATATAGAAATATATACAAAAATAAAGAAAAATAAAATAAATAAAAATTCTACAGTATCTCCCCTTCTGGGCCCTTCTGGCATGATTGGGACTGATTATAATTACATATATACATATATATATATATATATATATATATATATATATATATATATATATATATATAACGTCTTCTTGTTTACAAGGCTTCACAATTTGTCAAACAATCTTTTGCAGTAAATCTGAATTATTTGATACAGACCTTCCTGAGAGATAAATGAAATAATTGACAGGAGTTGCATAAAAAGGCGTCGAGTAAATAATGCAACGAGTAATGCCTTGAGTAATGATGTTGCCTGCGTAAGCCCTCATTAACAATTAGCTATTTTATACTTCAATCGGAACTAATTGCTTTCCAATATTACTCTTTCAATTTTAACCTCCATTATTTTTATTTATTTATTTATTTATTTTTTTTTTTTTATGCTTTCCTTACTTTTCCATTTATCTTTTCCGTCTATCTGAACAGGCTGTAGCTTAAGCATATTCTTAATCAATGTGGCGCAAACTAACCACCTTTCTTGGGAATGTGCTTATGCAGCTACTGTGGGACATTTAATATTGCATCTACATTGCAAAAGCCTTGGATAGATTCTTTATTTTCTACAGAGTATATTATTACCGAATAGATTGTTAGTAGTAACTTATAAATTATAATAAGAAATCAGTTTTACAAATATTAAAATTTAATTAAAAATTCCAGGACCCCAACACCGGATACAGGACGAACACACCACTCGAAGTCTTCACCATCACTCCAGGAAGGAGGTACAGATTCAGGATGATCAACTCTCTCGCGACCGTCTGCCCAGCTCAGCTAACAATTCAAGGACACCCTCTCGTCTTGATAGCTACTGATGGAGAACCAGTACATCCCGTTGTTGTCAACACTATCATCTCATTCTCAGGTCAGTAGTTGTTCAAATCAATAGGAACTTACTTTAAGCTATAAACTATTACATATTTGTAAAGTATGTTGGCAGCAGTGTGCATCTAGATTCTAGATAGAAAAGAGTCATACATCGGGTTGCAAACTCAACGCTGAATTGAAACACATAAGCAACAGAAGCAAACAGAACAAAATAGTCTTCTTAATACAATATTACTTCAAGAATAAATGCGCGGCTTAAGCATGTTGGAACGAAAGGAGCTAATACCATTCTTCTAATAAGTACGCACACACAGACCGTAAAGACTGTGTTCTACGTTACACACATCAAGTCAGCCAATCGGATTGCCTGAAATACATGGGCTATATGCCATTGATCTATCCAAAGAACAACCCTATTTATCTTACATACATAAATTTAAAATATTCTAAAACACCGAACACACACTCATATATAAACAATTTACCCCTCTTCCACAGTTTTATAAGATTACAAGCAATAAGATTCATACATTATATACTCTTGATGGAAAATATACAGTTAAATACGGTACATAGAGCTCTCCTGAGGAGAAGAATTCACCAATATACGCAATTTCACCGAATACATGTATCACTCCAAACTGAAAAAATATACACTAGAAAATTATTATTATAAGAATAACAAAATATATCCGATATGTGTACAATTGCTTTGTCATTTCATTTTTTGTTTAAGATAAATGAGAAAGCCAGGGGGCGAGGTTAGCTCAGTGGTAGAGCACTGGGCTAATAAGCTGGAGGCCTGAGTTCAAATCCCGAGCATAGTACTAAAGATTTTTTCTTCTAGTGTCTTCGTTCAACGGTTGAATTCGGCCTCCCTGACCGTCCCTAGGCCAACCCAGCCTTTAATTAATTTAATTATGGGTACCTTGGGTGCTAATGACTCTAGCAGTCGAAGCGGCCAAGGGGAAAATCAGGCGGCCGGAGCATAGTACTGACCACACTATCTCCCTAGTGTGCCGTATGGTCATGAATCAGATACCTCTATAGTATCTGCCCCTCAGGGCCCTCGTGGCCTGTTACGGGACTGATTTTTATTTTTTTTTTTAAATGAGAAAGCCATAAAACATAATATCCTTTAAATTACAATATAGTTTTCGTATTTAAATTAATTTAACATTACCAAATTGCAGGAGAAAGGTACGATTTTGTAATAACCGCTGACCAGCCCGTTGGTGCTTACTGGATTCAAGTGAGAGGTCTTGGAGAATGTGGAATCAAACGAGTACAGCAGCTCGGTGTATTGAGGTATGCGAGGGGACCGTATCAGCCAACAGGACAAGCACCCACATACGATGTCGGCTTACCACAAGGAGTTGTAAGTTAATAGTTATAATTAATGAAATGTGATACAATTGTATATGTTTCCTATGATAAAATCCTCTTGAAGATTAGCCAAGAGGGAGTCATTCCTTAATTGGGGGGGGGGGGGGGTGAGAGTCCCGCACACCGGGAGCCACACCTCCTGAAGGCCTTTTAGGTTTTCCCCTTATTGGAAAAAAAATACTAAGATAAAATATATGGACCAGACACCAGTCTCCTTGGCTCTCATGCCATTTTGACATTAAAGAGAGCGCCACAATAGAAAAAATTGCCACTAAACGACACATTTCAACAAACAGAAGAAGCCAGGAAGTTTATTATCCTACATAATAAACTTTTGGAGGCCCGGTGGCCATGAGTGTTAAGGCGTGAGCACATAACCTTAATCTAGGGGTGGTGACTTTTCTTTGGAAAAAAGAAAGGGCATCAGCCCTATCCTGGCTAGAAAAGGGTGGTTACCTATAGATAAGCTGTCCTAAAATTCTCAGTTAATTATAATGGACGTTAAAATTTAAATAATAATTATCCTAAAATGTGAACAATCTTAATAAAACGCAACAAAAATCGAACTAGATCTTAGAGAGAAGAAGCAGATCTTTGCTGCCTATGGATAGGCCATTCACATATTACTCATTCACTCCTTTTGACAAAAATTAATTCTAAATGGCAATATAAAAATGATGTTTATACCATTGAGTGAACCTTTGACTAACAGTCTTAATCTTACTAACAGCTATAAATGATGCGTCAAATGAAAGAGCAAATCAAACAGTTTTTTTATTTTTGTGCCACAATGATAAACATTGGACCATCTGCTCACCGTTCAACATCTTTGCTATTGACTCTTTCTAAAGGATGGCAGCGAAAACCTTGTGTGCTCATGTGCTCATCATCATATAATATATTATAAATGTTATGTAAAATGAAAGAGGGGCTAAACAGTTTTGTTTGTTGGCGCCAGGGCACATGTGTTGGCAATCTTTCTGCCAGAATCTGTTAGAAAGTGCAAATAATGAAGATAAAAAAGATGGAAACAGGTGATAATGGCCTGATTTTGATCATTCTGGTCCTGACAAACAAAACTGAGTAAGTTACTCTTACACTTGATTTATCATCTATAACGATAATATTAATGCGATAAAGTATCAAAACCCCGATCTGGTTTTTGGATCACCTGTATATTGACTACCTTACAGCTACTATTCAATTAACTCAAAGAACCTTCTCAGTTTTTCCATTAAAAAGGATATGTGTTTTCTTCTAAGCTGCAAAAACATCATTAATTAATAAATAAATGATAAAATGAAGCCAAAAAAAGCCACATTGACCTAGGAAGTGAAGAACAAATGACTTGAAAGATAATGTACCTACGATTCCAAAACTAGAATAAATAAATAAATAAACTCAAGAGTGAAACCACATGTATTATAAAACACTCATTTATCCAATATTTATATACTCAATTCGTGTTTTATTCCACAGGTCCTGAACCCATTGGATGCTATATGTAATCAACCAAGGAACGATGCAGTCTGTGTGAACCAACTCAAGAACGCGAGGAGTGTCGACGAAGCCATCCTACAAGAAAGGCCAGACGTAAAAATCTTTCTTCCGTTTAGATTCTTGTTCTACAGACCAGAAGAACTCTTCCAACCTCACCAATACAACAGATATCTGGGTAAAATATTTTAGATTATTTATTAATTATGAAATAGGGAGGCTTGGAAGCCGTGAGTGTTAAGGCATGAGCACTTAGCACTCTGTGCCAAAGGTCGTGGATTCGATTCCCACTTTGGAAGCCCAAAGGCATCAGCCCTGTCCTGGCTAGAAAAGGGTGGTAACCTGTAGATAACCCGTCCTAAAATTCGTAGTTAATAATAATGGACGTTAAAATTTAAATAAATAAATTATGAAATATGTAAAGGGATAAAGACTTATTACGAGTAAGACAGAATGGCTATATTAGTTAAGTGATCAATGTCACTGGTTTTGTTATTGGACTTCAAAAATACAATTAAGAAAAATATTATTCCACTATTATCCTTCCTATCGGAGTCTTCTGTATAAATGTGAAAACGGATTTCTGAATGGCTGTAAGTCAGAACCATCTTTCTTAATAAACTTCTTTAATTTCCTTCCGCATTGTCCTATATGAAATGCACATCTTGAAAGTACTGTCTTACATAGTCCAGATTTCTTAACCAAGGCCACTTTATTTTGGATTTTTGTGACTTTAAAGATCCCTGCATTTTGAATGGTCCAGTATATCCGCAATATTTTCATTCAATATATGAAATTGAAAGCCAATTGGCTGAGTTTTCTTTACCAGATCTTAATATCCTCGCATGCATTCATTTTTTTGAAGTCTCTTTATTGATTAATGAATTGCCTTACAAATTTACAGTTACTAAATGTTTTAGGATATTTGGTCCTACTTTGGGTGGGAGCAAGATCAACTCCGTAGTAGGCCTGAATTCAAAACTTGAACATGCACCAATGATTTTATCTCGTAGTGTTGTTGTTTGAGGATAGAATCCAGGTTCCATGACCAGTCCCTAGGTCCAACCAAATTTTTAATTAATTTATTGGGTACTAGCGGAGAGGACTTGGTGTAATTTTTAAGCCCATGCAATGGTCCTCAGTCAGCCGTGCCTTGCCTCTAGAATTTTTGGCCTCTCAGTTGTAATTTAGAACTTCAGTTTCCACCATCCAGCAATTCTTAATATTCTACAAATTTTGGGCCTTTGTGACCTGTTATGAGCTTATCCCTACATTATCTGCCCCTCTGGGCCTGTTACAAGATTGATTTTTTTTTTTTTTTTGGTTCTACTTTGTAAACTTCTTTACTCAGTGATACCTTCAACATTCTGCCTTTTAAATATATGAAAAGTTTTATAGATGTATGGTTTATTAAACAATTCAAATTAAATTGTATTTTAATATTCCAGTTGCTCCCGGAGGCGGAGACCACGTAATCAGCTTGATCGATGAAATCTCCTTCGTCTTTCCTCCGGCTCCACCAATCTCGCAGGTTGATGACATCCCACCAGAGCAATTCTGCAACGGAGACAACAAGCCACCAAACTGCGGAAGAAACTGCATGTGTACTCACAAAATTGACATTCCTCTCAATGCTATCGTTGAAGTGGTTCTTGTAGATGAAGGTAAATACTTCTTATACACTTTATTTTTATAAATTAGTGTGCACAAAAATAATATTTACATTACTTTTGAGGGGGTCTCCCCATGGTCTAGTGGCTAGCGCCTTGGATTCATAAGCGAGAGATGGTGGGTTCAATCCCCACTGGCGGCAAGAATTTTCTCATCCCACGGCTCATTGGGAAAATTCCTCATTACACCTGGATGTCGGCGCTAATGGCCTAGACGTTGATGTGCCGTAACAAAAAAAAAAGAAGAAAATTACTTTTGACCGATAGTAGCACAATATTTAAACACTTTTAAGTTTATATAAAAAAGCTTCTCTTTTTTTTTAAATTACACTTTTATTTTTCTTTAGCTTCTTTTTAAATTCATTTTTTATTAAGAAGATGATCATAATGATTTATTCATTATTTTATTTAAAGCTGATATTGCAATAAATACTTTCAAGGGTCCTCCCATGATCTAGTGGCTAATGCATTGGATTCTTGTGCAGGAGATGGTGGGTTCGAGTCCCACCTGCAGCAGGAATTTTCTCATCTCACGGCTCGTTGAGAGAATTCCTTGCTCCACCATGGATGTCATCACTAATAGCCTGGACGGCAGTGCGCCATAAATATTTCAGTACTATTGGCCATTAAGGTTGATCTTCTGTAAAAAAGAAAAAAAATATTTAAAAATCCTGATTCACATTTCTATTTTTTTAAATTTCAGTTCAACAGCCTAATTTGAGTCATCCATTCCATCTTCATGGTTATTCTTACAACGTCATCGGTATGGGACGATCACCCGACAGAAATGTTAAGAAAATCAACTTGAAACACGCACTGGATCTTGACAGAAGAGGTCTCCTCAACAGGCAGTTCAACTTACCACCTCTTAAGGATACTATTGCTGTGCCTAATAATGGTTATGTTATCTTCCGATTTAGGGCCGACAATCCAGGTCAGTATGCTCGCATCATTTATTTATTTTATACTTTTAAAAACACTCCTTAAAAAATGAAATATTTTCATCTCAGTATAAAACACTGTTCTCAAAAGCTCATTTGATACAAAAATACTTTGTATAATTTCAAAGGTCAAGTTCGTTAACCAGCAGAATCCACCTACCAGAACACTTTTATACAGGCGTGATTCGTGCAAAAAGAAAGCATTTCGCTTAAGATTTTCGTTTATAGGCTTCCAGGTACACTTTGCGCAAAGTAGGAAAACGAATGAAACCACTTTTTAAAGGAATATCTGTAACCGTTTATGAGAAAAATTGATACAACTACTTTTCCAAACTAATTTTCAGTTTGGGTATTCAGAAACAATTGATTCAGTTAAAACTTCTTCCAGCTGTTTGACATTCATCGAATCTAAGATGGTTAAATTTTTATTATGTTTGGAGCTAAGGAAGTATTAGGGAAAAAAAATGAATTAGTAGACATGAAAAGTTTTAGATATTTGTATATTTTCTAAGATTTTTTTTTTTTTTTTAGTAATTCGTTTATTTAACATCTGTACATTTGGAGAGTACATTAGTTAAGTTTGCTAACAAATATGAATTTTCTAAGATATCTCAAAAATGGATGGGAAATCATTGAAGGTGACCATTCGAAAGCATACTAAATTCGCCACAAAAACGTTCCTGATTTTCGATGGGGCGATGTCAATCTCAGAAATAAGTGCTTAAAACTTTGAAGTTGTTAGCTTTGTTCTTTTGAACAAGTTATTGTCTCTGTTTATCTAACTTTTTATTTGGTGGTTGTAGTTTTTTAATTGCATTTAACAATAAAATGAGTATTTTAGTAAAACAAGGTAAGAAAATGAGAAACAGTGATATAGTGTTCCCAAGATTGAACGTTGAGAAAGTGCATGGAGTTATTTCTGCTTATGATACAACGAGTTTCCTCTTGTGGCGCCTTAAATTTTCCTTCTCCTTGAGATTTCATTTTATATGTTTCACAAAAGATCAAAACCCACCAAAAAGTGCTTATATTCCTTTACTAATGACACTAGGTGTAAGAAGGGACGCTCTCTAAGATGACGCAGTTCCTGCGAGTCGGACTTTTACTTACTCTTATGAACCAATCCCAACCATCTCTAGCTCCTTAAGAAATAAAAATAAAAATAGAATACCAATTATCAAAATAACAAATTCATTGCAGGGTGTCTACTGCACGAAAAAGTCATGAAAATGTCACGAAATTGAAAACAGGGCACGAAAAAGTCATGAATTTAGACACCAAGTCACGAAATTTCAGTTCTTACTGGAGTGTAAAGTAATCCCGGTACTTCGGTGCATTCGTAATTGTCGCCGTTTTTGTATGCTTTACAAATCAATTATTCATTTTTTAAATATATGCAGTCTTAAATATTGAAATTCTATACACAGGGCTACTTTTAAGCCAATAGTTAAGGCTTTTTCATTTTGATTGAAATTATTTTCTTTTTAATGAGCATGAAATTTGCTTTTCAAATCATTAAAATGTCACGAAAAAGTCCCGAAATTGGCTTTCACAAAAGTAGTAGACACCCTGCATTGTCATAAATGCTGAACTGTAAGCGCAGCACTGTCCTAAACACAAAATTACTAACCCTTTCACGACATATACACGACTCTCTAACATTACACTTCAGGGAGGGGAAGACCTAGACATTTTATACCCTTAAACAACCAATCCCTCCATCTAATTCATTAAAATTCTATTGTTCAACCATTTGTCTTTTGGTTCCTTGGACAAAATATTTGTGCACCTTTATTTCAACAAGAAACCACATATTATCTAATAAATCTCTGTTGTTTTCAGGATACTGGTTGTTCCATTGCCACTTCCTCTTCCACATTGTGATTGGAATGAACGCCATCCTGCACGTAGGAACTCAGGCCGATCTGCCTCCGACACCTCCAAACTTCCCGACCTGCGGGGACTTCCTTCCTCCCATTAGTTTACACTGATAAAAACTGAGTTATGAAATAATTGGAACGAACTGCAACACAGCTGTTGGAGGGGAAAGATTTCCGTTTGCAAGTGTTTCCCCTCCATACTGTATGTGATTGTAAACCAGTGGTAATACGTGATATTGATGGCTTAAAGAATGTTACATATCTTGAGTATGTGTATATTACTATTATGGTTTTAAATAATTAATATGAAAAAACGAATTGCATCCTTTTTTTTAACCCTTGGTGTGTATAAAGGCACGAGGGAAATTTCTGTGAAGTATGTTGGCAGCAATGAACTTCTAGATTCTAGGTGTTCAATGCTGCCAACATACTTCACTGAAATTTCCCTCGTGCCTTTATACACACCAGGGGTTAAAGCAACAATTGATATGTCATACAAAATTGTTAAAATAATTTAATTAATTCTTTTTGTTCTAAGGTTAACGTATATTTATAAGAATAGATTTTTCATGTGACATGCCATCAAAACGTCAATCCACTCGTGCGTTCTGTGGTACAACAGGACACAAGGTTTTGAATTTATTACTAATTAAGTGAACCTCTCTTCTTTTTATACTCCTATTTATATAATGCAAATGTAACAATTGTAGATCTTATGTATATTTGTACTTAAAATTCACAAACCTTGTCTTTTTTTGTTTCACGCTCATTTTTATTAGTAATTTAATTTAAACTTTTACTAGGAGAAACATCAAACCTCTCAGAAAGATAATTGTATGAATGTTAAAAGTAAATGTTATTCATTATTTTTTTTGTATTATTTTTTTACTATTTAAGATAGTAGATACATGATGTATTTTTTATTTGTTATCGAACAAGTTTCACATTACAAAATATAAAAATAAAAAAAAAGAAAGAAAGTGTTGTCGAGCATCTGCAGGATGTTGCCATAAACTATTAACCTCAGTATGGACATAGGTATTAAATAAAGATATGGAAAATGTCTGGCTTTGATTGCGGTGGAAAAATTAAATAATTACCTCGTGTTGTTTTCTGGTCATTTTAAAATACGTAACTCAATCAACCAAGTTTTTTTTTCTTAAAGCTTTTGTTACTCATTTGTTTTTAAAAAAAATTAAAAGCGAAATTGAAAATGCTACCAGACATTCAAAATATTGTTGATAACTATTGTTATCACAATTAAGATTTAAACTATTGTTTTTAAGACCTTTGTGTATTAAGGTGTAAATTTTTCATATATTATTATTGTGATTTTTGTGGTATAATACAATTTACATTGTAGTGCTCATTTAAGCTTGCCAAATCATCTATCTTCCTTTTTTTTTTTAATTAATGTTTTTTAATTGTATATTTATTTCTTATCAAAATAGGCAGGCTTTAATAATAATTTTGAACAACAAAGAAATTAAAGTCTCAGAGGGTTCGAAATATAATTATGGAATATTATCCTAATTTGTAATTCAAAAATATTATTTCATAACAGAAATGTAACATTACATCAAATACATGACTTATTTCAACTATTTAAAAAAAAAATACAGAATATCGGAACATGTTGATCAGTTACCATGTCAACACAAAACATACCAAAAATTTTGTAATATAAACATTTTTATACTTATTTTTTACAAGAATAATTGAAAAAGTTAAAAAAAAAATCTATTTCCTCAAAAATTAGTCATTTTAATATATTCAGTACGTGTTTGCTCAATATCAATTTTAAAATTGATATTGTTCAATATAAGTATTTATGTATTGTATGTATGTTTACATATATAATATGTATTTGTATATAATTGTTTTATATGATAATGTATCTAAAATATAACATTTAAGAGTCTCAAAGTGTAATTTTTAAACCCTAATAATTTTCTTATAGTAATGAGGCTGGAGTGGAAGAATCGTCGTAGAATGATAAATAAATAAATGTTTTTATCATGAAGATTAGATAGTTAGCTGTCGAGGTGATAAGTAAAGATGGAATGGTTGGGATTCGGCTAAAGAAACCTCAATATGATTTTTTGTTAAAAAAATCTATATTTAGGACATTTCGGCTACTCATTGGTAGCCTTCGTCAGCTAAAATGACTAGAAAAACAGAAATTAATACAGAAAAAAGTTTATAATTGAGATAAACTATAAATACAATTAACTTATTATAAAAGAACAAATTGGTCTTAAACTCTTAGAATGAGTAGAATGAAAATCAATAGAAACATAACAAAAAAAGAAGAAAAAAGGCTATTTTATTGAAGTTTATGTAAGTAAATAGGTGCTAATAATAATATTAATTAATTTTAACAAAGAAATAAGATACTACATACCAATGAAAATGCCGGGAGGCAGAGGAAGACCAAAGTTGACAGTTAAGTAACCATTGTGGAAGTGTCTAAGGAAAAAGGAATCTACTAGGGTAAATGAAACTGAAAACAAACCAGGTGGTGGAAGGGGGTGGGTAGGGATCAAAGGCCTGTTTATGACATTTTATGACAGGAAAGGAGAAAAAGGTGCTAATGGAAGGATACACAAGGGGCATGGGAAAAATACTAGGTGGGAGGTCGGGAGAGTTTTTGAAAAATATTCGCGTAAATAGGAGAAATGCCTTGTTTGTCAGTTTTGTAGTTTAAGTATTTACTTAAATAAATGTTTATTTCCATTAACCCACAGAAGAGTGGAAATAGGAAGGTCAAGACATTTAAAGATTTTAACAATAAATAAAATAGCTCAATGAAACAATTTTACAATATGCCATTGTCATACAATAAATTAAATAAAGCAAATAACACAAATTTTGGTGGTAATTAGAGCAATGAATGTACCAGGAGTTATTTGGTGGGAAGAAATTATTTAACTGTATAATAGGGATGTTTTGCCAAGTAATTCTTACATTTCTTAGAAAACAACTTCTTATCCTCCTCCTCCTTCAATTCCTTAGGTAATTGGTTGTATAAAGTTGATGTCATGTACGCAAGCCCCTTTTTAAAAAATGTGTTCTGATTACGTTGTATTGTGGCAAAGGAGTGAATATCCCCATGTTTTTATACAATGTGAGATGTTTTTTTTTAGTAATATTTAGGATATCGGATTGTTGCAAAAATAATGCAGTTTTTTATATGATTGGGGTATTTTCATAGGCGATAAAAATTAAAATATATAGAACTCACAACAAAAAAAGTGGTCTCGAGACAGAATAAGCCCTGCACATACATAAGCACTAAACATTCCCCACATAGATGAAATTAAATAAATATAGGTCCGCTAGCACTCTAGAGAGAATGTGAACAAATAAATACTTACGTCCAGTCCCAAAAGCCTGTACTTGGAGAGAAGGGCGAACGGTAAGGATTTAGGAAGAGATTGGGATAAAGGAAGGGGGAAAACAGCCATATACTTTCTTTCTCCAACTATTATTAAAAAATAAAATAATTTCTTCTTCTGAATATTCTCTCATGAAAATTAATATTATAACACTTTCAATGAAATACGCAATAATCTACAGCAAAAGATGTATAAAGTAGCACCTTTATTATAAACGACTTTATCCAAGGGCTTATATTTGTTTGGCTCAGTGAAAGAACACTCAATCGATGTTCTAGACGACTTCAGTTTACATCTCGGGTGTGCAATGAAATATTTAATCTTCTAGTGTCATCTTTTGTGTGGAAGAGTCAATAATTGTAGTTATATACCATCACTAGCTACTTAAAATCAGAAGGTCGGATTATAGTACTGACCACACAATCTCTCTACTTGTGTATTAAGCTCAAGAATTGGAAATGGTCAAGGGACTGTTTCCCCCCCCCCCACTATTATAGAGGAAATATAATATTCAGACTTTCTGGAAATTAATTCATTGTGCAGAATAATAAATAATAATGGAGAGGGAAAAATATGAGTATTCACTTTTTTATAACATTTATTAAAATTTCTAATAAAAACATATCATTTCTTCAGACAAAATATTCTCTCATTAAACGTAATATTTATCACATGTTGAATAAAATACGCAATAATCTACAGCAAAAAAAGTATATATACCAACTGATATAATAAACCAAAGTAATGAAGTTCACAAGTTTTATTCATAAATATGAAAACTGAATAAAAAACATTGAATTAAATAACAGATAAATAAAATTATCCACTAAAACAAGTGATAAACTTTTTCAAATTAATAATATGGTAACAAATAATTAGTAATAGTAGACTGGATTTTTAATTACGTTTTTCCTCAGTATGGAGGACTGTATATATCTCCAAGGGCTTATGGAGTACTCTGTATACCTCCAAGCAAATATAAAGCTATAATTCGTATAGTACAACACCTTTTCTTTATATCATATCCTCTTAATAAATTTAAAAATCAATCAAAAACATAGATAAGATATTAATTTTAAACTATCAGGTCATCCCATAAGTAATGTCGGTTTTTAATATTCTGTCTGTTAATGTTACCTTCTTTTCTATTTATTAGCACTTTCCTCCGAAGGAAAGTAGCTATTGAGGTTGGACTCATGACGGAATTTTTGAAAAATTTCTTCAAATCTTTATCGATCCTACCTAGTAGACACCGAAAATGACCCCCGTTAAAATTTATATATATCTATATATATATATATATATATATATATATATATATATATATATATGTGTGTGTGTCTGTTAACACGATAGCGGCCAGAGTTTTTGTTTTTTCGCAAACAAAAACAAGTTTTATGAAACTTGGTATATAGCATTCAATTAGCAAACGATTGAACGAGTTCGTTAACCACCAAAATCGGTCCACCGGAAGGGGGGGTTTACCCCGAACCCAAAACACTAATTTGACCATTTCAGCCGTAATATTTGTTATATTTCAACGAAACTTGGTATTCGTACTGGTAATATAGAGAGAAAAGTGAGATATAAAAATAAACTAAATCGGTTCATAAGGAGAGGGGGGGGTTTACTCCTGACCGACAATACCAATTCGCCACTACCAGCGGTGATTTTAGGTATATTTCGACGAAACTCGGTATTCATAGTGGTTCTACAGGTAAATATGTGTTGTAAAAATAAACTAAATCCGGTCATTAGGAGGGGGGGTTTACTTCGGACCCAAATTACTAATATACTCATACTGGTCGTAATTTCTGCTGTATTGTAACGAAACACGGTATACGTCGTGGGTAACTCATGAGAAAGAAGTGTTGTAAAAATGAGCTGAATCGGTCAATCGGAAAGAGGGTTTTACTTTGTAATATATTTCAATAGAAAAGCCAGCCAGTCATAGGTTCACAAAGGCGCCGCAAGGAGCGCTAGAGGGACTGTATCCGGTTCCTGCGTTAGATCAAAATACGATAATATAAGGATTTTGTATTTATAACGTAGTGTAGTAGGTACCATGTGTAAACAAATAAACTCTGGAAGAAAATTAATAATTTATCAGTTACTCATTACAAAATTAAAAGAGAACTATTCATGTTTTTATTTTATTTATGTAGGATATTTTAAGCAAATTGTTCTGGAAAGCAGTCTACACTACCCAAATTCTGAGGAAAGTGCTTAGTTATGCAGCTCCTGTGTGACGGACTTTTTTGTTTATTATAGCATTAAATACACTTCTATTTATCATGTTTTGGTTGGTGAAACTTATTTATTCTGTGCTGAAATTTCATTTGAAATGGATCTCCCAAGACACCACACCACTTAAGCACGGTTATGATTTGGGAATTCGATAAAAGAGAAAATGCTGCTTTATCTTATAAGCAACTAGTAGAAATATATGGTGAAAATGTCATTAGTGAGTGACCAGTACAGCGGTGGTTTGAACGATTTCGAGCAGGAAACAACAAGCTTGAAGATGAGCCTCGTACAGGTTGAACAACAGAGCTTGACGATGAACTCCTGCAGGCTACTGTAGAAGAAGAATAGCTACTGTTGTAACAGCCGAAGAGCTAGCAGAAAAACTTGGATCGACACAATCTACAGTCCACCGACATTACTTATGACATGACCTAATAGTACAACCCATCACAATTGAGATTTATTACTAGCTAAATAACTTTGAGAGTATTTACATTGCTATGTTTAGGAGAAAGACACAAATGGACCGAAGGGAGAGTAAGTCTGATTAAGTACAAAGCATAATTACTTCATAGCTACTCAAGCAATGGACGGTTCTTGCTTTTAATTTAACCACATAAATTATTCAAAATAAACATAACAATGTGTTGTTTTTTTTTTCAATTATTTACTTTCAAGATTTTCAGCACGAATCGATTAAAATCTTTTACAAACAATAAAATTGCATTTGATCAGCATCAGTACTCAATCAGAAACAGTTTTGTTGTTTCCAAAAAATTTGCTCACAAGTTTAACATTAAGTTAGTGTTAAAAACAAATGACCTGTATACATCTATATTTATTACTTTTCTTGCTCCAATAAAAGCAATTAACATTTTAAACATTCAACCTTTAATCGTTGTATCACAATTCATTCTCACTCAAACGTATAACTGTCTGCAAACTATTTGGTTAGTTCAAACATCATTATATCTATGCAGACATCAAACAAAAAATATTATCTATTATTGTTTAACGTTTATTTTCGAATCCTTACGACGTTCAACTCCAATGATAGTTGTTGTAGTTATATTTCTCTTGAATCCCATCCTACTTTGTTATTCAATTATTTTTTAATAAAACGAAAAAATATACAAATAAAAAAACAAAACCCACACATAAAATTATGGACGCAAGTCTGAGGAAGCAGGATAATAAGATTCCTGCAATATATATAGCAACAAAAACTAGCACTGGAGATGTGAAAATCGTACGAGTAACAAAAATAAGTTTTTGATGTACAAATTTAGCTTCATTCTCCAGACATTTTTTGAGGTTTTAGGCTTTTTTAGGTGCACTATGTGAGGGACCCAATCCTCGCAAGAGCCACTGGAGAAATACGTCTAATTTTGACATCAAATGAGGAGGGTTATCAAAACAGCTTAAGACATAATATACAGGAGTGTACATGTGTGCATGTATGTACATATATATATTTATATTTTTACGAAGACAGGTATAGTTGGGATTCGGCTAGGAGAAAAAACGTCAGACTTTCAAAAAGAAATCTGTATTTTGGACGTTTCGACTGCAACGATGGCAGCCTTCTTCAGCTAAAAAATATATACAACTTATAAGTAAAGAAATTGTACAACTAGTAAGTAAAAGACAGGCAGAAATGAGCGGAGTATATATATCAATACAATAAATGTTAACCAATCTTATTTTTAAAAAAAAAAAAAAAAAAAAAAACAATGAAAAATACAGTAGTTGGAAAATAACCAACATGTAGAAAGTGTTGGTAAAAACAGTGAGAAAAAAAATTAAACAGTAAAAACAACGAACATTTTTTATGTAGTGAAAAACAAAATCTATTTTATAAGTGAATACAATGTTTTTACTGTTTAATTTTTTTTCTCACTGTTTTTACCAACACTTTCTACATGTTGGTTATTTTCCAACTACTGTATTTTTCATTGTTTTTTTTTTTTTTTTTTTTTAAAATAAGATTGGTTAACATTTATTGTATTGATATATATACTCCGCTCATTTCTGCCTGTCTTTTACTTACTAGTTGTACAATTTCTTTACTTATAAGTTGTATATATTTTTTAGCTGAAGAAGGCTGCCATCGTTGCAGTCGAAACGTCCAAAATACAGATTTCTTTTTGAAAGTCTGACGTTTTTTCTCCTAGCCGAATCCCAACTATACCTGTCTTCGTATCTCTACAGCGGCTAACTATCTCCATCTACACTATTTATATTTTTTTTATATTTTGGAGCCCTTTGCTTTTGTGTATTAATGGATTGTTCTGACGTTTTGCTGATTGCCTAAATTCTTACAATTAGAAAATTAGGGTACTTTCTGTTTGTATTACTTTTTATAAGAATACGCGAGAGGCAGAGCTGACCTTCTGGGATCCTCTTTGTCTAATTTGCTTCAATTTTGCAAATATGCAGTATGTTTTCTGATTGGAGGTGTGTCTCCCTTCATTGGAGATTACACAAAGAACAGTATCAAATGAAAAAGATTTCATCAATAAATAGTACTTAGTATGTATGGAAGCATACTATTTTTTAAGTCAACAGTGCATAAGGACATCAAATAAGATTATATAGTCCTGAATATTTGAGATAGATCAGTATACTTTTAATTTGCTTGCTATTTTTTTTTTTTTTTTTTTATGGCGCATTTACAACTTGGCCATTAGCGCCGCTTGCTATTATTTCCTAAATGTCCCTGCATGTCCTATCATTCAAAATATCAGAACATACGTACAACAAAAGATAAGTTCTGCATTTTACATAAGGCAATTTGGATATTGGTCCATGTCGTATTGTGAATATGAGTTCGTGTGTAAGACGAGTATTCTCATTCTCGGATCTAACACTTACAAAGCAGTCAGCAAAATTTCAGATCAAACAATTATGACTGGTATAAATGTAAAAAAAAAAAATCATATAAAAAATGTACATACAAAATCATTTAAGACACCGTGAATTAGTAAACATTATTTTCTTCGATAGCTCAAGAATTTGAGTGCTTTTTCAGAAATATGTTAATATGATTTTTTACAAGAAAAAAATATTAATAATAAAATAACTTTGTTCGCTTTAAATAATTATCAGTCTATTCTCATTAAAGGAGATAATATGAGTAACATTAGGAAAAGAGACAACCAAATTGTAAAAATTAATAATACAAGTTAAAACATACATTTTCAAATAGAAACAATCTCCATAATAAGGAAATTGAAGACGTAGTACAATCAAGGATTTGTTGAGAAATATAGAAAACATAATGAATACAACAAAATTAATACTAATAGAAAAGTACAGAAACATATTTACATAACAATAACAATTCTTATAATTTATGAATTAGATTATATTGAAGTTAACATTTACATGTTGTCCCTATCATGTCAAACTATCGAATATTAAAAATCTTGTTTTTCAGATTCAAGACTTTGCTCTTGGATTTTGGATGCTACGGCTTGTTGCAAGTTGTCGGAACTCTAACCTCTTTAGAATAGCTTTTAATGCCTTAAATAAAGAATCGAATAAGACCATTTTTCAATATATTACTTCATTATTGTATGAAATATGTTGCTCCGATTTTCATAATCGATAGTTTGACATGGTAGGGACGATATATTGTATTTAGACAACAACAATGAATTCTAAATGAAAGAAAAAAAAACTGGAAATATTTTTATCTGCCTGGGAACTTTTGTAAACGAATAGAGGAATCAATATAAAGAAATTAAATGTAGGATAGAAAAAAGCAAGAATCGCCTTCATCAAAATGTAAAAACTTTGCAAAAGTCACAACCTCTAAATAGATGTTGAAGTCAGACTCCTGTACGGTAAAGTGATCTCCGTTTTATATTATTGAGAGGAATCGTTGACATTAACGTTAATTTAATACTAAATTTTACATTTTGTAGATATTGTATAAGTAATTTATTTTTAGTATAAAGACATAACAATAATTATATAATATTGCAATTTCTTGTTTTAATATCGTTGAATCACTTATTTAATTCATATTAAATATGTATAAAAACAAATAACAACTATAAACATCGTTTAGAATTTTTCTAGAGTAATGTAGAATTTTGGAGCTCTGTGCATTGTAGCTAGGATGACTGCCAATATACAAAACAAATAGACACTTAAAAAAAATAAGAATATTCTGATATAAGGATTTCCAAGGGATCGGCAATCTGAGCATTAGTCCACGGCACCCACCATCGAGCTCTACTTCCGAGAAGAACACTAATGTGTTAAATTTTTAATGAATAGAAAATGAATTTTGCATATCAATTTTTACGTTCTCTAAAAAATTTACAGGCCCTAGTATATTGAAATTATTTAAATCTGATAACGAATATTTACTCTCAACACAATATTTTTCTTATTGAGAAGTAATAGCTGTTAGTATTGATTCATCAATGTATAAATGTAAGTTATGACCTACGTTTTATTCTAAATACATGCTTTCATCACTTGCTCAAGGTATTCTGGAGGTTACAATTAAGAAAGAAGTTTTGGAAAATTTCTTCAAATCTTTAACTATCTACTAGATACCAAAAATGATATCAGTTAAAAATTATATATATTTATACAGGGTGGTCCCGAAGGTAATCGACATATTTGAGGGGTGTGTATTCCAGCTAAAGTGTAGTTGAATGCCACCAAGGAGAAATTTTCTCTAGCATTATTTCCCTAGATATAGGCGTTTCCATGTTTTTGTATTTTTTGTCTAAACGTTAGTTTTTGGCCACTTTTGCGCTATTTGTCGTTCAAGCCATAGGGAAAATTTAATTCTTATAGCACTTTCAAAATCTGCATCAAATTTCCTATAAGATCTCATTTACCTTGTGCAAAACTTTATCAAACGCAATTCACAATTTTTATTTTTTGACCTTCCGCCTAAAATAAAAATTCCGAGATTTAAGCAAAGGGTCAGTTAATGAATAATTATGTTTATATATATATATATATATATATATATATATATATATATATATATATATTTATTAGTGTATCAATACTTTGGACAATCACTGTAGCTCCTCAAAAGTATAAGAAATTCATGTTTATCTGACAAGAGCAATTCCATTCAAAGTTTATTTTTAAAAATGCCTAATGATCCAGAAGAACTTACTTTCAGCAAAGATTGAAATTTCTCAAATTCATTTGGCTATCAGAAGAAAACGCAAAGCAATATAGAGAAATTAATTATAATTGAATTGAAATGATATTATTGAAGTCTAAATTCCCTCCGATGAGAGCTATACAATTATTTATTAATATGTACTCAAAAATTATTATACGAACTCTTCTTAAATTTTAGTAAAATAAAAAAGCAATACTTCTAAATATTTGTCCACATCTTTAATATCCTCAGAAAAAAATAATAAAATTTATAAATAATTTTATTGGTGAACACAAAAATCATCTGCATTTAGCTCATGGAAAACCTTAATAAATTTACAACAAAATATATATCTCTGAAATTAAAAACTTATACTTAAGTTGATTTAAATAACTCATTTGATAATTTTCAAACTAATAAAATTACTTAAAAAATACTACCAACACGATTTTGAATATTCGTCACTCAATTGATATACCTTTCCTTCATTATCTCCCAACTTAACGCGCATTGCATTATAGACGTGAGGCACAAGGCAAGCGACGTCGAGAGCAGCATACGCCAGCATATCGGTGTTTAAAGGTCGCTGCAACCAAAAGGCCGGATTCGTTTTATATACATCCTTAAGCTCGTCTTTTTCGGAATTTATCGGTGCACCATACATATTGCAAAGCTTATTGAATCCAATCGGGGGAAATTTTGTACCTCTAATTGTATTTGAAATTACTGCATGCGCAACTCTTGTATCAAATATGTTTCTTATAGACACACAATACTGGTTGTAAATGTTTGCACTATCATTTCGACAATCGTGAATTACTTTCAAAACCTTACTAGATTCGAGTAAATCTTCCAAATTGCCCGATGTAATGAGCTCAGGTACAGAACTGACATCAAACACGTATATTTCTCCATTCTCTTTAGCTATCTGAATCAGACTCAAGAATCCATCAGCTCCCAAATTTAATCCTTCACAATCAAGCGCAATGACATTTTCATTTTTTATTATATCCGCAACGATGTTTTGACACAAATCCACCGACTCTATAAATGTAGTCCTCCTCAATACATCTTTTTTCCAAGCAATGTTTTCAGGATTCCAGCTTTCAGGCTCAATTATTTTTTGCTCTTTGCTTTTCAACCTATTTGGTTTTGCAGACAGTTCTTTGACAGCGGGTTTACCATGATACAAAATATTAACTACTTGGCCTTCAAAAATATAAAAATATTGAGGGAACATGTCTAAAAATGTAGATAGGTCTTTAGACGTCCGAAAAAGGAGCTCGCCATCAGTTTTAGTAAAACATTTTCCCACTTTAGAATATAATTTGTCAATGTGTTCGGGTTTACCATCTTTGGTATACATTTTGAAGAAATTAAGAACCATACTGCATACAGGTTCTTCTACCCCTTTTGAAGGAGGACTCCATTTCTTCCTAGGTATATTGCGTCGGGCTAACACATTTTCATTGGTAACAATAAATGATTCGGGGTGTTTACACAAAAATGTCCTGAATTCTTGAATATTATAACCGCAAGCTACTTGAATTTCTGCGGGTGCCTCCGATTTATATTTAAACAGATCATTAATAGATACTACTCTACAAAAACCAGACTTCCACAAAAACTCCATAAAAAACTGAACGGCTGGCGATGAGTTTTCACATTTATCTTCACAGACTGTATTAGGGATATATGGATTAAATGGTGCGAGGGTATAGTTGGTAGGTCCTGAGGAATGTCCATTATGTATTTCATTTTCAGAAATAAAAGGAGGCTGCACCAACTTAATGTTAACATTCTTCAATTCTTTACTTGCAACAGAATCATACACAGCGCTCAAGATAACTCCTAGGGGATCGTTAGAAACTTCATAAATTTTAGTTAAAAAATCAGAATTACCACATATAGTGTTTCCTTTTATTTTGAAAATGTCACTGTATTTTGATAAACAGTATCTTAATTCTTTGACATTGATAATGATGTTCTTAACAAAATCTGAAGCATTATTTCTACTGTGTAATAGTTTATCCAAAGACACTTCATTGTTTATACTTATTTTAATAAACGTTGGAATGTAAAAACCGAGCACTTTAATATCAAAAGCGACAGTATTAGATAAAGCCACTGCATTTTCAGACACTTTAAACAGTTTTGGGAAATTCTGAAGAAATGACTTCAATTGCTTAGGATTTTTTGCCAAATTTTGAACATCGACACTTGCACAATTTCGGTGGCCAATTAAGTTAACAAAAGGACACTTAGCAAATCCTACTTTATCATATAATTTGAAAAAGTAAAATTTAACAGCATTGGCTATATTAATACTTTCAGTCAATGTACCATTTTCAACAGGCGGTGTTGGATTATTTCTTGCCGTTAAGCTGTTATCCAGATTACTGGAATGTGCCACTTCTGCTTTGGGTTCTTCGGGCTCCTTTTTCTTATACAAAACACAATGTTTCTTAGACAGATTGACATAATCACCAGTAACAATGAAGACATCTGGGTTCGAAAGACAGAAGTTCTTTAAGTCATGAGCTGTTTTGGCAACATCCTGAACAACTTTAGATGCTCCTCCTCTATGGCCTATTAATCTAACTAGTGGGTAGGGTTCGTTTCCTGGATTTTTCATTCTCAAGATACGTTTGTAGAATTTCACTCCAGGCCTGGGTCGGGAAATTCCTTCAGATTCTTCATTAGGTTGAGCCATGGTGTTAATTTCATATAAACCGGGCATTTGAAAAATTAAACTTATTTATTAAGTCAATTATTAAAACATAATCCGAAAATAACAGTAAAACTACCAATTATAAAGAATTACGCTTGACAACTGTTTGAAAATGAAAAGCGATAACAGAAACTACACTCTGTAAATCACAAGTAGACAGCAATCAGTAACGATTCCTTCAACTTTAGAATCCAACAATTCATCGATCGTGTTATTGATCCAAACACGAACAAAAACCTCAAAATGAAACATCAATTAAAAACGTATCTTGTTATATTAAATATTTTACAGACTAGAAAAAAGCTTTCAGGTCAGTTTGTCTTTGTACCACAATACAAATTTTTAATCATTTCATTCAGATAATTATTGTAAATACGTTTTAATGAAGATGATCTAATTCATTACTTCAAAAACCTGCGTATGACATTGTCTAGGAAATTTAAATTACTTCAGGGAATTCATTCCAATTTGAAAAGATTATTCTATGGAATATGTTTATATAAGAATGCTCGGAGTAAACGAAAATGATGACTTTATTTAATAATTTAAAAACTAGAATGAAAATGATATAATTAAATTCGGAAAAGAATATATTGAACCTAAAACGCATTATTATTAATATTTTGAACAATTTTATCAAGTGAAAATAAACTTTCCTAACTTTAATGCAGAATTTTACATATCTTGTATCACTTTCCGAAGGAATGTAGCTAGTGTGGTTACATATAGGGGGGCTGCAGCCCCCCCCCCCCCCCCCGAAATTTTGGTTTAATCGGTAAACATTTATCATAAAACCTCAAAAATAAATTAAATATGATCAGTTCAGATATGATATGATTAATATCATATCTGAACTGTAATATATATATATATATATATATATATATATATATATATATATATATATATATATATATAGGTAAAAATGCAGTTTCCAGCCCTCCAAACCGATTTCTTTCACATTTTGCACAATAACGTATTTTGATGCACTAAACACGAATACGATAAAACAAAAAAAAACGTCGGATTTAACTAGGAAAGAAGTTATTAAGCACTAAAGTTCACTGTTATGCGGGTTATGATAGCTAATGTAAACAACTAAATTTGTGACGGCTTTAAGGCATACGTGCTATGCGTTTCCGCTCGCTACGCTCGCTCAAGAAGATAACAAAACCCTAGTCAATCCAACTCGCTATAATTAATAGCTCTCATAACCTGCATAACAGTGAACTTAAGTGCTTAATAACTTCTTTCCTAGTTAAATCCGAAGTTTTTTTTTTTTATCGTATTCGTGTTTAGTGCATCAAAATACGTTATTGTGCAAAATTTGAAAGAAATTGGTTTGGAGGGCTGGAAACTGCATTTTTACCATATATATATATATATATATATATATATATATATATATATATATATATATATATATATATATAGCCAATAAAGATATAAACTTTCCACATATACATATATTCACTTGTTCTTGTTTCTTTCTATGGCAAAGGGTCGACAAAGCAGTACACCTTTCGTTTTTGTTCAACTACTTTATTTGCTATATTTTGCCCGACATGTTTCGTGCCTTTGTGTCCCACCTCTTCAGGGGCTTTCCTTATCAGGAAGTCCTCTCGTCATGTATACTGGCTTGAGTCAGGCGTAATACTCTGTCCCTGGGTGAGCAGTTTTAAATCTTTAGTAAGACAATAACCTCTGTTCTCTCAATCAATTCAACCCGAGCTTCACAGTTTACGCCTTTAAAGCGGGGGGGGGGGGCCGTTAGGGTTATTGGTTCTGGGTGAATAAGTTCTTCTTATAGAGGGATACATTTAATTTAGTGTCAGAAACTACAGCTAACTTAATATGACTTACTCTAATATTTAACAACTTGTCATACATTAATTAACAATTAGTTTTATAGAAATGCTTAATAGGGGAGAGGGGTACTCACTCGTGTAGGATATTTACAAGGTTACTATACAGGCTCTGTTTGACTCTTAGTAAATCCCCTCTTGAATTAGTAAATGATGGGATAAATTATTGCAGTGAAAGAAGTCTTGAAGACATCTTGGCTTAGATGTGTTGCAATCCTCTCTCCAAGTTGGTAGTAGCTGGCTGCTTCTATTGTTGGGAGTTTTTCATAGTGCCTTTGGGTGAGTCTTTCAATGTGCTCTACGGAGTGGACAACCTCGAGCTCTCTGTGGATTTGTGTGTTTCGTATAAAAGGAGGTGCATTAAAAATAATTCGCAGAATTTTATTTTGAAATGTCTGAACTCGTCGTCTGTTAGTGTTTTTTATTGAAATTAACAAATTTTAGAAGATTCCAATCAAAACTTAGAGGGATTATTTGCTTTCTTGAAGACAACCAAATTAAGTGAATGGTAATACAGTAGATCTTGGATAATTCGAACCCCTCGCAGCTATTTTCTCTGACAACGTTAAAGCCTTATAACTTCTAGGCTTCGACGTTTTAAATCAACAACTCACTGAACTGCACTGTACACCAGAAATTCAAGGCACCTACAATACAACAGATCTAGAAACTGACTGATTTATAACTGAATAAGAAATGAAGATGGGAGGGATGGTGGGAGGGAATTCTAGGATGAAACGACAGGATGGTGTATGTAACTACAACCCCTGGAAGGGAGGAAGCGCGACCCACCACTTTGCAGAATTCCTAGAGTCCAAGAACTAGACTATGAGACCGCCGCGTTTCTTGTCCCGGAACCCCTACATCCGTATCTTACTATCCTTCTTACTCGAGGTGACAATATTTAATAACAAGATTTAAGATCGACCGTCTCTCTGTCCACTTCCCATTGGAGGTACAGACTCGTAAAAAAATTCGAATTATCCAAATTTTTATTCGAATTAACCACAATTTTTTTACATTGTTTATGCCCTAAATTCTAGGGACCGAGAGAAATATTCGAATTAAAGACGATTTCGAATTATCGAAGTTCGAATTATCCATGTTCCACTGTACATGATATTTTTTAATCGCTTTGGGTCTCAGATTTGGAATAAAGCTTGCAGGACTTCAATTGCATTCTACAGGTTTTGATGGACTTCCCAAGAGATGGACCGGCATGGATCTCAGGCCAAATCTAACTACTGTCAGCCATAGTTAACGCAGAAACCGGCGCTAATAGCCAAATAGTTGATGCGCCGTAATAAAAAAAAAAAAATCCGGCGATTCCGGATTGAAGCAAGTAGTCCACATCACAAGGGGGTTTCTTCCTACCGAGGAAGGTATTAAACACACTAAAATCATAGAAACATTTGGTTTCATTTTTGAGAATCATTAAAAAGTCTAGTAGGAGAGGAAATTGATTCGCTATCCCCTTGGAGTTTGGTTCTGTCAATTTTCTGTACCATCTGAGCATTTAAGCCTCTTCATGAACAATGCATTTCATACGGCTTGGCTATATTAACATAATCTGAGTACCAGATAATATTTTCTCCAACTCCCATTCAATTGAAGTTTTGAAGTCAGGAAAAAAGGAATAAAAACCAAATCTTAAAAAACTAAATATTTATTTAATAAATACTTAAACATACATTTATTTTTATATAAAACAACAATGTAAAATAGTTGGTATATATACATTTTATCATTGTAAACGATTTGTAGATCCTTATAATACAACTCATATATTCACGTTTTACATATTATAACTTCTTCATACAATTGAAGATAATTATTTCTTTAAATAATTTTTTGTTCTTATCTATAAATAATATTACATTGCTCTCTCAGCCCTGGTTTAAAGAGAGAGAGCCCGTCTCCATTGAACAACATAAAAAAATGGCAGATTATAAAGATATTGATTTATTATTAAGAAAGCAGTCAATAACTATCGTAGATACTATAATTCATTGTATTTATTAATTTATAATATATATGTGCATATATATATATATATATATATATATATATATATATATATATATATACATACATACATACATACATATATATGCACAGGGCCTCAAAAAGAAATGATGAGCCCCTGTCCAAATAAATTCACAGGCCCCTTAACTCCTCTCCCCATTAACATTACCAAAAACTATTAATAGAATTATTTAAAACTGACATTTCTTGAAAAATATTCTTAAATTCATTTGTAATTGAATGGAGTGAAAAATGTACGTATTGCTTAAGATACAATGGCACTTCCTGAGACTACAAATTTTTGGACTGGCAACGTTTATAATTTGGACCAAGCTAGTTTATATATTATAAATAGAGAATTTAGAAAATTTCAAATTATAATGCGCACAAGGTATACCAAGTTTTGTTACAATATAACAGAAGTTACGACCTGTATGAGCAAATTAGTAATTTCGGTCCAGAGTAAACTCCTCTTTCAGATCGACCGATTTATTTAAAAAACTAAAACTTTGGCGAGTATCATGTTAAGAGACCTCAGAGGGGACTGGCTCTGGAATATGGCATAGCGGTTGCCCAGGGGGGGGGCACCTTCATTACCTTAGGAAAGGAACCGTCGGTCTTTCAGGCTGAGGGATATGCAATCGTAGCTGCTGCACTTCAGTTGAGAGGAACACAATGCAGCAAGGAAAGGATTAATTTTCTTACAGGCAGCTTAGCTGCCAGCAAGGCGCGAAACGACCCAATGACTACATCTAAACTGGTCAGGGAATGTAAAATGGAACTAAATGAATTGGCCAAGAATAGGAATTGTGTTGAGATCCACTGGATACCTTGGCACAGTGGAATGAAAGGGCGGACCTACTTGCAGGAAGAGGTCCTGCTCCTTTTTGCGGGGCACCACCGTCATTGTTCAAATGGACTATTTACCAATGGCTACATTGGAAGCAACAAAACCTGTGTGAAACTCAAACTCTAAGGCACACCAAATACTTTATTCAAAAGCCTCCTGGAGAACCCTGGAAGGAGCTGAAGCTCCTCAACAGAGAAAAACTTACAGAATTTATTGGAATAATTACAGGACATTGCATCCTGAATAAGCACCTTCATAGGATGAAGATAGTCAACTCCCTCATCTGCAGATGGTTTGGAGTAGAATAAGAGACGCCGATACACATCCGTGATTGTGAACGGCTGGATCATATACGCTTTAGGAACTTTGGAGACACAAAGGATACCAACCTTGACCCAAGGGAAATATATCGATAAGGAGACTCCTGGATTATTGGAAGGTAGTACTCTGAGCGACAGCAATGGGTAGCACAATAGGTCGCATGGCCGCGGTACGCTCCCTTGAGGAGGACAGGCCGACTGTATTGTATTGTATCACATTAAGTGACATATATTACTCAATAGGTAAATTACTTCGGAAAGTGCTAAGTGGTAGAGGGATTATTAAAGGTGCTGTGGGAATCAAAAAGAGCACTGATAACGACAACAAACTGTAAATAAATAAAACTTAAATGACGCTAAATAAGATTTATTTATTTCAATGCTAACATCCGCATATAAATAACTTAAGAGTTTTAGGACGGATTATCTACTGTTTATTATCCTTTTCTAGCCAGGCTAACAATTATTTATCCTCTTTTTGAAAAAAAAAAAAAAAAAAAAAAAAAAAAAAAAAAAAAAAAAAAAAAAAAAAAAAAAAAAAAAACACCGCCCCTAGTGGGAATCACACATCCAACCCAGGCAGTGAGTGCTCATACCTTATCGCTACTTACGCATTTCAGAATATTTTTTTTTTTGTATAATTCAAATTGAGCAACATTAATGCCACAACTAAAAGAAATAATTCTTCAAACAAAAGTGTACACTGGTTTCTACAGGAAACAGTACAAATAATATATTTTATTGTGGTTAATAAATTATTGAATGATTGTAATAGAATATTAAAGAATTAAGAATTGCCTAGATTGTTTTAAAAAAATTATCTGATAAAGCTTGTACAGTCTATAATTACTTGTTTAAAGTTTGTAGTATACTGGCACCTTGGAAGAACGTCGATTTGTTGATATGATAATACATATCACCATTTAAAAAAAAAAAATATCACACATATTTTGACAGCTGCCACTTCTCGGTTAAATGGCTGCCTTGAACAATGCCATCAGAGCGTATTCTTTCTTCTTGGATGGCTGGAACGACACCGCAGTATGATGCCTATCTTCTTGCTTCATATGAGGAAGAACTCTGGGCCGACCCATGAACCACATCTGGGGAAATTTTCCGGCGTCGGTGGGAAGTCGTCATGACTTCCGACTTTAAGAACGACGTCTAATCCTCGAGCCCACTCTGAAGAACTTTGTTCATGGAGTAACCAGTATCCTGAAAAATAATTTTTAAGTCAGTCCATAATAATGTAGATTTAAATATATTAAATTTAAATTTTATTAAATAAATAACTTTCTTGCTTTCAATAGCATATTCTTTAGGAAATAATTGAGGTTCTCTTTGGAGAATTTACAAAATATAAAAGAACCAAATTTTTGGTGTTGTGTTAACAGACATATATATATATTGTGGTGTATTGGTTTGGGTAAAAATAAGAAAATTGAATATATTTAAAAGTTAATATAGAAAAAGTTGATTTAGAAATGTTTTTAGCATAATTTCATTATATCTCAGGGTTCATTTAAAATTACCAAACTCACCACATACGGACTTATGAATAAAACCGTTTGAATAATTAAATTAATTTAATAAATTTCCTGAAAGAAAAAGCATGAGAAATATATTATTCGTGTTATAAAAGAATGATGGTCGGCTGCTAGATCTTGGAGTTGTGTCTGGCCATCATGTCCAGGTGAAATGAGCTTGGTGTCGGCTGACCAGCTGGTTCTGCAGCGAGACTGACGGTCCTCTGCCTCTGGTGGATGAATGGGTGTGCTCTAGCCCTTGGCTGGCGTTGAAAAGAGAACGAGTGGTGGGGGAAGGCCCTTTTTATAGAGGCGTTACTCCCACCACACCAAGGGTGTCTGTCTTCAGCAATCGCCCCCTGGATGTTCAAAGTGCATTTTAGGAAGCACATCTATTCTTATCTTCCTGGGAACTTTTATCTCTCGACGCCTTATCGCTCCTAGCCGAGACATTTGGACTCTTCTTTTATTTAACACTGCCTTTTTAAAAAATAAAAAATAAATACTGCCAAACTAAGCACTGCCAATTGCTATATCTTTTATTACTCTTTTATTTATTTAATTGATTGACAAAGGAGAATATTTGTGATGGACTTATGGAATATAACTTAGCCTTTATTTTGAATAGGAATGCTACTCTTTGCTATGCCAGAAACTGACCCTTTCTAGAGCACCCCCTTTTAGATCATTACAATATATATATATATATATATATATATATATATATATATATATATATATATATATATATTCAGTCCTCCATTAAAGAAGCAGACTCAAAAAATTACATTAACCAAGCAATCCAAAAAAGAGATTTCCTCCTAACTCAGACTAAATCACATTAACCTAAACAAGCACATCTATATATATATTGTAATGATATATTACATTCTTGAAAATATTTTTAAATTCAAATAACCATCGATATTTTGAAAAGCCCGCGCAAATCACAAACCATATGTACAAATAACATCGTATTATATACGATCAAAATTAATAATGTTTTTGGACAATACTGGTATACAATATATCCATATTAAATTTACATCCAGATAACAATAAATTAATTATTTGTATTGCAAAAAACATAATTGTTATCTTTATATATATAATCCAACAAACTGCGGAAGTTAGAAAGAAAGAAGCCAAACTTTCCCGCTCGAACGGAGCGTCTCTCGCATTCTATTCTCAGCGTTGGTTGAAGGCGGACCTCTCCAAGGAATACCAAGTGAATTGAGGTTTTGTTGGAAGCAGATTGATTTAGAGGTAAGAATTGTTTTTTTTTGTAGTGTCGATTCTTTTATTATTGTTTGTATGTGATTTAATATTGTGTGTATCTCAGAATTGTCTGGAGATAAATGTTATATAATTTCATTCACTCGGAACTTTGATCCCTGAGATTAATTTAAATTAATATAATAAAACTAATTATAATTTCTTTATTTCTTATTGTAAAAATTAATCATTACATTTATTGGCGACCCAACGTGGCGCAACCTTTTTATAATAATTTATCATTACATTAAATGGCGCCCAACGTGGGGCAACCTTTTTATAATAATTTATCATTACATTAAATGGCGCCCAACGTGGGGCCGAGTGAATTAAAATTAAAAGCGGCAAATAAATATTGAAAATAAAACTTAAAAGTAATTTTTTTTTAAATAAAAATGTCTGACGTAAATATTGAACAATTTCAAAATAACGGTGAAGAAAATAATGTAGAATCACCGGAATACGTATTTTTTACGCCAGGAGAAATAAATATTATAGTCGAAACACGTGAAAACGAATTGCAGGAGGATGATGCAATAGCATTCAGAGAATCGACGGCGGGTTCCTTAGGAACGGAAATTATATCCAATGACCGTATTTCCGAAAGGGATAATGAGATGCATCCTCAAGGCCTAGAACATTTGATGAGGCTATTATTGGAACAAAATAAAGAACTAAATCAAAATATGGTTGAGCTAAATAAAAATAATAAAATATTGGAAAATAAAATTGATAAAAATAATAAAATATTGGAAAATAAAATTGATAAAAATAATAAAATATTGGAAAATAAAATTGATAAAAATAATAAAATATTGGAAAATAAAATAGATGCAAATAAAATAGAACAAAATAAAAAATTGGACGATTTATGTGCGTATTTAAATAATATGGGTGAAAGTCAAAATAAAGAGACGATAGAATTGGAAAAATCGAATAATAACCTTTTTAATAAAAATAATAGAAGTTGTAAAGAAATTATTGAGATTAATGAAAATAATAATGAAAATTTAATTAAAAATACCGGAAATGACGATACATTAATAAATAATGACCATTTAAATGAAACTATAAAATACAGTTTAAATATTAATGATAGTAGTAATGACCAAATATTAGAAGATAAAATATTGATTGAAGATAAAAATGACTATAATTGTTTAATAAATGAAGATAATACAATTCAAGAAAAAATATTAACTGAATTAAATAATGATAATGAGGGTACAAATGAAATAATTAATAATAAGCTAATAAATGATAATTTCAAAAATAAAATAAGTACAAAATGTATAAACAAAATGATGAAACAAAAGAAAATTGAAAAATTATCTGATAACTATAAATTCAAAATAAATGAAAAGAGTTATAATAAAAGAAGTGGAAATATACCAATGAAGAAACTAAATAGAACTATTAATAATAATAATAATTTAAAGATTTTGAATGTCAAATTTGGAAATAAAATAAAAATTCTTTATAAATATAAAAGACAACTTGGAATAGAAAAAAATTCAAAGCTAAATCGGCCTCCAAGGAAAAGAATAAAACACTTTTATAGAAAGAAATTGGACAACTGCAAAATAAAGTATTAAGGACCAGGCATAAATTCAAGGCAATTGTTAAACTTAGTTTTAGATTAGTGAGTTTTTATAAAAATTATTAGTTTAGCATTTTTTTTTTAAGAAAATAAGATTTATATTAATATAAGATTTAATTGATAATAATAATATTTAAAAATTTATCATAAATTTAATAATCATATTAGTTTAGGATAAGATAGTTTTGATAATGATAATGTTTAAAAATGAAAAATGATAATTTAAATTAAGAAATGATAATGAATAAAAATTATGTAACGAAATAAGTTATTGAAAATTTGAATAAAAAACAGGCTTACCAATCTAATTAATATTTCTGTATCCCGAAACTTCAAATTAAAAAATTCAATTTTAAATTTATTTTTTATACCGGACTAAAATCATTTTTTTTTATTATTTTTTTTTTAGACAGGAGTGCAAATGTAATGATATATTACATTCTTGAAAATATTTTTAAATTCAAATAACCATCGATATTTTGAAAAGCCCGCGCAAATCACAAACCATATGTACAAATAACATCGTATTATATACGATCAAAATTAATAATGTTTTTGGACAATACTGGTATACAATATATCCATATTAAATTTACATCCAGATAACAATAAATTAATTATTTGTATTGCAAAAAACATAATTGTTATCTTTATATATATAATCCAACAAACTGCGGAAGTTAGAAAGAAAGAAGCCAAACTTTCCCGCTCGAACGGAGCGTCTCTCGCATTCTATTCTCAGCGTTGGTTGAAGGCGGACCTCTCCAAGGAATACCAAGTGAATTGAGGTTTTGTTGGAAGCAGATTGATTTAGAGGTAAGAATTGTTTTTTTTGTAGTGTCGATTCTTTTATTATTGTTTGTATGTGATTTAATATTGTGTGTATCTCAGAATTGTCTGGAGATAAATGTTATATAATTTCATTCACTCGGAACTTTGATCCCTGAGATTAATTTAAATTAATATAATAAAACTAATTATAATTTCTTTATTTCTTATTGTAAAAATTAATCATTACATTTATTGGCGACCCAACGTGGCGCAACCTTTTTATAATAATTTATCATTACAATATATATATATATATATATATATATATATATATATATATATATATATATATATATATATAAATCACATGTCTGTCTGTTTGTTTGTTCCTTTTACAAATGCACACCGTTTGACTGATTTTGACCAAACTTCGCACACATGTACGTATTGATACGGGACATCTCCTAGGCTAGGCCAAAATAGTCAAATTTCAAAATTTGGTCAAAAGGTCAAAAGTATTGTTCAAGAAAAATTGACTACACTGAACCATTCAGATTCTGACGGCCATTTTGAATAATGTCTCACTTGTTGATGTTCTCACGCTTGTTGATGTTCTTGATAATTAGAATAACTCGAACTCATTGATGACTTTACATCATTATAAAATCATTTAATGCAGTTTATTTCAATTTTAATATCAACAGTCACTGGGTGACCGACCACGTGCTGTTGGCATTGTAAAATGGTGGCACTGTCTAACTAAAGAGCGCTGGCCTTTCTTTGATAAGAGCTATCTACTTGCAGCCTGTGGTTCTGGCCTCTGTCGGCTGTTTTATGAAGTGCTGGCCTCTGTCGGGGTTTTTCAGAACTGCTGTGGTGTTGGCCTCTGTTGGCTTTCTCACAAACTACATCTAGACAGATATAAACAAATTCACACCGTTTAACCGATTTTGACATAACTGGTTATACTGGTAGATTTTGATACAGGGAGAGTCATAGGCAGAAAGTAGGTGCAGCATGGCACACCGGGTAACAGCTAGTGGTCTATAAAACAAAACCTAAAATGAAGAATTATGATATAATAAATAAGAGATTAAAACTGGCTTATAGCTGAAACGCTTCTGTAACCAAATTTAAATAACCTAGATTGTGGCATGCCAGACCCTATGTAACTTGAAAATAAAATATATATGAGGACTGAATAAAGCTGTTACGTTATATATATATATATATATATATATATATATATATATATATATATATATATATATATATACATACATATATATTTGTAGCTTTTGTTTCTAGCGGTTATTTTTGTTTTTTAATATTTTGCAGGAATCCCATCCTGCTTCTTCAGACTTGTGTCTATTATTTAATAGATTGTTTATAGTCACCTCTTCAGGGGCCACCAGAACCATTTGGTCTGCTTGCACCTACATACAATAATGATACGAGCAGGCCTTATGTTCATGTGGTGCTCATTCATGTGGTGCTCGGAGAGGTGGCATTGAGGCCACAAAGCACATGGGGCAGAGCTTAGCAATGAAATGATATGGAAAAAATGTCATGCCATTTCTTCACTTACCCAAGTAATATAAAAATAAGAAAGTGAATATACTCAATTGGTTCAATAATGAAGAAAACTGACTTATTACCTGGATTGCTAGCTTTGAATCTAAGCGCAGCAGCCCCGGAACGAGGAACCGAAATAGTATCTTTCATTACTGGATCTTGTAGATTCCTCTTGAGAAGCAGATCCTTGGCATCAAGATTCTTCAAGTTAGCAACCGATACTAAAGGCACAGATCCACTAACTCCAGTCACGTAGAAGCTTTGTCCATGTAGGTGGAAGACATGATCTGCATTTTCAGAACTGAAATCTAATTATAATTACGGAATTAATTCATTAGTCCATTTATTTATTCCTATTACCTCTATCCTTTATGATCACTGGCAATTTTCAAAGAAGGTTTAAATAAAATAATATGATAGTTAAATTATAATTGAAAGGTTTAAAATAATGACAATTAAATTGCCCTAACCTCCCTTAGCGCCTATCTTTCAGCTTAAGAGGTTTGGTGTTTGCCAGCTATTGTGTCTTATGAACCACCAGCAGCCAAGCGCTGACAGACACATGCTTTATGAATTAATCTTTTATTTTTATAATAACTCTAAAATCCGTTATAAATTTTATTTTCAATAAAAAGTGTTATTTCATTTTAATTTATTTTTTGTTTTGGCTCCTTCTGAGCCAGTTTTAATGAACAATGCCAACAAACTTCTTCGTCCTTCTACAGAAATATAACTGATTCAGCCCCCATTCAAAAAGAATAATTTACACCATAATCTGTATATATAAAAATCACGTCTGTCTGTTATATAAATCCACACCGTTTGACCGATTTTGACCAAACTTGGAATAATGGTAGGTCTTGATACTGGAAGTCTTGTAGGCTAAGTCAAAAATTTCGACGAGCTGTCTGTCTGTATGTTTGTTCCTTATACAAATCCACACCCTTCTTTCGATTTTGACCAAATGTGGCACACAGGTAGGTTTTGACACGGGGAGAGTCATAGGCTAGGTTAAAATCGACTATGACTCACAGTTCGGAGATCACGAGTTGGAAACAATGAACCCAAATTGTTACAGATTTGTGTTATTAGATTTTAATATTAATTATTTGGTTTCTAATTTATTTTTGCTTGTATAGATGCAGAAAACAGGTGTAGCATAGAACGCCGGTAACAGCTAGTCCCTTATAAGAATCTATCAACCCAATAGAAATATTTGATACATTTTTGCATGAAAATCGGATCTTCAAAAAAAAATAAATAAATAAATAGAAAAACTCAAATGTCAGCTGGCAAGTTTATGGTATCCTTATTTTTTTTCATCAACTATCTTGAGAATGATAAAACCATTAATATAATTAGAGCCTTCTGCTCAAATTCAGGAACGTAAATATGCTTTAGGTCCACCCGACAAACCTACGTAATGTACTGTATAACATACAGTCTTCTTTTTCGTACATGGCTATTGCGCATGCGCGAACACCAGCAGACGCTTTTTTGTGACACTTTTTTTCAATTTAGTCATTGCTAAAACATATTTATGCTAACAACAAAAAAAAATCGTTCCCGTAACAGGCCAGAAAGGCCCAGAGGGGCATAACTGTAAAGGTATCTGATTCTTGACACACTAGGAAGATAGTCTGATCCGGCTGCCTGATTTTTTCCTTTGCAGGTACCTAATTAATTAAAGGCAGCATGAGCCCAGAGACGATCTGGGACCCCAAAACCAACCCTCGAACGACGACACTAGAAGATAAAAATCTGTAGGTGTGCTCGAGTTTTGAACCTGGGTCCTCCAGTTCATTAATCGAGTGCTCTACTACTGAGCTAACCTCGCCCCCTGAACATCAGATCTTTAGACTTAAAAAATTATACGATTGAAATTAATATAGTGTAATGATATTTTACATTACATATTTAAAAGTTTTAAAATTAAAACAGAAAATTCTGAAAATTCAAAAAGCTCATTGATATGTTAAATTCATTGGGATAAGCAAATATTATTTGTTATATTTGTCTAGCAGTCTATACAGGTAGCATTGGATACCGGTAGGGCGCTCCCGTCATGAAAGTTAGTTCAGTCTGTTGAAACGAAGCTCCAGTCTCATACGTGCTGTTCAGTTAAAAAGAAGATACTGTCACACACAGTTGAGTTCAGTTGAAAAGAAGGTCCAGTCTCATACGGTAGTGCAGTTCAAAAGAAGCTACAGTCAGTCCTAAGGCAGCTCTAGTTCAGTGCACAGCTAGTCTCATATGGTCGTCAGTTTTCATGAAGCCTAGGCTCAGTCCGTTAATGGAGATACTGTTGTAAAGAAGATCCTGTCCTATGCAGTTAATACTAAGCTGGATTTATATCAGGCAATGCTTGTTTATCCATATGCCTGCATGTAGCTTATCCATGAGTTTTTTGTTTTTTATTATTTAAAATTATCTTTGTTTTACTTTACTGGACTCGAACCCGACCCCTGAGATAAAGAGTTTTTAAATTTAAATATTATACATTTTGTCGACCCAACGTGGCCCAATTCTTTAATTAAAAATATTTGTAATTGATTCGTTTAATTATAATTATAACATTTTGGCTCCCAACGTTGGGGCGTAACGTAAATAATTTTTATTTTAATTATAACAATAGATAACATAAGAGATGAACAAAACTAAATGTCAATAATGGCTGAATAACTGAACAAATCTTCAATAAATAGAGCACTGAAGTTTTCTTACCCTGGTTTATGAGTAGAATTTCTACTGTTGAGTGCAGAGGGATCTCTATGACGTGAGTACATTCGCAGAATGTTGACATACTTGAGCAGTCCTGTAAATTGTTTTCGTTGCAAAGCAAGCCTTCGCTCCCGTCTCCCTGGCTCAAGAGAGGAGATGGAGGGAAAAGGAAAGTGATGTTGTTCAAGCGTGGCTTCATTTCTCCTAAAAACCATTAAAATAACGAAATTTTCTAAACATTATTCAACTGCTTAAGAAGTAATACATTAATACTAAATTGTGTGTCCAAAATAAGCGACATGTTCTCTAATCTTCTATATATTTGTCAAATACCACTCTCACTGACTCACTGACCGATCATCGCCAGCCCAAACCACTTGACAGAAAAACTTGAAATTTTGCTTGGAAACTTCCTTTAGGTGTAAACACTCGCTAAGAAAGGATTTTTTGATATTCAAATGTTTTAGTATTTTTAGAGGGGTTTGAATTTTTAATTGGTTAGAGCAGGCAAGCCTAGGACGATAACAGAACAGCTGTTACCATACTGTATCTTGTTTTACAACAGGATTTTCTTCTACAGTAGCCTGCAGGATTTGGTCGTCAAGCTCTGTTGCTAGACCTGTACGAGGCTCGTCTTCAAGCTTGCGGTTTCCCGCTCGAAATCGTTCAAACCATTGAGTTAGACCTTCTAACTCAATGAAAATAAGAATATACAATTGTTCAACAAATGTTATAGCAAATTTTTGAGAAGAGATAGTTGACTGTTGAGGTTGACAAGTTGTAGATAGTTGGCGTTTAGTCCTATTATGAATAAAACTACATTTTATAACAAAAATGAGTTGTATTTCTGCCAATGTTTCGGCTTGACATACAAGCCTTCTTCCAGCAAAACGGAACTGTTCTCTCTCCCCTCCATAGCCCTGAATAAGGGTTGAATGTCAAGCCGAAACTTCGGCAGAAATACAACTTATTTTAGTTATAAAATGTAGTTTTATTCATAATACGACCAAACGCCAACTATCTGCAGCTTCTCTTAAAGCAAATTTGGTAAAGAACATAATTATGATTCAAAATAATCATCAGGAAACAAGAAAAGCAATATCCCTTGAAAAATTTTTTTTTTTTCAAATAAAATAAATAAATAAAATAAGATAAATAAAAATTATATTAATAACCTTTACTTGTTCTTAGTGTGTCAAGAGAAAAATGAATTTAGAGTCAGAAACCAAATATAAAATAGTTTGAGGCAGTTCAAAGTTTGAAGATTAGAATTGATTCAGAGATACGAGAAAATTAGTAGCTTACACGCAAGAATACACATATATTTTTGTGCTTTTACATTATATTTGTTAAATTTTATGATTGATTTTTTTATTTTGAAAATGTAGTAGTATGATGATGATTGAACCCTTTCAAAATAATCTCAATGTAGACATTTCTGGATATTATTTTTGAATAGCAAAGAGAGCATTCAAACCGATATAGAAATTTGAAGGCAGCATTAGACCTCAAGTTAAATCAAAAATTTATTTGTGTAATTAATTAAAATTGAAAGTTGTATAAGATACCTACTTATACCAGACGTTCCAGCAGCCAGTTGCATGTAATCGAAAGGTAGGTAGAGTGTTATGTCGGCTCTTTTATTTGAAAGTGGTGAAAGCAGCTTTTTTAATGACTTTATGTTTCTCAGACATACGATGTCGATTTGGCTGCTTTTCTCACACTCCCTGTCAGTTATTGTACTCAGCAGCTGAAAATTAAATCCATCCATAAATTAAAGCTTAATTAAAATTTAACTGGTGAGGTGAAATCCACAATCAAAACTGGTGAGGTGGGGTCTCTCAGACCCCAGACTTATATCCATCGTTTAATACTTCCTGAATTTTATACAAGTTAGTCATATTTTAAAGCTTGGTCTCATAACCCATTAGTGTTGAAGAAAATTAATGAAATAATAATTTAAAAAACCTAAATAATGAATATTAAAAAATAAATGCACTAATTTTTCTTTTCCGACAATTTGTCAGAACACAAATAGGAAACATAAAAAATAGGAAACATAGAAAAGTAAAGAAAACAATTATTTTAATCCTCCTACCACAAGTAGGTGTTGAATATGACACTTTACTTTTACTTTCTTTACTGTGATTATCTGTGCACAGGTTGAGGGTTGTAACCATGAATTACCCTAACTATCAGTAGTCCTCTAGACAACAAACTCGTAATTTTCTTGTATCTGCGGCAAACTGTGTTTCAGTGTCGGATACGACACCGCCTTTTGGTATACATGGCAACTTTTTCATTGTGTATGCGTAACTCAAAGACTTTCTTCATGACTCTTTATCGTTTTTTTATTCGATAGTATAGGAAGTTATCAGTTCTTTGCTACGATGAAAAAATTCTCCTAGAATTGGCCCGGAAAAAGGCTGAAGGATCTGATGAAAAATTTCAAAGTGACAAAACGTGTAGTAAAACCAACGATTAAATAAAAACGATTTTGAGAAAAGTACGTCACTACCTGACAACTCTATATCAGAATCTGACTTTCTTGAATCTTTTCCCGTAAGCTTTCTCTCTAGTTACACCTTACATGAATGAATGTTGAAAAGTATCCACATCTTTGTTACACCTGCTAGGAAACAAACACCTCCAACTTCTGCAAGACATGGAAAATGTTCCTTCTGTGGAAGGTAAAATAACATGAGGGGAAATCAAAAATGTCTCCAGTGCAATAAAAGTATTTGTGTTGAACACAAAAGAGTAATATGACCGTCCTGCCACACGAGAATTAAAAAAAAGATATTGTTTGTTCTTTTGAGAAAATTATCTTTGTAACCAATTATAAATATATTTATAATAAATATGCCTTTTTTTTATTTCTTGTATTTATTAAAACCCAACTAACATAGTTATATAGAAAATAAAGTAATTTTTTATACTAGGTGTCGTATCTGACACCGCCTTGTGATTTTTCCACTGAATAACACCTTGTGGGAGGAGGGTTAATACACATTAGGATATACAAGAAGCAGCAAATAATGAATAAAATAAAACACATTTATATTTTAGAATTTATGCACAGGGTTCTTTTTCCATCCTGCTTTACTTCTTCATTCCCCAGGGTGTTTGCTTGATTCTCGGGCCAATCTTTCTTTTGCCTCCTACTTTACTTAATATATACAGTAGACTCTCCCTTATCCGGCATTCTCTTATCTGTCGCTCTCTTTGACTTTCATATGCACTTGTAAATAATACACCAGTAAGGATTTTCACATTTTGAATTTATTTTATAATTCGGTACCTACATTTTACTTAAATATTAAAAATGGCACATATTATTACATCCTCAAATAATGAGGTTTTTCAAATACATAAATGACCGCTTCTAACTGAATTCTCTAATCCGGCGTTTTCTCTAATCCGTCTGTACTCAGGTCCCGACTACGCTGGGTTAGGGTGAGTTTACTGTATTTATTAAAGTACAAATCCAAAATGAACAATCTTTATACCAATGAAAAGAGGAAGTTTCAAAGTTTTTTTTTTTCAAAATATAAATGTTCAATGTGTCGACTCTCTAACATTACACTTCAGGGCGGTGAGGACCTAGATGTTTTCTGCCCTTAAACACCCAATCCATCCATCCATCAATGTGTCCACCATCTGCTGCATGGCAAACATCTATGCAGTACCCAAACTCGTCCCACACACAAGAAAGTATATCCACCGAGATCTCCTGATCCCACCCCATGTGACTACTTCTTATGTCCCACCTCTACTCTGAACGATCTGGGGAACCATATCTCTGCCCTTGTGCACTCAGTAACAGTAAATACAACTTTCTCGTGTGTGGGTTGAGTTTAGGTACTGCATGTTTGCCGTGCAGCAGATGGTATTTATAATGTATTGAAAACAACTTTAAAACTTCCTTTTTGGATTTTTACTTTAACAAATACAAAGATTTTAAAATGGGTCTATCATTTAGCATTACCCTCTATACATGTATATATACATACATATATATATATATATATATATATATATATATATATATATATATATATATATCATTAATAATAATATTAAGAAATTTACATGTGTTATTAAAATTAAAACTAGGCAGAATGTTTAAGATTATGAAATAACCTTAGTTGTTTTGACCGACTGGAGCTGTGGAATAGAAAGGCTAGGCTGGTCTCCGGAAGACGTTTCGTTATAAATAACTTTTGCATAGCCTACTGATTTTGTACAATTGGATTCAACTTTAATAATGTATGATTTAGGCCTATTCGAAGCATCCAATATAAAATCTAGTCGTTCACCTGAAAAATAAAAAATTAAATGACCATTTTTTTTTTTTTTATCATACTTTTATAAGCACATTTAAAGCATTTCATGCAAAAATCAATTCTAAAATAAACTTTATTTTAAATTAAATATTACTTTGAGAAAGAGAGAGAGATACAGAAATAAATATTGTTGAATGATACAAAGTCAACTCAATAATGATGCTAAATATAGAAATATAGTATAATTATCATCATTAATTATCATGGGGGTATATATATATAAGGGAGCTGAGGGGCTGCAGCCCCTCCCCCCGAAATTTTGATTTTATCAGTAAAAATGTGACATAATAACCTCAAAAATAAATTAAATAAGATCACTTAGTTCAGGAAAAATATTTTTTGAAAAATATGTTTTGTGTGTAATAGCGTTTTAGTTGGCTAACTATTCTAATTTCTAGGTTGTTAGTATTCCATACCCCCCAAATCCCCCTTAAATTGGGTGCTCCCAGCCCCCCTGAAATTATTTCCTATATACACCCTGATAATTATGCCCAACTCTGCATTATACCAGGTTTAGTACGACTGCATGAAAAGCTAATTCATCAAATGGAGGCAATGCTTTAGATAGACTGCAGAATGTTGTATTTTTCTGAAACTATTTAATTTATAGATTATTTATGTGATTTCATTACCTTGTGTAATCTTGATTGTAGCGGTTTTGATTGGTTCAATATGCTTTCCGTCCAAAGCTATGACTGTCATAAGGTGGTCTTCAATATTAAAGAAAAGTGGGCAATCATTTTCTCCACCGTGTGCAACGCGTATCCTGTACCTCAAACCTTTATTTACGACTAATGAAGGTATTAATTCTTCCTGAAAAAATAATATTTATTTTCATGTAGAGTATTGTCCTTGATATTGTTTATACATAATGACAAACTTCAAACAGAACTGTTCCACTATAAAGTACAGTTAAATAATTATAAACTGAAATAAATTGAGGGGAGATTATTGACCGTTTGGATTGTGAAGATAGATTTAGTCAGGTTTCGGTCTTAGTATCTTAATAAAACTACATTTTTTATAAGAAAATGTGTTTTATTTTTGGCCCAAGTTCGGCTTGAAATTCCAGCCTTCCTCAGGGCTGTGAAGCAAGGACAGGGTTAATACGAATTTATATACAGAAGACATGAAAGAAAAAACGTATACATACACTAGCATGAATGATACATACGCATCATTCATATGTATTACTCATTTGTACCATATGCATCATTCACCCTAGTCTGTGTATCGGTGAAATCGGTCCTTGAAATCCAAAAGTGCAGATTTCATTCTTTTTAACGGGTTTTTGTTTCTAGGTTTTAGCAATTCGGTTTTGTTATTTGTCATTTTGGCAGTAAATAAAGATCAATAAATGAGAAGGATGTTTGTATTACTTGTTTTTAATAGCGGAACCGAGATATTTCTGCATGGTTACTGCCAGTTTCCTGTGCATTGTGGCATGTATATCTTGCTTTTCACCGAGATTTTTTTGCAAGGGGTGTTTACATTTTTCACGACATATCAGAACAAAATATGAACTGTTTCTATTGCAAGTTTTCCAAATGACACTAGAGGTAAACATGCACTTTTAGCACTTTCCAAAGGAATGTAGCTATTAAGGTTACACTCATTACAAATGTTTTGAAAGATTTCCTGAAGTCTTTATTTTATATTTGCGAAAGACCAGGGTCTAACCATCTTATTAATTCTTGATAACATAATAATTTGGCTGACCAAATAATGTCCTATTTCTCAAATATTTATTCCTGTAATATTAATTATTAATATCTCTAAACGCATCAGAACTCTGGGTAACTGCGAAAACATCGAACATCAGAGGTATCCAAACATTCCAATCCAAAGTCCGAAGAAGCATAGTCAGTGCTCCGTTCTACGTTTCCAACCTCAACCTTCATATAGACCTCAATAACCCTCTCATTAAAGATGTTATATTATCCAGATTCCAAAGTTTCTACCCACATACTCTCTCCACCAAGGTGACTCAGAAGGCAGTGGCCTAGAGATCTGCTGCAGTGACCAAGTACAGAGTTAGCAATGGCTTTCTCTTCCTTCAAGTATGTCAATGTCTGTGGCTCACCGATGTCTCTTCGACTCCAGCCACTGGTCGGAGCAGAAGAACCCACTTGAGTAGGCTCCTTTCAACATCATCTGAGCGTCCTTCTGATGTTAATCGAGGATGAAGTTGGGAGGCCTTGAGCACATAACCCTCATATTGTACCATAACATACCCTAATACCATATGTATTCATACATAGAAGGTAATCTATATACAGGGTGTCTATAAAAGAACTCCGGGGTTTAAAAAAATAATATTTTTTAAACTATAAAAGATAGCAAAATTTGATCAATTCCTTTGAAACAAGCAGCTCAAAGAGTTTTACTCATACCAATTGGGAATGTTTCTCTCAACAGTTGGCAGCGCTGCGGAGCGTTGACTATGTTTATCCTCAGTTGCATGACATTGAGGCGGAGAAAGGTTTAGTTTACTTCCAACAAGATGGGGCGCCGCCACACTTCAGTTTGCGTGTGCGTGAGTCACTGGACGCTCGTTTCGGTAACAGGTGGATTGGAAGGGAAGGACCTATTCCATGGCCACCAAGGAGCCCTGATATGACTCCGTTGGACTTTTTCTTCTGGGGGCATATCAAGAATCTTGTGTATGCAGAGAAAATTCGAGATGTTATCCATCTCAGGGAACGAATAGTGAATTGCGTGGCGTCCGTTCCCCCAGACATGCTCGCCAGGACATGGGAAGAGGTAGAATACCGTTTCGACGTGTGCCGTGCCACTAACGGAGCTCACATTGAACTTTACTAAGTTGTTAAAAAATCTTGAAAATGTAAGCTTTCTAATCATGTATAAAACATGTATGTACGTTTTTTACTTTATTAAAATGTTTTGTCTTAAAACCCCGGAGTTCTTTTATAGACACCCTGTATATAAAAATCACGTGTCTGTCTGTTTGTTCCTTATGCAAATGCACACCATTTGACCGATTTTGACCAAAATTGGAATACTGGTAGGTATTGATACGGGAAGTCTGGTAGGCTAAGTCAAAAAGATCTACCAGCTGTCTGTCTGTATGTTTGTTCCTTACAGAAATCCACACCGTTTGACTGATTTTGACCAAAGTGGCACACAGGTAGGTCTTGACACAGGGAGAATCAAAGGCTTGGTTAAAAATCGTCTATGACCCACAGTTCGAATATCATGAGTTCGAAACAATGAACCCAAATAGCTACAGATTTGTGTTATTAGATTTTAATATTAATTATTTTGTTTCTAATTTATTTTTGCTTTTATAGATGCAGAAAGTAGGTGTAGCATAGCATGCCGGGTAACAGCTAGTAACAAATAAAGAAATTAATTGAAAAAAAAAATATCTCTAAGCGAAAATTTAAGATGAAAATAATAATACCAATCCAGAAGAGACTCCATTAACAAGTATACTAGATCCCCATTCGCTGAGTACCAGAACATGATCCTTTTCATCTTTATCATACCACTGTCGTAATTCTTCAACACGATCTGCCTTCCTCACAATCAGGGAGCCAAACAATCCGTCCAATAGTTCATTACCTGAAAATTAATATCAAAATTATTTTAAGAGCCTAGAAATTATTGTTTTTATATGAGATGGGCAGATTAAAAATATGGGTATATCAATATCCAATTTTATTGTAGCGTTTTAGACTTTATTGTCCTTCCTCAGGCATAATTTTGTAATTTCACATATTTTATGTAATATTAGTTATGAATTATCATAAAATGGACTATATTATGTTGAAATATATTAACACTGAAATCATTAATTATTGAACATATTCAAATATTATACTCAAACATTAGATAACATTAATATCAAGTCATACCTTCAAGCAATTGTAAATATATCTAGGAGTATGACAGTAGTAGTATAAAATGAAGAGATTTAAATTTTTAACATAATGTGTTATACTTTATGGGGGCGAGGTTAGCTCAGTGGTAGAGCACTGGACTCATGCTGGAGGACCTGAGTTCAAATCCCGAGCAAGCACTAAAGATTTTTTCTTCTAGTGTCTTCGCTCAAGGGTTGAATTCGGCCTCCCTGACCGTCCGTAGGCCAACCCAGCCTTTAATTAATTTAATAATGGGTACCTTTGTGCTAATGACTCTAGCAGTCGAAGCACATAGGAGAAAATCAGGCGGCCGGAGCATAGTACTGACCATACTATCTCCCTAGCGGGCCGTATGGTCATGAATCAGATACCTCTACAGTATCTGCCCCTCAGGGCCCTCGTGGCCGGTTACGGGACTGATTTTTTTTTTTTTTTTTTTTGTTATACACTATGCCAAAAAAGGCCCAACTTTATCTAAAAATTACAAAGATTATTTCTATTGCAGTAAATAATCATGATGTATTATACTGTGGTTTAAATTCAACCTTGAATTGGTATAATACATTCTGATTATTAACTGTGGTTTAAATTCAACCTTGAATTGGTATAATACATTCTGATTATTAACTGTGGTTTAAATTCAACCTTGAATTGGTATAATACATTCTGATTATTAACTGTGATAGACATACTCTTTGTAATTTGTTGATATAGTTGGGCCTTATTTGGCATACAGCATGGTTCATTATGTTGAGAATTTAAATTTATGGATTTTATACTACTACTGTCAGGCTCCTAGATATACATATTGGTTCAATGACGGAGCTGGTACCACTTCTGGTCGGGACTTTCTCCAGTATCGTCATACCCACATAAATGCTCTTCCGACCACCGTGGGAGTGACAAGAGGTTGTCATGAGGGCCAAATATTGACATGCAGGGTGGGTTGCCTGTAAATTGAGACTGGCACTAACACTGTTCACCAGTGTTATGTTTAACTGGCAGGTCATTAACTGAGACACGATATTGCGGTGGATGTGCTGGGTGAGGCCTTAGCAGGGAGAGGGTACGAGGTTCACTTCGAGACAGTCCTGAGAGGGGGTGATATAATTGTGGCAAAAGGGGGTAATGTGACTATTGTGGACTCACAGATTGTTAACGGGAACTTGCTGCTCCGGGAGAAGTGTCCCCGAAGTATGGGAGACTTGTTGCCCATTTGGCAGTGAGGCGAATGTTTGGCCTGTTTCAGATGTGGAGGTAACATCCTGTACATTGAGCTGGAGGGGTGTGTGGAGCGGTGCTTCTGACAATAGTTTAAGGCAGCTTGGAGTCCCAAAGGGAGTGCTGCGAAGCATTACCTTGCGGGTATTAAAGGGCTCCTGCATCATCTTCAGTCAATGGAGGACACTCCTCGCCAGGGCGGGCCATTGAGGATCGTCTGCATTTGTTTATTAATTTATTTATTCATTGACTTATTTATTTTATTTGTTTTTATTTTAATTTGGTGTTGGCGAGTGTCTTTGTATTTATTTTTGACTGGATTTGGAATCAATTTTTGGAGTGGATTAGGAATTTTCATCAAGTTAATACCTCCATTGAGTTAGCAGCTCTGGTCTAGTGGGTGAAGTATATGGGAATAGACAGATGTATTATTTTCTCATTATTATAGTCATCATTTTTATTATTAATTTGTCTTTTATTTACTTTATGTATTTGTCAATTTAAGTTTTTTTATATATCCTGAATTGTAATGGATTTTTTTTTTGTATATAGTATTGTTAAAATGTATGTATTATATATAATTGAGTTAGGTCTCACAGCATCTAGGCTTGTGATGTTTTCAAGCCTCAATAATAAGGGTGAAGGAGATGCGTAATTGTTAAACTGCCCAGATTTATTTAAGATAGTCTGCAATAAAGTAAGTGCACTGTATCTCCAAATGAAGAAAATATATCCAATTATTAGTAATTACTCTGTACATTCTTGTTAACAGTAGTGACGAAGGCTTGAATCTCAAAACGAAATATTACTAATTTTTACGTAAAAAATGTCATAGGCCATAAGGTAGTTTACATCTTGACCTAGTCCCGACAGTCTCCCCCCTCACAATCCTAATCGTGAACAATCCCTTCTCAAAGAAGCTTTCATTTGATGAACGTTAAATCTGAATTACTTGTAGATTGTAATTTAATAATGATTTTCTTAACCTGTATGGGCGTGCCAAAGATGCGTCCCCGCTTGAGATGCTCTGAACTTATATTGGAACGTGGTATAGCTTGAAATAGGACATTGCGTGACCATCGGTACCCCATCCATGTACGGACTTTCTCTCTGTGCTTGCCCACGCCAGTGGACAGCTACTCCTTGTCCTGGAAGTCTGTTCACCACATCCACCACAAGGATGTCGTTCTCACATACCTGCAAATATATTACATGTGAGTGGCTCATTTGGAAAAGCAGAAGTTTTTATTGTGTCATTTATGTTGCAAATTGAACGTATTATTACACATTTTGAATTTAATATTAAACACATAAATTTTTAAAAACGAACAATTCAAATCACACATTATATAACTGACTGTTCCATAGAAAAATATAGTTTTGGAAAAAACAATTATCCCTTGTTTAGTCTATAAGGCTTTGACAGGTCTGAAGCCCGCCAATTGCTTTTCTATACCTCAGTTCCTTGTTGCCTTGCCATTGAGAAGAAAGCATCTAATTCTGTTGTTACCCAGCGGCATGGAAGAAGTATCTCAGTCTGTCTTTGCCTGGATGCCGAAGGGAATCCTCTGTGTTTTTATCTGTTTTCCATGAAGAAAACACACTCTCTTAGGTGTTCTTTGTAAATGTGTTGTGGAGACTGTAAATAAAATTGAAGAGTCTAGACATTAGAGTATTGTGCAAGACGTCTGCGGAATTATTTACAACACTGATCTGCCAAAATAAGGTAAATTGTGTGATCTTCATAATTATATTTTTCTTCGTAACACATAGTTTCAATTTAATTTCATACTTCCACATTACAATACAATAAAAATATAATACAAATTTAATTAGTCTGAACACATTAAGATCAAAGAATTAAGTATTTTTATTTTTTTATTTTTATTAAACAAAAGAATACAATAAAGATTTTAAATATTTACAACTAATTTACAAAAGCTAGCATGGATACATATTCCTCTAAAATAATGATTAAAATAATGTAAAACTATATAACAAAGATTTATGTCGATGCGCCGTAAAAAAAAAAAAATATATATATATATATATATATATATATATATATATATATATATTTGTATATATATATATATATATATATATATATATAACCACTATTCTGTGTAATGTTTCAAAATTAAACCAAAACAAAATAGCTTTATTGAAATCAAATAATTATTTAAGTTCATTTATATATCCTATAATGATAGCTCTAAAAAAAAGTTAACAAGAACAAAATTTAAAACCTTGGAAGTATGAACATTTTTTTTATTGATTTAAAACATGAGGTAAAAGTGGGAATACAATGTTTATTATTTCTTAAAAAGGTTACTATTTGGACTATTTTTAGCATAAATATGCTTTAGCAATGACTAAACTGATAAAAAGTGTCCGCTAGCGTTCGCGCATGCGTGGGGGCCATGTACGAACATAGCCAACCCGCATGCGCCTATTACATAGGTTCGTCGGGTGGACCTAAAGCATATTTATATTCCTGAATTTGAGCAGCAGGCTCTAATTTTGTATGAAATATATAATTCATAAGGACATAAAAAATTATAATTTTCAAACCATTTCTCTCTATTTCCCACTCTGCTCCACATATAATTTCCAAATTCTTACTCACCTGAATGGAAGGTCCCGGAAGCTGCCTATTTGCAGTGAATGCTCTTCTTGATGTCCCATCGGCGAGGATACAGCCTGGCTTATGGCAGTCCGTCACATTTCGAGGGCAATCACCACACCATCTAAGGGTCAACAGTTCTTTTATTTTATTTGTTAACAAATTTACAATTCACTTTGCTATTGCTAATGAGCATTGCAGCCGATTGCACAATAATTATAAGGGAAAAAAATATAGTTTTCTGTTTCATCAAAATTTTTAGCAGAGAGCTCCATTATAACTGGAAACAGATTTATATAACACCAAATTCTATGTGTTAAAATAAAACTTTGTACTAAAATTTGAGAACAACAACTTTGGCTTTTCTTCATGTAAGGCTTGATGTGGGAAATGTGGAGGAGATGAATTTTTGTTTCAAAATTAATATTTAAAAAAAAAACATGACTAATCAATTGAGAAACTTAAGTGAAAATCTTGAAATATGTTAAAGCATACTTACGGTCCCATGGACTGATGGCCTTCCAGCACCAGCCTGAACCTGCAAATCATAGGCCAGTCCAGCTCGTGACATGGTCGATCGCAGGATGCAAAATATAAATCTGTAAACAAAATTGTATATATAAAAATTACTTTAATTCTTCTGAATGATGACCCAATCTATATATTTTTCACTTGTTCTTCTTTCTTTCGATGGCAGGGGGTCCATAAAGTAGTATAACGTTCGTTCTGTTCAAGACGGGCAAAGATTTTAAATAAAGTAGTTGAACAGAACGAATGGTGTACTACTTTATGGACCCCCTGCCATAGAAAGGAATAAGAACAAGTGAAAAATTATTTTATTGTACCATAAGAATTATTTTAGTGTGACACATATTGCACTAGCAATTCTAGTGCAATATGCTAGTCTAGCATGTACATAGCTTCAGAGCTTGTCCTCCAGAGGGCACTTGTGTCACTCTTCCTGTCTTAATGATATTCCCCCATACATAGGGAATAGAGACAAATTTTTAGTTGTGTCACTTTAGAAATACTAGGGTGATATATTCAATTAAAAGAAAACATTCACATTATTAAAAATAGAAACACTTTCACTTCATTAAACACTGACATTTTATTCAAGAGACCCAATAAGACAACAACAAAAGACAGATATACATTCTTGTAATGACTACTTCTTTTCTCATTGTTCTGTTCCATTGGTTGCTGTATGGCCAAAAACATACTGTTTTCTTTGCTTGTCTTAGTTTATTGTCGCGTTTCTTGGTCCAAGTGATTTGTAAATGTTTTCGTGTTTGTTAGTGTCAACGGCCTTAGCCGCATTGAATGCACCGGTTCCCGGTGATCACCGAAGTTAAGCAACGTCGGGCGTGGCCAGGGCCTGAATGGGTGACCGACCACGTGCTGTTGTATTATGAAAGGGCGGCAACCTATTGATAGCACGGTGGTAGTAGCCCAATTAAACACACACACAAAAAAAAGTTCGTTAGTAAGTCTTATCCTGCCAATTCTTCCATGTGCAATGTTCATTTTTCTGTTACTTCACTAGTTTGTTTGTCGGCTTCTGTTTACTACGATTCTCGGATTTCTGTCCTTCGAAAAAAAAATCCACCTCTCCTAGTACGAATCAAATATAGGACCCTTGACATAGAGCTCGCGCTTTATTTTGTATTTTTGTGTTAATACGCCGAGGTTCGATTCCAACTGGAGGTGGTCCAGAAAAAAAAAATGTGTATCCTCCAACCTGGTTAGAAAAGAGCGGTACCTTATAGATAACCATTCCAATAAATAACCATTGCGTTGTCTGTGCAAATAGATGGTTTAGTTGGAGGGAAAAGGGCGTGGCCTATATTCCCTGTGCAGGAAATTGGCAGTAAAAATTTTCTCTGTTATAACCTTATCATTAGGAGATTTAAAACGTTTTTAGCCTTAGCTTGGGCTTAGTAATGATAAATATTAAACACTATCTCCCTTGCTTGAACTCTCAAAGCCTTCCCTAGACTTAAACGAGACATAATCAGTTTTTATAGTGTTTCACATATTCGTTTTGTTCCTTGAAATAGGAATTTGAAAATTGTGGAACCGTCGGGAATATTTCACCTCTCAAAATTTCGCGCATGCGGAATAGAACTTTTCCTATTTGAACATTATATAACCTCGTTGCATTCCTCAGGCTCTTAGTCATGCAGTGCAGTTGCAGTCGGTAAGTTAATTAAAACGACTCGGAATGAAAATAGCTTTCATCGAACTGGAGAGATCTCATAACGCTGTCGTAGAAACGTAATTCAATCTGCAGGAAGATAAATGGCCTATGGAATGTTTTCCGGTTGGCTTCCTAAGTGAAAATGTCTTGTCCACAACTAGAAGGAGTTACCAAATCGTATTTTAACCCGTGGAATCACGTCCGATGGAGTACAATGCGGCTTCAGGATCCTGCTTGGCTCTCCCATTCCCTTTCCTAGTGGTTTTTTTTATCTCGTTGGGCTTTTACTTTCGGTTTGAGGTCTAGGAAGATCACAATATGTTCTGCATGGCTGAAGTTAAGGATGTTGGATTTGTCCCTAATGTAGTGACAGGGGTATACTATTAAACACTATTGAATGCAATGTTGGGCAAAACTAAAACTAAATTCACTTTTTGGAATAAACTAAAACTAAACTAAAAATTGCAACCTAAAAAAAAAACTAAAACTAAAATTTTACTAATTAATGGATTTTAACTAAACTAAAACTAAAACTAAATCTTTGGGAATTGACTAAAAACTAAATTAAAGCTTTATTTTAGTTTAGTTTTACTAAAATAACATGAATTAATATAAATCATATGTTATTTCGATACTTAAGTAAATTATTAAAACTAATAGAACTTGCTTAGTAATAAGAAATTGTGGCTTTTTATCGTAATTTGCAAACATATGTTCTTTGATAACTGCGCGGCTCCCGAGTGCCATTAGTAAAGGAATAATTCCTAATTTCATTACAATCTGACCATTTTTTTAGCCAGCCAGAGAGTGAACAGAAATACTAAACGTCCGTTGAAGTAATGCGAAGTCAAGGGATAGTTTGGTCTCAGCTAGGAGAAAAAATAAAACTTATTTTTTTTCCCCGAATACTTCCTTAACTCCAAATGTTATCAAAATCGTAAACACATGGGACCTCGGTAAAATAGCTGTCAGCTCTCCTAGGACGCTTCTTGATTTATGGAGTACAATGAACCCACCCTACTAGCCTCCGATTGGTAAAGATCTGGGACACTCTTGTCCATCCAGCAACGGAGCCAATTCAAAATACTAACATTTTTCTCATGTTTTAAGGGGAAAAATGCAATTAAAATAACTTCAACTAATTAAAAACTAAAGCAATCAGAGAAAAAACAACTAATTAAAAACTGAGATAAACTAAAGCACTTAATTATACTTTCGAGTAACTGTGTTTATATTTTAAATATGTTAAAATAGTTTGAGTGTAAGAACTACATTCTGTCAGTAAGTAAATTACTGCGTTGTCTACAGTCTGTAAGTAAGTAAATTACTGCGTTGTCTACAGTCTGTCAGTAAGTAAATTACTGCGTTGTCCACAGTCTGTCAGTAAGTAAATTACTGCGTTGTCCACAGTCTGTCAGTAAGTAAATTACTGCGTTGTCTACAGTCTGTCAGTAAGTAAATTACTGCGTTGTCTACAGTCTGTCAGTAAGTAAATTACTGCGTTGTCTACAGTCTGTCAGTAAGTAAATTACTGCGTTGTCTACAGTCTGTCAGTAGTAAATTACTGCGTTGTCTACAGTCTGTCAGTAAGTAAATTACTGCGTTGTCTACAGTCTGTCAGTAAGTAAATTACTGCGTTGTCCACAGTCTGTCAGTAAGTAAATTACTGCGTTGTCCACAGTCTGTCAGTAAGTAAATTACTGCGTTGTCTACAGTCTGTCAGTAAGTAAATTACTGCGTTGTCTACAGTCTGTCAGTAAGTAAATTACTGCGTTGTCTACAGTCTGTCAGTAAGTAAATTACTGCGTTGTCTACAGTCTGTCAGTAAGTAAATTACTGCGTTGTCTACAGTCTGTCAGTAAGTAAATTACTGCGTTGTCTACAGTCTGTCAGTAAGTAAATTACTGCGTTGTCTACAGTCTGTCAGTAAGTAAATTACTGCGTTGTCTACAGTCTGTCAGTAAGTAAATTACTGCGTTGTCTACAGTCTGTCAGTAAGTAAATTACTGCGTTGTCTACAGTCTGTCAGTAAGTAAATTACTGCGTTGTCCACAGTCTGTCAGTAAGTAAATTACTGCGTTGTCCACAGTCTGTCAGTAAGTAAATTACTGCGTTGTCTACAGTCTGTCAGTAAGTAAATTACTGCGTTGTCCACAGTCTGTCAGTAAGTAAATTACTGCGTTGTCCACAGTCTGTCAGTAAGTAAATTACTGCGTTGTCCACAGTCTGTCAGTAAGTAAATTACTGCGTTGTCTACAGTCTGTCAGTAAGTATATTACTGCGTTGTCTACAGTCTGTCAGTAAGTAAATTACTGCGTTGTCTACAGTCTGTCAGTAAGTAAATTACTGCGTTGTCTACAGTCTGTCAGTAAGTAAATTACTGCGTTGTCTACAGTCTGTCAGTAAGTAAATTACTGCGTTGTCTACAGTCTGTCAGTAAGTAAATTACTGCGTTGTCTACAGTCTGTCAGTAAGTAAATTACTGCGTTGTCTACAGTCTGTCAGTAAGTAAATTACTGCGTTGTCTACAGTCTGTCAGTAAGTAAATTACTGCGTTGTCTACAGTCTGTCAGTAAGTAAATTACTGCGTTGTCCACAGTCTGTCAGTAAGTAAATTACTGCGTTGTCCACAGTCTGTCAGTAAGTAAATTACTGCGTTGTCTACAGTCTGTCAGTAAGTAAATTACTGCGTTGTCCACAGTCTGTCAGTAAGTAAATTACTGCGTTGTCCACAGTCTGTCAGTAAGTAAATTACTGCGTTGTCTACAGTCTGTCAGTAAGTAAATTACTGCGTTGTCTACAGTCTGTCAGTAAGTATATTACTGCGTTGTCTACAGTCTGTCAGTAAGTAAATTACTGCGTTGTCCACAGTCTGTCAGTAAGTAAATTACTGCGTTGTCCACAGTCTGTCAGTAAGTAAATTACTGCGTTGTCTACAGTCTGTCAGTAAGTAAATTACTGCGTTGTCCACAGTCTGTCAGTAAGTAAATTACTGCGTTGTCCACAGTCTGTCAGTAAGTAAATTACTGCGTTGTCCACAGTCTGTCAGTAAGTAAATTACTGCGTTGTCTACAGTCTGTCAGTAAGTATATTACTGCGTTGTCTACAGTCTGTCAGTAAGTAAATTACTGCGTTGTCTACAGTCTGTCAGTAAGTAAATTACTGCGTTGTCTACAGTCTGTCAGTAAGTAAATTACTGCGTTGTCTACAGTCTGTCAGTAAGTAAATTACTGCGTTGTCTACAGTCTGTCAGTAAGTAAATTACTGCGTTGTCTACAGTCTGTCAGTAAGTAAATTACTGCGTTGTCTACAGTCTGTCAGTAAGTAAATTACTGCGTTGTCTACAGTCTGTCAGTAAGTAAATTACTGCGTTGTCTACAGTCTGTCAGTAAGTAAATTACTGCGTTGTCCACAGTCTGTCAGTAAGTAAATTACTGCGTTGTCCACAGTCTGTCAGTAAGTAAATTACTGCGTTGTCTACAGTCTGTCAGTAAGTAAATTACTGCGTTGTCCACAGTCTGTCAGTAAGTAAATTACTGCGTTGTCCACAGTCTGTCAGTAAGTAAATTACTGCGTTGTCCACAGTCTGTCAGTAAGTAAATTACTGCGTTGTCCACAGTCTGTCAGTAAGTAAATTACTGCGTTGTCTACAGTCTGTCAGTAAGTAAATTACTGCGTTGTCCACAGTCTGTCAGTAAGTAAATTACTGCGTTGTCCACAGTCTGTCAGTAAGTAAATTACTGCGTTGTCTACAGTCTGTCAGTAAGTAAATTACTGCGTTGTCTACAGTCTGTCAGTAAGTATATTACTGCGTTGTCTACAGTCTGTCAGTAAGTAAATTACTGCGTTGTCTACAGTCTGTCAGTAAGTAAATTACTGCGTTGTCTACAGTCTGTCAGTAAGTAAATTACTGCGTTGTCCACAGTCTGTCAGTAAGTAAATTACTGCGTTGTCCACAGTCTGTCAGTAAGTAAATTACTGTGTTGTCTACAGTCTGTCAGTAAGTAAATTACTGTGTTGTCTACAGTCTGTCAGTAAGTAAATTACTGCGTTGTCTACAGTCTGTCAGTAAGTAAATTACTGCGTTGTCTACAGTCTGTCAGTATGCGTTTAACAGTTAAAGTTTTGTATCATTGTCTACAATTTGGTCTTTCTTTACTGTCCAATAAGTATGAGTGGGGTCTCCCGTGGTCTAGTGGCTAGCGCGCTAGATTCATAAGCGGGAGATGGTGGGTTCGATCCCCACCGGCGCCAGAAATGTTCTCATCTCAGGGCTCGCTGAGAGGATTCCTGGATGCCCCCTGGACGTCGGCGCTAATGGCCACGGTTTGTCGATGCGCCGTGAAAAAAAAATAAATAAGTATGAGTGGGTAAGGCGGGTGTGGCATCTCCGAAGCCTGGATAAAATTATTTCGTCAATAAATAAATACATAATTAAACCAATACTGAAGCATTTCAGGATAAATGGATGTAAACGTCTCTTCGAATAGTACTCAGAGCCTTTCCGCATGCAAATCACTCGTCTGAGTACGTACAACAGAGTCCATCATCAGGCCACGCAAGCATCTGGGATGGGTGGCTAAACACGTTGGCGGAAACTCAAAATGCACCAGGGGATGAAGACATGGGTGTATATAGGAAATAATTTTTACGGGGGCTGAGATCATTTCTGAGGTATGGAATACTAACTAACAATCTAGAACTTGGAATAGTTTTTGACAACTAAAACAACACTATTATAGCCAAAATCAAATATTTTGGTATAAACCAAATGATCTTATTTAATTTATTTTTAAGGGGTTTATGGCAGATTTTTACTGGTCAAATCAAGATTTCGGGGGGGGGGGGGCTGCAGTCCCCTCTGCCCCCCTTATATACGCCCATGGATCATGGGCGTATGTAGAAAATAATTTCGGGGGGGGGGGCTGAGACCATTTCCGGGTAATGGAATACTAATAATTTAGAACTTGGGATAGTTTTAACCAACTAAAACGTTATTACACACAAAATAAAATATTTTTTATTAACTAAGTGATCTTATTTAATTTATTTTTAACGGTTTATGACACATTTTTACCGATCAACTCAAAATTTTATATACGCCCATGCCATGGATTAAGATCGTGGAATGAAAGAAGATGAATGTGACGCTCAAGATCGTAAGGCGAAAGTGAGAGTTTCTCCACGTTCTCTTCTCCCTCTCGTTCAAGGTCACCCATCCACTTCGAGGCCTTGGGGCTTATTTCCTTCCGTGAAACTTACTTCTCAGTCTTCTCGAAGGTTATATATTGATCTCATATTATTCGGTGACTTGAACAATGAGGCGATGAAGCGGTCGATATCGGCCGAAAAATGCAGTGTAATGGAGGAAAATGAAAGTACTTTGGGCCTGAGGAGAATGAATAGGAAGCTTCCACTCTCGGTGTCTTCCACGTTCCTTACAAGGTCAGGCGTTGGCCTCGTTGTGTTCCGATAATCCAGCATGTGACTGATGGCAGAGAGGTAGGAATAACCTAGGAAGGTTATAGTACCTCTTTGTTTCATCTTACAACCTCTATGCATTTTACGAGGAGTACATTCTGCTTACGTCATACGGATAATGGAACAAGCGATTAAGGAAGTCACAACTGATTAACGGCTTATTGGCATTGCAACGGAATAAACCCCAACCATTTGCCGCCAAAATGTTCTCCAAGGTGAATCATTGGATCATTATTGGATAAATACGCTTCAAAAGAAGGCAAAATGCGTAAACGTCTGCGTCTTATTGTTGAAAAAATGGTTACGACTGTAAGAGCTCATATCACACTAGTATTTTTAAAGTCATAAAGATCCAAAATCGGTGTTAGCAAGGAAACCCTCCACTATCCAAGCCTCTTAGATTTAATTGTTAAGTATTGACATAATTTAAATCTTATGTCATTACATGACGAATATTTGTAGTGTACACTGGCAATAAACTGACGGACAAAATAATAATAAAAACTGACGGACTGCAGAGAACGGGATTTACCACACGACATGCGAGAGATACTAACTGAAGGTAGCCCACATATAGACACTACTAGCCAATATTTAAAACTATTTATTCTAAAACATAAAAATGAAATGTTTTTGAATATATGGAACTAGTATTTCTGTAGTGACACAACTCAATAATCGGTGTTTATCAGTTATGACTATGAAAGGCTTTGTAAATATCTCTTTATCAACCATAAAACTGTATGCACCTAGCTTCAGAGCTTCTACACCAGAGGGCACTTGTGTCACCCTTGGTCTCTCAATACTAAGCTACATAGGCACGAGGGACACATTTTCAGCTGAGTTGTGTCACTTTAGAAATACTAGTGCGATATCACCGACTCACGATTTAGAAATAACTTGAAGCTACTTCTTAAACTCCTACAAAAGTAGAAAAAAAAAATGGTTTTATTGGATTTGTACAAAACCAGATAGACAATAAAACGATTTTTCAAAACTTCTTTATAATTGAAACCTCAATGGACATTCTTTCGAAAGTGCTAAAAGTAGAGCATATGTTGCTTTTTATGCTGAAAGAAGGACTAAGAATTTGTGTTAATAGGGATAGATAACCTTTCTGCAGTTGCCCTGTCGGAATTCACAAGCTATTTATGGGAATGGAAGCAAACTATACTATCAAGGACTTAAAACATTAAACAGCTACTCATCATAAGCCTTGTTTGTTCCATCCATCAAGGAGTCAGCTGCAATCATTAAAAGAACAATAATGTGATGAAACTCCAACAATGATATTCATCATGAAGGTCATGGTTTAGAGAGTAGGCCACACCGACCGTTTGCCACTTTGGAGTCGAGGACGTTCTTCTTGGTCGAAGGATTTGACGATGGAGATAGCACAGGATAAAGCATATGTTAAGTAAGCGGTTGGCCAACGGTCATAGGTTTTACTGATATCCTTTTTATTTTTTTGTTTTATTATTTAGGAAAATTTTATTCTTCACTTTTGATGTGATTTAATATGATGACACATATAGAGTTCTTTGTTTTATTTAGCAGTTAGATATTTATTTAATTCCATTTTAGCGCTGTTACTCCCTACCTCCATAGGGAGAACCCACTTATGAGGTTGACCTCACGACGCAATCCGGAAGTGCCGACTAGAAACTTTCTCGTTTCAGAACCTACAGACCACGAAAATATAGGTGATTCAAATTTATTGACTTATACAGATTAAGAATTATCCGCTTCTGTGTAAGTTGGCTACTGTCAGTTTCCTGTGATTTGTGATGTTAATTTTTTTTTTTTTTTTTTTTTTTTTTTTTTACGGCGCATCGACAAATTGTGGCCATTAGCGCCGTTGTGATGCTAATCTATTCCATTTCTTCGAGGTGTACGTAACCGCGCTAAGATGACGCAGTTCCTGCGAGTCGGACTTTTTTTTTTAAATAGTATTGTTATTCTTAAGCGAAGAATGTCCAAGAATGTAGTGATTTTTGTTATGCGTTCATTGATTCATACACTGCAGAGCAGAAGGCTAGAACGAATGAATCGTTATGTTATCTAAGGAGTAAGTCCATCGACCGAGTCGATTTCCCTGCAACGAATGGCCCTTAAACACGAATCCTCTTCAAAGAGACAATATTCGTCAAGATGGGGCTTTAAAATTTAAACGCAAGAACTACTGCATGAAGCTAATAAAAAACGCAAGAACTACTGCATGAAGCTAATAAAAAACGCAAGAACTACTGCATGAAGCTAATAAAAAACGCAAGAACTACTGCATGAAGCTAATAAAAAACGCAAGAACTACTGCATGAAGCTAATAAAAAACGCAAGAACTACTGCACGAAGCTAATAAAAAACGCAAGAACTACTGCATGAAGCTAATAAAAAACGCAAGAACTACTGCATGAAGCTAATAAAAAACGTATAGAAGGACCTTAAAATAATCGTGTTTTCATGAAGAAACATTCCCAGCGGTTCCTCCATTTGCAAATTCACATTTCAAGGAAAAACGCGGTATGTTAAACACTATAAAAACTGATTATGTCTCGTTTAAGACTAGGGAAGGCTTTGAGAGATCAGACAAGGGAAATGGTGTCTAATATTTAGCCAAAGCTCAGGCTAAAACCGTTTTACACCTTCCAGTGATATAACAGAGAGAATTTTTACCGCCAATTTTCATTTTAAATATACATATGAAGACCTCAGGGAAAGAAGGAGCTAATTCACATTTTACAAACTTTTCAGAAGAGCCTTTTTTAGATTTTAAGACCCAAAACTATATCAAGCTTCTTACTTAGATAGCATTTATTGATCTTATCGATAAAACTAACTCATTAAGAATATAAGTGGAGCTTTTCAATTTAAAGGTTTGTTGTTTTATCCTATAAATATAGGAACTTGTAAAAAGGGCAGCAATAAATGGTTAAAAAGGGGCTAAGTCAGCTGATTACAGGGAATAAGGAGGAAAGTCTACAATAAATGGTTAAAAAGGGGCTAAGTCAGCTGATTACAGGGAAAAAGGAGGAAAGTCTACAATAAATGGTTAAAAAGGGGCTAAGTCAGCTGATTACAGGGAAAAAGGAGGAAGTCTACAATAAATGGTTAAAAAGGGGCTAAGTCAGCTGATTACAGGGAAAAAGGAGGAAAGTCTACAATAAATGGTTAAAAAGGGGCTAAGTCAGCTGATTACAGGGAAAAAGGAGGAAAGTCTACAATAAATGGTTAAAAAGGGGCTAAGTCAGCTGATTACAGGGAAAAAGGAGGAAAGTCTACAATAAATGGTTAAAAAGGGGCTAAGTCAGCTGATTACAGGGAAAAAGGAGGAAATTCTGTACTATATTAATACTATATTAATCTATTCGCTTAATTAAAAATGATTGTATAGAAAAAAAACTTGTTTGTTTGTACACTTTATTGAATTCAAAAGGTATTAGCGAAATGCTTGTTGGATACTACTATATTTAGGTTCAGTTTGGTAAAAATGCAGTTTCACGCCCTCAAAACCGATTTCTTCCAAATTTTGTACAATAACGTATTTTGATGCACTAAACACGAATACGATAAAAAAAAAACCTTCGCATTTAACTAAGAAAGAAGTTATTAAGCACTTAAGTTCACTGTTATGCAGGTTATGAGAGCTAAAGTAAACAACTAAATTTGTGACGACTTTAAGGCATAAATGACGACTTTAAGGCATAAATGACGACTTTAAGGCATAAATGACGACTTTAAGGCATACATGCTATGCGTTTCCGCTCGCTCAAGAAGATAACAAAACCCCAGTCAAGCCAACTCGCTAAAATTAATAGAATATAATATTAAGCACTAAAGTTAGGAAGGTTATAAAACTAGGCGTCATCAGCGTATTTGTAAACACGCGCATGCGCAGATATGTAACATTGGGAAATAGAGAACTCTCATTTGAAATGTTCAGAAACCATTTATTCGAAAATATTGTTAATCCAACTCGCTATAATTAATAGCTCTCATAACCTGCATAACAGTGAACTTTAGTGCTTAATAACTTCTTTCTTAGTTAAATGCGAAGGTTTTTTTTTTATCGTATTCGTGTTTAGTGCATCAAAATACGTTATTGTACAAAATTTGGAAGAAATCGGTTTTGAGGGCGTGAAACTGCATTTTTACCTTCAATTTTCCTGCTGAGGCAAAGACGATAGATATTGCTTGGCATATTCTTCACAACTTTTGGAAAGATGTCTGACGTCTTCAAATTTAGCCTTCGATGTGGGAAATAAATCTGAAAAACACAACTGCTTCTAGATAAGTTGCTGAGACAACCTTTTCTTTAACGACATGAACTTCAATCACAGCTGACTTGCCCCCTTCTTTCCCTGAAGTGCTCAGATTTAGCCCTTCCTTTTCCTCCACAGTAAATTTTCTTTTGCCTATTTAAAGGGACGAGCCTTGTTTTTTACCAGCGCCGTTTTTCACAAGATAGTATTTCTACCAAACTACCGGATGCCGTGCTTAAATCAATTTCGATTTTTTTTTTACTTAGCCCCTTTTTTCCCTGTACCCTTCATATAAAATGTACTTGGATCCTGTTAACTCAAAATTGTAAGTGTTTTTCGCGGAAATTTCACGAAAAATGGGTGTTCTTATTACAGGTTATTTTTATGATACATTCCGTCAAAATCGGATCATTTTTGTGACAAATTCGTATGGCCGGTTTCTTCGTAACTTATGGGCTATGAAAAGATGTTTCTCTTCGCCACAGAATTGCGCCATCAAACCGACATCATTATTGTGTTCTTTCGTCCGTAGCTGAATGAAATATTTACTACTTTCTGACCGATTTGTTTAATGATCTTAAGAGGTGTGTCGATATGGACCGATGTATTCAAAAGATGTTTCGAAAATCTCCGATAACCTGAACTAATTCACCAAATGAAGCGTGGATAATAGACTTCACACTCCTTAAAGCGCACAACCTTCTCTGTGTTAAAAGTCCAACTCGCAGGAACTACGTCATCTTAGCGCGGGTCCGTTCTTATCCCTAGTGACATTTAGAAAGCTGAGAACAGAAAAAGTTAACGTTTTGTCTTAATCTTTCGCGAAAAATATAAACAAACTAGCTCACTATCCGTGCTTAGTCGCGGTAGATAAGTAGTTATTTTATTGCATTAAATAATGTATCATCAAAATTAACGCTACTATATAATTTTGTGCAGTTTATTATAGCACGCTTCCCGTCATACTATATGTTACTCATCAATTGATAAGTAATCAGAGTATAAGGTTTCTGGACACTGGGGTGCTCCGGACCAGTGTCAACAAACAGATAACCTACAGACAACCCGTTATCTATAGGTTACCAGAAATAGTAGTTTAACCAGTACAGGTTAAAATTCGTTGTCAATGATAAATGGACGTTAAAATTTATGTTTCCAAGATGTCATTTGGAGACACTCATTATATTTGCTAGCATTATCAAGTAGTGTTCTGACTGGGGATGCTGATGGGTGAGGAGGCTGTGCAAGGGTTCGGGATATTATTACCTCGGATAATAATAATAATACAAAATCACAGTTTATTTCCAGTAACTCAAAGTCTGTCATCATAATTGAAATGAACCGCAAATAAAAATATTATGAAATATATATTGTACGGTAACAGCTGACCTGATATCGTCCTAGCAAAGCGTGCTGCGTAGGCGTGCAAGCTCTCTTTGAAACCAAACTCTGTGAGCTAATAATTCAAGCCCCTCTAAAAATACTTCAAAATTTGAATATCAGTGTTTACATCATAAATTTTTCTGTCAAGTATTTTGGGCTGGGCCATGATAAGTCAGTAAGTGGTATTTGAAAAATATATAGTCGATTTAAAAACATAAAATGATATTTCAAAGCGAAGCGGAAATTACTACTTTTTAACACCGATTTCTGAAAATGACAAAGCTCTATCAAAATTCGCATATCAACCTTTTTATAAGAAGTTTATTAAGCTTCCGAATAGATGCTTTACATTTACTACGATTTCCCAACTGGTTCCGAGATATACAAAAATATATCCGAAATACTTCTTGACAAATCCTTCCATTTTTCTCGACAAAGCCTTGGAAATGGTTTCTCTTAATTTCCCCCGACCAATTTCTCATAAAACAAGAACCTGGAAGCACAGTAACCTAAGAACGTAAGCATTACGATTTTTGTACACATACATCTGTGGGTTCTTAATCGTAAAATAATCTAGTCTGCACTTCCGGATTGTGTCATGAAATCAACCTTCTAAGCGGGTTTCTGTCCTATGGAGGGAGGAAGGAACTCCGCTAAAAAAACAACGTCAATCTAATTTTCTAGTTAATCCGACAATATCATTTTATCGATTTATACATATTACAGAAAAAAATGCGCAAGCAAAGTAAAAACTTGATCACTATAACGAAACAAACACAAATGTTTACAAGATAAATATTGTCTATTTTTTATTTATAAGGTTTTCGTTAAGATTCATAAATATTTTGTTATTTTTGTATTAATGTTGACTAACCTGGGAGTGGTGTTAAGTAGAGAACCAGCGCTGCCATAGAGGCAACACTGAGTATCACGGAGAGCCTGAAGGCCCAGTAGCTTAGCCTGAGCCACATCGAGAACTGTCTAGCTGCTTTCCCCTTCCCGCTCCTACCTCTTTGGGGGAGTTATGACGTCACGGATGTAAACAAACCACTCGCTTCTAGTAAGTCTAGCTTCTTTGTACCGATTGAAACAGATATTTTCATGATGATTTTGGATAAATCCTATCTAAAACGTCAATGATTTTATAGGTATATTATTGTCTATTAATTGATTGATAAGTATTTGTTTATTGCTCCATTTTACAGATTCGTTTTCATGTTTGATAATAAGTAAATAGTTATTTTTGCTTCCAACCTAAAATTGCTTTAGCAATTAAAATGAAAGCGTGAGAAATGTTACATAAAGTGATCATTGCCAAAATTAATTTGCTAGTCTTCTCTCATTTAAGTTTTTCTTCTAAATGCTTTAAAGAAAATAGTTTAATTCTTAATATAAACATTTTTTTTTTATTTTTTATATATCTTTATTCGAAAATTACACAATACATCCAGTATTTTTTATAATAAACATAAATAATGCCAGATTTTATATTGTTACGAGTTTAATATTTTATTTTATGTACATTACCAAAATACGGGGTCTCCCGTGGTCTAGTGGCTAGCGCGCTGGATTCATAAGCGGGAGATGGTGGGTTCGATCCCCACCGGCGCCAGAAATTTTCTCATCTCAGGGCTCGCTGAGAAAATTCCTGGCTGCACCCTGGATGTCGGCGCTAATGGCCATGATTTGTCGATGCGCCGTAAAAAAAAAAAAAATTACCAAAATACGTGTAGTATCCAGAGGATGGCATACGTAGTAAATAAACTCCCACGCTTGAGGGATACTCCAACGTGGAAAACAAGAATTTAATATTTTGATATTTTTTTTTTTTTAATGAATAATTCAAATGACCGTACAATCTGACAGAATTATTTTCTGATGGGAGCCAGTACATCGATCAACTGACGACCCAGGTCAATATCTCATGGACACAAATTTATACAATAATATTTTAATAAAAGAAAAGATAACTCAAGCTACTTTGTGATTTTGATTTGGACCTGAGACACAAAAAAAGAACAAAGATCAAAACTAACTACAATAGAGAAAACAGGGTCTCCCGTGGTCTAATGGCTAGCGCCTTGGATTCATAAGCGGGAGATGGTGGGTTCGATTCCCAACCTCCGGCAGGAATTTTATCATCCCACGGCTCGCTGGTAAAATTCCTCGCTGCACCCTGGATGTCGGCGCTAATGACCTAGATGTAGAAGCGCCGTAAAAAAAAAAAAAAAAAAAAAAAAAAAAATAGAGAAAACATTACTACATTTTAACCTTATTTACTGATGTCTAATACAGTAGAACTTGGATAATTCGAACCCCTAGGGACCGATAAAAAAGTTCGAGGTACTTACGTATTAGCGTCAAAGCAGGTTAAAGAGCCGGGTCTCAGAGAACTGGATCTACACCGTGTCAGAGATCTGGATCAAGGAGTCAAATCAGATTTCGCCAATATGGCGACGGGATTATGAACGATTTAGGTTAGCTAGAGTTTTGATATAACCTTTAGCTAGCGAAAACGCGTAGCACTTATATTAATAGCATAACTGCTATGCGTTTCCGCTCGCTATGCTCGCTCAAGATTATATCTAAACTCTAGTCAGTCCAACTCGTTGATAATGTAGATCAAGGATGGTTTTTCGCTGGATAATGGACTGATAAACAATTTGGCATCGCTTCGAAACAGTAGCTTTCATCCTTGCTGTTCTGATGTCGCTATCTCGCACAGAAACTGAAATCGCGTAACAAAAAAAAACAACAATTGCGTGGGTAAATGAAGCACAAATGAATTGCGTTAAAAAGACAAAGGGAACAAGATGGCTACTATAAACACAACAGATGATATCTCTGATAGTGATTGACCAATAGAAATGCGTTATCCATGATCCAGATCTCTGAACGAGACCCGCCTCTTTAACCTGCTTTGACGCTAATACGTAAGTACCAAGTTCGAATTATCCAAAATTCGAATTAAAAAAGTTTGTGAATATAAAGGGATAAAACATCGATTTTCATATTTTCACATTTTTTAAATTAAAAAAATACATACATTTTATTTAAAGAAAAACAAACATTTCATAAATTGATGATTACGTACATAATTAATAAATAATTTATCAAAAATGTAAAAATAAAAGTCTATTGTTTTGAAAAAAAGACATTTTCATAGGCAAGAATTTTTTCTTTATTTTTCAGGTAAGTTGTTAAAGTATTAGGAGGAATTCTAAAGTCCTTGGCAATTTCAGATTTTTTCTTTATTCCTTTTTCAACTTCTTTAATCGCAGCTATTTTCTCTGACAACGTTAAAATTTTATAACTTCTAGGCTTCGACATCTTAAATCAACAACTCACTGAACTGCACTGTACACAAGAAATTCTAGGAACTAACAATACAACAGATCTAGGTACTGACTGACTTATAACTGAATAAGAAATGAGATGGGAAGGATGGTGGAAGGGAATTCTAGGATAAAACGACAGGATGGTGTATGTAACTACAACCCCTGGAAGGGAGGAAGCGCGACCCTCCACTTTGCATCATCCGTATCATTGCTACATCCGTATCTTACTATCCTGTTTACCCGAGTGGAGAATATTTTCACGAGATTTAAGATCGAACATCTCCCATTGAAGGTAAAGACTCGTAAAAAATTCGAATTATCCAAAATTTTATTCGAATTAACCACGATTTTTTAACATTGTTTATGCCCTAAATTCTAGGGACCGAGAGAAATATTCGAATTAACCACGATTTCGAATTATCCAAGTTCGAATTACCCATGTTCCACTGTAATACCAAACAAGTTGAATCACTACAATTGTGGATAAAAAAATAAATAGAAAGTGAATACTTTTTTAGTTTACATAAATACCTGTAAACATACTATATAAATAATATTTTTTAAGTATGCAATCTCAGCTGTAACACCAGGTAAAAGTAATCGTCTATTATCAGTAGGGAGTGGCCCCCCAAATTTTAGCTATTTCATAATTTGAAAGTAACAGCCTAAAATCACGCTGTACTTGCTAAATCTGAACGCCACATGGAAACAGGAGACTCTTGGGTTTGCAATGTGTTCAAGTCGTGCGGGTGTCTCAATGAAGGGGGAAAATAATTATTTTTACAGTAATATTCCTTGTATGTGTGTGTATATATATATATATATATATATATATATATATATATATATATATATATATATATATATCTTGTGCTCGTTATTCATATGAAACAAATTTATCAAGAACTAAGAGCTGGTCATAACACCTCCATTTTTGGGGGGTAAGTACTTTCGAAGTCACCACCTCATCTTCAGGGATTTTCTATAGCTTAGCGCGGTTCAAACGGGTCTTCTTCCGACAATACTCCTGTGTATCCTGAATCATTACTCAACAAGTTTATTTCTGAAAACAACCTGAAATATGTATTATATTCGTTCTTTTCGTAATCTATGGGTTCTGAAACATAAAAAAAATTCTAGTTGGCACTTCCGGAATACCTCATGAGGTCACAACCACATAAGCAATTTCCTCCCTATGGATTGAGGGCCCTAAAAACTCGTATCTTGTATTTTAGAAAAAAAATCATTATGTCATTGAATCCATATTATTACTAAATATGCTATATTGTATATGGATACTGTGTTTACTTTAGTACGTGGAATAGAGAAGAAAGATTGTACGGATATTGAATGAAGCATTCAGAACGAAGGGCTAACCCTAAAGGTGAAAGGGCATGAGAAAGGTCAATAGAAGACATTACTCCCAGAAGCAGGATTTATATCTCTATGCAACAACTGTAGCTATTTGGATTATAGTGAATCTCTAACATTTTTGGTAAAGAAATAATGAGAGTATTTCAATTACTATATGTAATATAAAATATGAAAGAAGCTTTAATTTCATTAATAAATAACAATTTTAAGAATTCAAGGGATGGTTGGGATTAGGCTAAGAGAATAAACGTCAGATCTTCAAAAAAATCTGTTTTGCCCACGTTTTAGAGGCACTTCTTCAGTAAAACTAAAATACCTAAGTGAGGAAGGAAGACCACGATAACATTTAAGATTAAGAGATAAATATTACCTTGTGTGATCGAAATCAAAGTAATTTTCTCCAGTTTACGGATAAAAAATAAATCAATATTTTTCTATTCTTTTTCATAAATTTTATATGGGATGATAAAGTAACTAAAGAAAAAAAAAGTTTTAATTCTTCGAAAACAAAGTGGTGGCGCATAGTGGAGCCAAACGACATTTCGTGTTTCAAAAAAGGCTACAGCCTCCAATATCTTAACCAATTTCAATCCATTTTGTTTGAAATGAAAAGTAATAAAATACAGAACAACTTTGTCCAGATTTCGGCTAGAAAAATGAGTATTTGGAATGTACCTACGACTAAAAAGTATTCTCTGTGTTAAATTGCATATCGGCCCATTTTCCACCGAAAAACCAGCTATCTATATTACCAACGAGTTCGATTGACTAGAGTTTCGATATAACCTTGAGCGGAACGAATAGCAATTATGCAATTAACACAACTGATAATGTTATCACTCGCTACGCTCGCTCACGGTTATATCGAAACTCTAGACAATCCAACGCGTTAATAATATTAATAAATGGTATTTCGGTCCCCATATTGCCACAACTTCAGTTGAGTTCTCATTTCATGATCCGGATCCCTGAACGAGACTCACTTTTCGAAATCGATACAACTAGTACGTAAGTACCATTTCTTGTAATAAAGATTTTTAAAAATGGTTTTAAATATGGAATGTATCGGGACAAGTTGAAAAATCGAATTTTTGACACATTTAAAAACTGTTCCCGCACATAAACACTCTTGCATATATTGTTTTTGGTAAAAATGCAGTTTCACGCCCTCCAAACCGATTTCTTTCAGATTTTGCACAATAACGTATTTTGATGCACTAAACACGAATACGATAAAAAAAAACCGTCGGATGTAACTAGGAAAGAAGTTATTAAGCACTTAAGTTCACTGTTATGCAGGTTATGAGAGCTAATGTTAACAACTAAATTTGTGACGACTTTAAGGCATACATGCTATGCGTTTCCGCTCGCTCAAGAAGATAACAAAACCCCAGTCAATCCAACTCGCTAAAATTAATAGAATATAATATTAAGCACTAAAGTTAGGAAGGTTATAAAACTAGGCGTCATCAGCGTATTTGTAAACACGCACATGCGCAGATATGTAACATTGGGAAACAGAGAACTCTCATTTGAAATGTTCAGAAACCATTTATTCGAAAATATTGTTAATTTTAAGGGCATCCTCACCTGTCGCTTAAGGGCATACGTGCTATGCATTTCCGCTCGATACGCTCGCTCAAGAAGGTAACAAAACCCCAGTCAATCCGACTCGCTATAATTAATAGCTCTCATAACCTGCATAACAGTGAACTTTAGTGCTTAATAACTTCTTTCCCAGTTAAATCCGACGTTTTTTTTTTTTTTTATCGTATTCGTGTTTAGTGCATCAAAATACGTTATTGTACAAAATTTGAAAGAAATCGGTTTGGAGGGCGTGAAACTGAATCCAAACTGAATTTTTACCAAACTGTATCCAACAAGCATTTCGCTAATACCTTTTAAATTTAATAATGTATATAAACAAACAAGTTTTTTTTTCTATACAAATATTTTTAATTAAGCGAATAGATTAATATACTATTAATATATTGTAGACTTTCCTCCTTTTTCCCTGTAATCAGCTGACTTAGCCCCTTTTTAACCATTTATTGCTGCCCTTTTTACAAGTTCCTATATTTATAGGATAAAACAACAAACCTTTAAATTGAAAAGCTCCACTTATATTCTTAATGAGTTAGTTTTATCGATAAAATCAATCAATGCTATCTAAGTAAGAACCTTGATATAGTTTTGGGTCTTAAAATCTAAAAAAGGCTCTTCTGAAAAGTTTGTACTGCATTTTTACCTTTTTTTATTAGTTAAAGAAGTCTAAAAAAAGAAAATTGGAAAAAATAAGTTGCAAGGTTACCCGTAAAGTTTTGGAGAGCTTTACAGATCCGCATAGAGAAATCTCTGCAATATTGATTTTTCTTTAAGATTCTGTCGTTTTTCTCCTAGCCGAGTCCCAGCCTTCCCTTCATTTTGCATCACCTCAACGGCAATCTTTATCTCATTAATAAGTAATAATTTCATGTTACAAAAATTTCATCCCTAATTTTCACTAAGGGATATTTATCGTTATTCGCACGTCATCCATTGATATCCCTAGTCGCATTTAAAAAGCTAAGAATAGAAACAGGCAATGTTTTGTATTAATATTTCGTGAAAAATTTAATCACCTATTCCGAAAAAATCTCAAAGAAAAGCAAAATTTTCAGCAGGGCATTTTAGTATTTTTAATTGCATTTAACACAAAAATGAATATCTCTATATATAAAAATCACCTGTCTGTTTTGACCAAACTTGGCACACAGGTAGGTCTTGATACGGGAAATCTAAGCTAGGTTAAAATAGTCAAATATCAAAAATTGGCTACACTGAACCATTCAGATTCTGACGGCCATTTTGAATCGACAGCCATTTTGAATAATGTCTAAAAATATATTTGTTGATGTTCTTGATAATTAGAATAACTCGAACTCGTTGATGACTTTACATCATTATATAATCATGTAATGCAGTTTATTTCACTTTTATTTCAACAGTCACTGTCTAACTAAGGAGCGCTGGCCTTGCTTTGATAAGAGCTATCTTACTCGCATACTGTGGTGCTGGCCTCTGCCTACTGTTTTATGAATTACTTGACAGATATATAAATATTCACACCGTTTGACAGATTTACACGTAACTGGGTATACAGGTAGATCTTGATACGGGGAGTGTCATAGGCAGAAAGTAGGTGTAGCTTAGCACGCCGGGGAACAGCTAGTTTTTAATGAAACTAGTTAAGTCTCTGGGAAACATATTTGTAATTGCGTTTCCCAGAGTGAACATTAGGAAGGCGGAAGGAATAATTTCCGCTTTATACTGTTTCCTGACTTATCCTAAGCGTACTCTTTTTCTGCGTTCGCTCTTGTAAAGACTATAACCAATATTTCAAAACGTAGGCATTATTAATTTTTTCGCGCGAAATTCGCTCAAAAACCATGTTCCGGTGGATGGATTCTGCTGGTTAACGAACATGGCATTTTAAATTGTACGACTGACTTTTGTACGAAATTTCATCCAAATCGGACCATTTTTGAGCCTGTGAGAGAGCGAACAGTCTAGGTTTATCTTGTGCCACTTTCTCCTGCTTTATACCATTGAGAAATGAAACGACATTCTCATATTACGATCCTCTCAAACAAAGGTCAGGAACTGCATCGACTTACAAAAGAAACTCCCTACATACCTGCTAAACTCCCTACATACCTGCTAAACTCTCTACATACCTGCTAAACTCCCTACATACCTGCTAAACTCCCTACATACCTGCTAAACTCCCTACATACCTGCTAAACTCCCTACATACCTGCTAAACTCCCTACATACCTGCTAAACTCCCTACATACCTGCTAAACTCCCTACATACCTGCTAAACTCCCTACATACCTGCTAAACTCCCTACATACCTGCTAAACTCCCTACATACCTGCTAAACTCCCTACATACCTGCTAAACTCCCTACATACCTGCTAAACTCCCTACATACCTGCTAAACTCCCTACATACCTGCTAAACTCCCTACATACCTGCTAAACTCCCTACATACCTGCTAAACTCCCTACATACCTGCTAAACTCCCTACATACCTGCTAAACTCCCTACATACCTGCTAAACTCCCCACATACCTGCTAAACTCCCCACATACCTGCTAAACTCCCTACATACCTGCTAAACTCCCTACATACCTGCTAAACTCCCTACATACCTGCTAAACTCCCCACATACCTGCTAAACTCCCCACATACCTGCTAAACTCCCCACATACCTGCTAAACTCCCTACATACCTGCTAAACTTCCAGCACGGTTTTCTACAATCCATTTTTTTTTTTAATTATTATAATGGCGTATCAACCCTTCACGAACGCCATTCCTGCGTGTGGTAATTTTCGTTATAATTCTGTAAAATTCGTAACAGCCACCATAAAATTCGTACCATTATAGCCGAAGTGTTTAGATCAAAAGAGGGGTTAGAAGTGTTCGAAGAGGTACACTGTGTCGCCGATCATGGATCTAATCGAAGGGCCGAAATAGTCATAATTAACCAGAAAACATCTTCAGTCACTATACTAGACCCGACAATTAGACGAGGACCAACCTCAAGCAGTCGATATGGAGAAGAAGAACATCTATGAAGATTGCATCCCATATTTTCAAGAAAAATATAAGGTTAACAAGTGGGAGGTGATAGGTCTTATGTTTGGAGCTCGCGGCACCATCACGGAATTTATCCAAAGATTTGCCACAAAATTCCAAATCAAGCAAGAGGCCCTACTGCGAATCAGCAGAACTGTCCTGAAGGACTCAATTCAGATGGTGAATTATCACCTTTACGGCTGAGAAGAAGGACGTTAAAAACAGAAAATGATTTTTAAGTGTAGTTAAAATAAACAGACTACTGAGGCGGTAACGACTAAGGCGTGCTTTCTTCCTCGACCAATAATAAAGATAATCAAGAATTAATAATAATAAATAAAAAATTATTATTATTATTTTAAATCATTGCCTATTATTGGTTTTCGAAGAATGCTGTAGCCCAAAGTGGTCAGCTACCTTTCAGAATGGTCTCTCTCTATCAACATGTATACATTATGATTAAATTGCTATCAATAATTTTTCTATTTGCAGATTTTATTAATTCAAGCGACAAAAGAGAAATGCTCAATTGCTTGTTAAAAAAATAATAATAATAATAATAAATGTAATAAAAAAAAAATAATAAAAATCAAATGAAAAAAGAATAATCTTAATAAAATAATATATAAATGAAACAAACAAACGAGCATTTCGGTTCTTTATGTTCTGTCTAGATTTTGTCCATCAATTTGGCGGCCTTTAAAAAGTCAAATAGCCGCTCAACTTGGTTGGTATGGTCACCCAGAATTTCATCTAAGGAGTCAGACAGTTGGTGTTGCTCTTTCAGTTGCTCATAAACCCGGCAATTAGTCAAGATGTGCTTCACAGTTAGCAGCAAATTCCATGAGCTGCAAATCGGTGGAAGGTCCTTTGACATGAGGAAGGAATGCGTGAGGTTTGTATGGCCGATTCTAATTCGAGTCAAGACTACTTCTTTTCTCCTTGTATCGTTTGTGGATGTTTTCCATGGCTTCTTTTTATCCCTCGGAGCTTGTTATCTCTCATTTCATGCCAGACAGTTTGCCATCTCATCCATACAGGGTCTTTTCCATGAGCTATTAGATCATTTTTCGGAACTTTATGGAATGGCATGCCTTCTCTAATTGCTCTCCTTGCTAAGGTGTCAACATTCTCGTTTTGGTACATTCCAAAATGTTCGGGAATCCATATAAAAGTCACCCTCTGTTTCTGCATATGTAATTCGTATATTCTTTTCTACGACGGACCATTTAGGAAATTTCTACATAGCACCAATTATCAACTGTACATAAGGTATTTTTGAAAATATACAAACATCCCCTAACTGCCCATGCCTTTTAATCTCACATACATTTTACATCTCTCATCCTCTATAAGGAGGAAATCCGCTTATAAGGTTGACCTCAAGATGCAATCCGGGAGTGCCGACTAAAAACCTTTATGTTTCAGAACTCATAGTTCACTAAAACATTTGTGTGTGCATATAGTATGCGCTGTATCAGGCTCAAAAATGGTGCGATTGTGATGAAATTTGGAGCAAATAAACTTTGTTTAATTTAAAAGGTTAAAGGTACCCATTTTATTTCATTACTAAACAACTTAAAATAAGGAAACAAAGAACAAAAACAGTATTTTTTTTTTCTGGCTGTGTTCACAAATGATAGAAATGAAAAAAATAGATACGCAGCGAAGTTAGACAACGAGTTCTGAAGAGGTTACCTCAGGAGATGGTTACCTTGAACATCTCGTTCCAGAATGCAGCCAATGATGTAATCAAAACAGGTTCTCTATCCTCTAATCACTTTCTTTAGCTTTTTTTTATAAGTTCCATTGGACCATCAGATTACGCAATTAGAAAGTAAAACAGGTCATATGTGTTTCAAGTTCACTCTAAAAATAGCTCAGAATATTTTTTTTTTTTTGTTTTTTTTAGGTTATTCCTATTTTGGCGAATTCACTCATGTAAGACTATGTACAAATAATTTATATATTTCGTAATTCAATAAATTCTAATAAAGATCTTTGATGATATTAAAGTATAGTTATGGTAGTATAATATTGTTTATGATAATTCATAACCAATATTATATAAAATTACAAAATATATGCTTGAAGAATGACAATAAGGTCCGAAATGTCGCAGTAAGATTTACATATAAAAATTTTAAAGCTTCTACTCATATTTTTGAATTCTACCCATCTAATAGTTTTGGGTTTCTACGGATATATATATATATATATATATATATATATATATATATATGCATTATTTGAATAGGCGGAAGGTCATGCATATATAAAACTTATCCACTTCACATTATATGCTTTATTTTGTTTTATGCTCTACATGTTTCGCGTCTCTTTACACCTCTTCAGGAGCAACTTAATCTATTTACATAAATTTAGCCTTAGGTACGGAAGACCTTCCACAGGTAGGGCCATGTCCATACTCTACAGTATAGACGTGGCCCTAAGGCTAAATTTATGTAAATAGATTAGGTTGCTCCTGAAGAGGCGTCAAGAGACGCGAAACATGTAGAGCATAAAACAAAATAAAGCATATAAAGTGAAGTGGATGAGTTTTATATATGCATGACCTTCCGCCTATTATATAAATAATATATTGAAAGAAAAAAGAGTCACAATTTTAAAATATATATATATATATATATATATATATATATATTCATAGTGAAACTTCAATGGGCGAGTTTGGCTCAGTAGTACAGCACTGAAATAATTTTCTGGAGGACCTAAATTCGAAACTCGGGCTTGCATTAAAATATTTTATCCTCTTGTGTTGTACTTCGAGAGTTGGAATCGGGTAACCTGACCGTCACTATACAAATACACTCTTCCAGGAAAACCAGATTCCCGAAGCATAGTACTGACCATAATACCTCCCTAGTGTTCCGCATGGTCAATAATCAGTTACCTCTAGACTACCGTAATCTCTGCCCACTCTCGAGGCTGTTACGGGTATGATAAACTCTTGGAAGACAGGTTTTATCGGATTAGTTCACATGGAATGTTGTAATTAATTATAATAACAACGAATCGTTATAAGTACTAAAAATAGCTGTAATAAATAATTACGTTATTTTTTAAATTACTGACTATTTAGTCAATTAAATTATTTTTAATTTTAAAATTAAAAATAATTACACATTATTAATTAATATTATTTAAAAATAAGTTTTGGTCGCAAGACATTTTTTGTTAAAAATGGCAACTATTCTTCAGCATAAGGTGAACTATGACGTCACTTAATTACATTAATGATGTCCTTATATTATCAGAAGTAATTACCTCAATGATTTGTCAATTATCTATAATAAGTTTCTTAATGTATATTAATTATTGTATATTTACACTGATAATTTCATATATATATATATATATATATATATATATATATATATATATATATATATATATATATAATCAGTCCCGTAACAGGCCACAAGGGCCCTGAGGTGCAGATACTATAGAGGTATCTGTTTTATGACCATACGGCACACTAGGGAGATAGTGTGGTCAGTACTATGCTTCGACCGCCTGATTTTCCCCTTGCTGCTTCGACTGCTAGGGTCATTAGCACCAAGGTACCCATTAATAAATTATTTAAAGGCTGGGCTGGCCTAGGCACGGTCAGGGAGGCCGAATTCAACCCATGAACGAAGACACTAGAAGAAAAAATCTTTAGTGCTAACTCGGGATTTGAACTCGGGTCCTCCAACTTATTAGTCCAGTGGGCGAGTTAACCTCGCCCCTATATATATGTATATATATGTGTATATATATATATATATATATATATATATGTATATATATATATATATATATATATATATATATATATATATATATGTATATATATATATATGTATATATATATATATATATATGTATATATATATATATATGTCGTAAAAAGGAAATAAGTTATATAAACATAGAGGTAAAAGTCAATAGAGATAGGAAGAATGAAATAACAACATAAGATGGTGCTAATGACCTTAGCAGTAGATGCACCAAACAAATAAACTAAAATAAAAAACTAGACTTTTTTTTTAATTAAGGTTCATTTACTAGCGCAGTTTATAACATCGGTTTGTTTACTATAGCCTGTTCAGTTAGATGGGATAGTTCTAATCCCGCATGCGCGAAATTCTCAGGGAAATATTCCCGAAGGTTCCGCCATTTGCATTTCCATTACAATGAACAACAGGCTACTTTGAACCCCAAAAAACTGATTATGTCTTTTTATGACTAGATAAGGCTTTGAGAAGTCAGGCAAGGGAGATAGTGTTTAATATTTATCAATACTTAGCCAAAGCTAAGGCTGAAAACAATTTAATCTATAGCCTGTTCAAATAGGTGGTTTAGTTGGAGGGAATACGGCGGGAATCCCGAGCAAGAAATTGGCGGTAAAAAGTCATTCTTTTATAACCTTATCACTAGGAGGTTTAAAACGTTTTTAGCCTTAGCTTTGGCTAATTATTGATAAATATTAGACACTATTTCCTTTTTCTGACCTCCCAAAACCTTTCCTAGTCTTAAACGAGACATAATCAGTTTTTATAATGTTTCACGTATCGTGTTGTTCCTTGAAATGGGAGTTTGCAAATGTTGGAACCGTCAGGAATACTGTTCTCAAAATTTCGCGCATGCGGAATTGAACTTTTCTGACTATCTGAACAGGCTATAGTGTGTCCAAACATAAATCATTAAACCTTGATATCAGATGTCAATTAAATTGTTCTCGTAGGTTTAGTTCGATTGATTTTAACCATTTAATTAAAAATCTATGTAGTCTTCATTCAATTGACTCAAATATACACCTTAGGCGACATATTTTTAAAATAATAAATTTTAAAAAAATTAAAAATTTGTCTATAAGTCCTATTGAAGAGATTTCATTGAACATAGAAGGTGCTGTGATGTAACCATAGTGAAGGTTAGAGAGAAAGTACAAAGAGGTAGAAAGTACAAGCAGTGCTAAGTAATAGAACATCAGTCGTTGATGGGGTTTTGTGTCGTCATCTTCCGTGCTTTCTATATTGTATAATCAAATACTGCACGATTTCATATCGTGACATTAACCATTAAAGAATTTATATTTAATATCTCAGTGCATTTAGAATTCTATTATTTAAAAAAAAAATCACATTAACCATCTTACAGAACTTAATGATGTATACTAACACATTCTACTGAATACATTTTTTTTCTGCACTGGTGTGTTGTTTTTTCGTGGTTAGAGGTACAACATCCCATGGTCATATGCCACGTTGTACCTTTGACCACAGTACGATTTTGTTTAAAAAAAATAAATAATAAAAAATATTAAATGTAAAGCTAGAACCTTGAAAAAATTATCGATCAGCTGACTAATTTCCGCCATATTGCATTCATACAGTCTATGGACAGTCTGGACCCAGCTAGTGGAAGGCTCTCCTCCTCGAGTTAAGGCTGTAAGTTTTTGTATTTACAGTATATTTCCCTGAAGATGCACAACATAGGTGTGAAACATGTCGGTAAGAGAGGAAATAAATATAGTTTAAGTCTTAAGATAAGTTTTATTGTTCTTTCCCCTATTTCAATAATTCTTAATATTTTGTCTCAAAGTTTTTGATAATCTAATTTTTTTAACCTTAAATACATAAACTCGTTTTACTTATATATATATATATATATATATATATATATATATATATATATATATATATATCACTAGGGGTGATACTTTTTCTTTTGGTAAAAAGAAACAGTATCACCCCTATCCTGGCTAAAAAAAAAGGAGGTTACCTGTTGATAACCCGTAATTGACGGTAAAATTGAAATAAATAACCATATTCTGAAAGACCTACATTCTCATAATCTAAGGGCCCTGAAAAGTCTTCATTTTTAAAATGCACCTGCGGATTGCATCTTAGGGCTCACGTCGTAAGCGGGTTTCCTCCGTAAAGAGATGAAACGTACCAAAAAGCTTCTTTGTCGAAATCCTTTCAAGATGAAATAATGGTAACAGCCATTAAAGAGAGCATTGACAAAAAAGAGACACAGATAGCTTACGGGGATTGTACGTAAGAGATGTTACTGTTACAGAACACCATTCAGCTGATGTTACTTTTTGTAAGCATCGGCGCCGAATTATATAAGGCCGACATTAACTTCTGCTAGGGGCGCCTCGTAGCGATCAAGTTGCGAACTAAGCATACAAAATCTTGTGACGTTTTACACTTTATTTTTAGTTAGAAATTTCAGCGAACACGAAATCTTGTTTTGACGTGAAAATTTCATATGGCTGGGGTGACCGAATAATGATTTTGGTAATGGTTTTAGCGCGGTTCCTCCCTCCCTCCATAGGGAGGAAACCCGCTTATAAGGTTGACCTCATGACGCAATCCGGAAGTACCGACTAGAAAATATCTCGTTTCATAATCCATAGAGTACGAAAGTAATGGTTTCGCTCTCTCACAGGCTAAAATCGTCCGATTTTGACGAAATTTGGTAAAAAATACTTTGTTTAATTTTATTTACTTCCCAAATGACATTTTATGACGAAAATGAGGGGGGAAACACCCAAAATAAGTATATTTTTATATTCATTAGGAAGGTTCAAGAAAGGAGATTTGCTAACATAAAAAAGTCCGACTCGCAGGAACTGCATCATCTTAGCGCGGTTCCGTTCATATCCCTAGTGTCATTTGAAAAGCTTAGAAAAGAAATAAACTTTTTTTTTTAATATATCTCGTGAAAATTGTTAAAATCCTCTCGAACATCTCGAATAAAAGTGATGTTAAGGCGTCAGGGACACCGACAGTAGTTAACTTATACACAGAAGCGGAAATTACACAATCCGGCTCTAATTCTAAAGCCCCAAGGCCCAAGAAGCCTATAAAAAGAGTACTTACAAGCGTATGAACTCAAAAACGTAAGCGTTACGATTTTTTCTGCGCGAATTTCGCCCCAAACGCCATCTTCCAGTGGGCGGATTTTGCTGGTTAACGAACTTGACCTTTCAAATTGGACGACTGATTTTTGTACCAAATTTCATCAAAATCGGACCATCAGGGAAGCCAGAAATGAGCGAACAGACAAATATATATATATATATATATATATATATATATATATAAATATATACATATATATATATATATATATATATATACAAATTTGAACCACCGTTATTTTCGGTCTCTAGGGGTTCTGAAACGCGAAATTTTCTTGTCGGCACTTCCGGATTGTTTCATTGTATCAACCTCATAAGCGGGGTTCCTCCCTATGGGGGAGGGAGGAACCGCGCTAAAAGAAATTGTTATAAAAATGAAAGAGTAAAAAAATAAGTTCAACTAAACTATTTAAAATATATAAAATTTACAATTTTACAAAATAAATTTATTTTCACTATGAACAATATCAAATATTTAAAAAAAATAGCAAAATAAAAAGTTGAAAGTTTAAATATTCTATAATAATAAATAATAGAATAATTAATTATTTAAAACAAGATAATAAGCATTATTGTGCTTTAATTTATTAGATTTAATGTAAGGATTTTATTTTCCCTTCTGAAGCCAAATACTGACTCACTTCCTCACACACATACCCACTTATTATTATGTTTTTGTTTTTTTTATTATAACTAATTGCATGTATTAGAGGCGAGGTTAACTACCTGATTTTATCTTCTATTGTTGTCGTTCGGGGGTTGAATTCGGGGTCCCAGACCGTCCCTAGATCTAAGCAGTTTCTAATGAATTTATTGGGTACTTGCAAAGGGGACAATCGCGTGTCCAGAGCATAGTACTGATCATACTATCTCATAGAGGTGTGCCACCAAAAATCAGACACCTCTACAGTATCTGCCCATCTGGGGTCTTTTTTTTTTATTGTTATTATTTATCTAAAAGTTAATTGGTCCAATTAAAGCCAGTTCGTTGAATTGATGAATTGAGTGAAAGCCGATCTGACGATATTTGAGAAACTTTTTGAGAAATCCGTTTCCTAATTGAGGAATTCGATTGCGGAAATGATTGGACAATCTTGTAGTATTGAATACTACCATATTTGCGATTGGTCATTACCGTCGGAAGTATGGTTGATTGATGAACTACCAGTATGGATGTGAAACCAGCCTTCAGATGGGTGTACAATGACTGGCGGGTTTGGACCATTTCACTGCCAACTGTTGCCTAATTGTACTACAGATGAGGCGAAAAAACGTGGAAAATGTCTTATTATCACAAAAATGCTATATTACAGGCAAGGAGGAGCATTGTCATGAACAATGTAAGCAAATTATCAAGTCGACGCATCTTTCCTGCGCCACCCAAAAGAAACCAATTAACGAAATCTAAATTCTAAGTTTTGTTTACGAAAACGGTTCAAGATATCGCATTGAAAATAGTCTTACTCGATTCACCACAAAAAATAACTTTCAAGCCTACGTAACAAATCCGTTTATTGTACGGGTTTATTTTGGGCGAATTACGCTAAACAAAAAGAAAGAAAAAAAAACCGCTGAACTATTGGAAATATTTTACTTTCGGTGTTTGTTCGGTTTTACGAAGTAGGTACCTTTGCAGATTTTAAAGCGTGAAAAAGAATATGTATATATATATATATATATATATATATATATATATATATATATATATATATTGACAAACATTTTAGAATTTTGGATTTTAGATGTGAATTTTAAAACTTAACTATGTATAAGACAAGTATTTTATTGAAATAACTAAAATCATTCATTCAAAACTTGTTATGATTTAATTGTACCTGATGTGATGCCATGGACGCCATGAGAGTCATAGAATAAAGTGGAATAAAAGAGAAAAAGAAGTATTATTTATATATATATACTAGCTGTTACCCGGTGTGCTATGATACACCTACTTTCTGCATCTATAAAAGCAAAAATAAATTAGAAACCAAATAATTAATATTAAAATCTAATAACGCAAATCTGTAACTATTTGGGTTCATTGTTTCGAACTCTCTGAGTGATCTCCGAACTGTGAGTCATACACGATTTTACCCTAGCCTATGACTCTCCCCGTGTCAAGACCTGTGTGCCACGTTTGGTCAAACTCGGACAAACGGTGTGGATTTGAATAAGGAACAAACAGACAAACGGACAAACAGACAGACACGTTATATATATATATATATATATATATATATATATATATATATATATATATATAAACTATAGTTTTTTTTTCCTGGCCTATGGATTATGAAACAGTGAGATTTTACGACAGCACTTTCGGAAGCTACCGTGGACGTCATAGGCGTGTTTCCTCCCTAATGAGATACAGGAAACACTAAATGCAAGCTATGCACGCCAAGGTTATCGTCTTCCAAGAATAGCATGAAGAGACATTCTAGAACCAGCTTATCCTCAGAGTTCGTTGACATAGGCAATTTTCATAATTTTTTTCTTCTTCTTTTTACGCGCCTCAATTGCCTTGGTAGTCGATGCACCAAAAATAATAGCCAGTTGAACAACCACATATTATATTGGAACAGGAAAAACTATATTTTTACAGTTCCGATCATACTTGACGAATCCTCAGGTCCTTAGCTGTTTATTATCGATGATACATAAGAGGACATCATCAGGTTTATGATTAATATGCAAAAGAATTGGAGTATCCGCACGTGGACTCCTTAATTTACTTCTGGACTTACTAAACTAGATATTACTAAAGTGACAATACTCAATAGAACACAAGCTAGGTGTCAGCAACTGTCAAGAAAATCACTTGGCTCTCTTTGCCACCCACAAGATTACAGTGTTCACAACACATTCCTATTCAAAAATCTCACTTAGAACCCTTGACTCACTCAAATATATTAAGCACTACACCGATGTCATAACTAAAATATATAAATATAAATAAGTAATGTAGCAATGAAAAACCTGCTATAGAATTCCTCTAAAATGTTGAGCAATCAGCTAAATATACCGGTTCCAAGGTTTGCCCAATCACTAGGTAGCCGAAACCTGTCTTCTGGCTTCCATCCTCGGGTCTTGTCTATCTTTCATTCGTTCTTAGTGTACTCCTCAGACAGTAGGGGATATGTCGTTCTTAATAGGACACGGATTACTAACGACGAGGACGAATAAAGAACACTGTTAAGTCAAAATATACAGGTTGGCCCAGATAAGCGGGCCACAAAAGAAATATCTAAACGGTTTAAGATATCAACATTTTTCAAAGGGGCAAAGTTGTAGTTCTCGTCGAGATCTATAAAATGGTGCCTTTGGAAGTAATAAAATAACACTTGTAAGGGCTCAAATAGGCCTTTGAAGGGAAGGGGTTTTCAACAAACGAAGAACCGTGTAAACGGGGTTTCGATGTGTCAAGTCGTCTGTAAAGATACGTTTTCATTTGCATACGTATTCCTCATCTGAAACTCCAAAAAAAGGCACTTGAATTTATTTAAATAGTATTTTTGTTAAGGAAAGGCTAATTCAGCTTAGGAGAATATGCTCAGCATAAAAAATTGTATTTGTTGCAACAAATACAATATAACAAATAAAAAATAATGCCTAAACATCCAATTTTTATGTATTTTCTTTTTTAGTTTACACTAATCGGAATCGTTTTGTTGAGTGCTGAAGGAAATAGAAGTTCTTCTAGGAAATAGAAGTAAAGTAAGAACTACTAATCACAGCAAGAAACATTTTAAAGGGAATTAATTAGAATTTCCTTGGAATATTTGAATTCATAAGCTAATATGTCTTGAATTTTAGCATACAAAAGAGTTGAGTTGTATGCAGGCAAGGAATTTTGAATAATATCTTCAAATATTAGACATCATAACTACCAGTTTATGGAAATGATAGTCAATAAAAGTGTTGACCCTAAAGTAGCGGATCATCAATCATGATTGATCTTATCAGTCCAGACGTGGCCCTACCTGCGGAAGGTTCTCTAATGAATAAGCTGTAGCCATATGTTATTTTATTCAGATTAAGTGCTCCTGAAGAGGCGTCACGGCGACGTGAAACATGTAGAGCCTAATAAAAGAGTACAGAAGAAAGAAAGTGTGTTTTTATAAAATTAACCTTCTGCCACAGACGAAAATAATTAGTTTAATTATAATAATTATTAAAGATAGACCAAACGAATCTCCAGATTAGTGGCTTACAAAAAAAAAAAAAAAATCGGTCCCGTAACAGGCCGCGAGGGCCCTGAGGGGCAGATACTATAGAGGTATCTGATTCATGACCATACGGCACCTAGGGAGATAGTGTGGTCGGTACTATGCTCCGGCCGCCTGATTTTCCCCTTGGCTGCTTCGACTGCTAGAGTCATTAGCACCCAAGGTACCCTTTATTAAATTTATTAAAGGCTGGGTTGGCATAGGGACGGCCAGGGAGGCCGAATTCAACCCATGAAAGAAGACACTAGAAGAAAAAATCTTTAGTACTATGTACTATGCACGGGATTTGCACTCAGGTCCTCCATCTTATAAGTCCAGTGCTCTACGACTGAGCTAACTTCGCCCCCTAGCTTATTAGTCCAGTGCTCTACCACTGAGCTAACCTCGCCCCCTAGCTTATTAGTCCAGTGCCCTACCACTGAGCTAACCTCGCCCCCTAGCTTATTAGTCCAGTGCTCTACCACTGAGCTAACCTCGCCCCCCAGCATATGAGTCCAGTGCTCTACCACTGAGCTAACCTCGCCCCCTAGCTTATTAGTCCAGTGCTCTACCACTGAGCTAACCTCGCCCCCTAGCTTATTAGTCCAGTGCTCTACCACTGAGCTAACCTCGCCCCCTAGATTATTAATCCAGTGCTCTACCACTGAGCTAACCTCGCCCCCTAGCTTATTAGTCCAGTGCTCTACGATAGAGCTAACCTCGCCCCCTAGCTTATTAGTCCAGTACTCTACCACTGAGCTAACCTCGCCCCCTAGCTTATTAGTCCAGTGCTCTACCATTGAGCTAACCTCGCCCCCTAGCTTATTAGTCCAGTGCTCTACCACTTAGCTAACCTCGCCCCCTAGCTTATTAGTCCAGTGCTCTACCACTGTGCTAACCTCGCCCCCTAGCTTATTAGTCCAGTGCTCTACCATAGAGCTAACTTGGCCCCCTAGCTTATTAGTCCAGTGCTCTACCACTGAGCTAACCTCTCCCCCTAGCTTATTAGTCCAGTGCTCTACCACTGAGCTAACCTCGCCCCCTAGCTTATTAGCCCAGTGCTCTACCACTGAGCTAACCTCGCCCCCTAGCTTATTAGCCCAGTGCTCTACCACTGAGCTAACCTCGCCCCCTAGCTTATTAGTCCAGTGCTCTACCACTGAGCTAACCTCGCCTCCTAGCTTATTAGTCCAGTGCTCTACCACTGAGCAAACCTCGCCCCCTAGCTTATTAGTCCAGTGCTCTACCACTGAGCTAACCTCGCCCCCTAGCTTATTAGTCAAGTGCTCTACCACTGAGCTAACCTCGCCCCCCAGCATGCGAGTCCAGTGCTCTACCAATGAGCTAACCTCGCCCCCTAGCTTATTAGTCCAGTGCTCTACCACTGAGCTAACCTCACCCCCTAGCTTATTAGTCCAGTGCTCTAACACTGAGCTAACCTCGCCCCCCAGCATATGAGTCCAGTGCTCTACCACTTAGCTAACCTCGCCCCCTAGCTTATTAGTCCAGTGCTCTACCACTGTGCTAACCTCGCCCCCTAGCTTATTAGTCCAGTGCTCTACCATAGAGCTAACTTGGCCCCCTAGCTTATTAGTCCAGTGCTCTACCACTGAGCTAACCTCTCCCCCTAGCTTATTAGTCCAGTGCTCTACCACTGAGCTAACCTCGCCCCCTAGCTTATTAGCCCAGTGCTCTACCACTGAGCTAACCTCGCCCCCTAGCTTATTAGCCCAGTGCTCTACCACTGAGCTAACCTCGCCCCCTAGCTTATTAGTCCAGTGCTCTACCACTGAGCTAACCTCGCCCCCCAGCATATGAGTCCAGTGCTCTACCACTGAGCTAACCTCGCCCCCTAGCTTATTAGTCCAGTGCTCTACCACTGAGCTAACCTCGCCCCCTAGCTTATTAGTCCAGTGCTCTACCACTGAGCTAACCTCGCCCCCTAGATTATTAGTCCAGTGCTCTACCACTGAGCTAACCTCGCCCCCTAGCTTATTAGTCCAGTGCTCTACCATTGAGCTAACCTCGCCCCCTAGCTTATTAGTCCAGTGCTCTACCACTTAGCTAACCTCGCCCCCTAGCTTATTAGTCCAGTGCTCTACCATAGAGCTAACTTGGCCCCCTAGCTTATTAGTCCAGTGCTCTACCACTGAGCTAACCTCTCCCCCTAGCTTATTAGTCCAGTGCTCTACCACTGAGCTAACCTCGCCCCCTAGCTTATTAGCCCAGTGCTCTACCACTGAGCTAACCTCGCCCCCTAGCTTATTAGCCCAGTGCTCTACCACTGAGCTAACCTCGCCCCCTAGCTTATTAGTCCAGTGCTCTACCACTGAGCTAACCTCGCCTCCTAGCTTATTAGTCCAGTGCTCTACCACTGAGCAAACCTCGCCCCCTAGCTTATTAGTCCAGTGCTCTACCACTGAGCTAACCTCGCCCCCTAGCTTATTAGTCAAGTGCTCTACCACTGAGCTAACCTCGCCCCCCAGCATGCGAGTCCAGTGCTCTACCAATGAGCTAACCTCGCCCCCTAGCTTATTAGTCCAGTGCTCTACCACTGAGCTAACCTCGCCCCCTAGCTTATTAGTCCAGTGCTCTAACACTGAGCTAACCTCGCCCCCCAGCATATGAGTCCAGTGCTCTACTACTGCGCTAACCTCGCCCCCTAGCTTATTAGTCCAGTGCTCTACCACTGAGCTAACCTCGCCCCCTAGCTTATTAGTCCAGTGCTCTACCACTGAGCTACCTCGCCCCCTAGCTTATTAGTCCAGTGCTCTACCACTGAGCTAACATCGCCCCCCAGCATATGAGTCCAGTGCTCTACCACTGAGCTAACCTCGCCCCCTAGCTTATTAGTCCAGTGCTCTACCACTGAGCTAACCTCGCCCCCTAGCTTATTAGTCCAGTGCTCTACCACTGAGCTAACCTCGCCCCCTAGCTTATTAGTCCAGTGCTCTACCACTGAGCTAACCTCGCCCCCTAGCTTATTAGTCCAGTGCTCTAGCATAGAGCTAACCTCGTCCCCTAGCTTATTAGTCCAGTGCTCTACCACTGAGCTAACCTCGCCCCCCAGCTTATAAGTCCAGTGCTCTACCACTGAGCTAACCTCTCCCCCTAGCTTATTAGTCCAGTGCTCTACCACTGAGCTAACCTCGCCCCCTAGCTTATTAGCCCAGTGCTCTACCACTGAGCTAACCTCACCCCCTAGCTTATTAGTCCAGTGCTCTACCACTGAGCTAACCTCGCCCCCTAGCTTATTAGTCCAGTGCTCTACCACTGAGCAAACCTCGCCCCCTAGCTTATTAGTCCAGTGCTCTACCACTGAGCTAACCTCGCCGCCTAGCTTATTAGTCCAGTGCTCTACCACTGAGCTAACCTCGCCCCCTAGCTTATTAGTCCAGTGCTCTACCACTGAGCAAACCTCACCCCCTAGCTTATTAGTCCAGTGCTCTACCACTGAGCTAACCTTGCCCCCTAGCTTATTAGTCCAGTGCTCTACCACTGAGCCTATCTCGCCCCCTAGCTTATTATTGCAGTGCTCTACCACTGAGCTAACCTCGCCCCGAGCGGCTTTTAACATTTAATTGTAATTCATTCCTCTTACACCACATGTTGAGAAGTTACCGGACTTAGCAGCCTGAAAAACGTGGATTTCGCAGGTTTTTAGCACTTTCCTCCGAAGGAAAGTAGCTATTGAGGTTGCAATCATAACGGAATTTTTGAAAAATTTCTGCAAATCTTTATCGATCATACCTAGCAGACACCGAAAATGACCCCCGTTAAAATTTATATATATATATATATATATAAGTAAAGATGGAATGGTTGGGATTCGGCTAAAGAAACCTCAATATGATTTTTGTTAAAAAAAAAAACTATATTTTGGACGTTTCGGCTACTCATTGGTAGCCTTCGTCAGCTAAAATGACAAGAAAAACAGAAATTAATACAAAAAAAAGTTTATAATTGAGATAAGTAACAGAACTACAAATACACTTAACTTATTATAAAAGAACAATTTGGTCTTAAATTCTTAGAATGAGTAGAATGAAAATCAAAAGAAACATAACAAAAAAAAAAAGAAAAAAGGCTATATTGAAGTTTATACAAGTAAATAGGTGCTAATAGTAACATTAATTAATTATAACAAACAAATAAGATACTACATACCTATGGAAATGCCTGGAGGCAGAGGAAGACAAATGTTGACAGTTAAGTCACCATTGTGGAAGTGTCTAAACTTCAATATAATAGCCTTTTTTCTTCTTTTTTTGATATGTTTCTTTTGATTTTCATTCTACTCATTCTAAGAAGACCAAGCTTATTCTGTTACTTATCTCAATTATAAACTTTTTTTTGTATTAATTTCTATTTTTCTTGTCATTTAAGCTGAAGAAGGCTACCAATGAGTAGCCAAAACGTCCAAAATATAGATTTTTTTAACAAAAATCATATTGAGGTTTCTTTAGCCGAATCCCAACCATTCATCTGTACTTATCACCTCGACGGCTAACTATCTAATCATCATTATATATATATATGGTATATATATATATATATATATATATATATATATATATATATATATGTTTGATGTTATTTTTCGTCGCTGGGGTAGTATTTTTAGATGGAACGGCATTTTTCTCCAGCGGTGGTACTCCTCTTCACTTCTTCCTGGAATATTTCGATGGATTTATCTCCATCTTCTTCAGCCAGGTACTTGTTTCTTCCTCGGTGGTAGCCAAGGGAATGCATTCCCTTGGCTACCACCGAGGAAGAAACAAGTACCTGGCTGAAGAAGATGGAGATGAATCCATCGAAATATTCCAGGAAGAAGTGAGGAGGAGTACCACCGCTGGAGAAAAATGCCGTTCCATCTAAAAATATATATATATATATATATATATATGTGTATATATATATATATATATATATATATATATATATATATATATATACGTCTTTTAACACGATAGCGGCCAGAGTTTTTGTTTTTTCGTCACGAAACGTGGTATATAGCGTTCAATTAGCAAACGATTGAACGAGTTCGTTAACCGCCAAAATCGGTCCACCGGAAGGGGGGGGTTACCCCGAACCCAAAACACTAATTTGACCATGCCAGCCGTAATATTTGGTATATTTCAACGAAACTTGGTATTCGTAGTGGTAATATAGAGAGAAACGTGGCATGTAAAAATGAACTAAATCGGTTCATTAGGAGGGGGGAGGGTTTATTCCTGACCGACAATACCAATTCACCACTACCAGCCGTGATTTTTGGTATATTTCAACGAAACTTCGTAGAGAAAAATTGACTGTAAAAATAAAGTAAATCGGTTCATTAGGAGGGGGGTATACTCCGGACCCAAATTACTAATTAATTAAGGTCGTAAATTCTGCTGTATTGTAATGAAACGCGGTATACGCCGTGGGTAACTCATGAGAAAAACGTGTTGTAAAAATGAGCTCAATCGGAAATGGGGGTTTACTTTGTACTATATTTCAATAGAATTAGCCCGCCAGACGTAGGTTCGCAAGGCCGCCGCAAGGAACGCTTTCTACCACTAGGGGGACTGTATCCTCTTCCTGCGTCAGATCAAAGGACAAAAATATGAAGTTTTTTGTGTTTATTATGTAGTGTAGTAGCTACCATATGTAAACATAACTCTGGAAGCAAATTAATTACAAAATTAATAATTGAACAGTTACTCATTACAAAATTAAAAGAGAACTATTCATGTCTTTATTTTAGGAAATAGGATATTTTAAGCAAATGATTCTGAGCAGTCTACACTACTCAAATTCTGAGGAAAGTGCTTAGTTATGCAGCTCCTGCGTGACGTACTTTTTTCTAGCTCCAGTGACTCCTGGAAGCATTTTATACTATGAATTTCCTGTTGTGTTGCCTAAAGTCTTACTTCTCAATGAGATTTCTTGTTATATTTTTCAAGTAAGATCAAAACCTACCAATAAATGCATATATTCCTAACTATCAGGCTGTACCGTATGAAATGTCAGTTTTGTTTACTTTCCGATTTAATCCTTTCTCTTTTTTATTTCATTATTTACAAACATCATTGTTATTCATATAGAATTAAAGCTCTTTTATTCCTATTATTTAATCAGTGCGTACTGTGTTGTGAGAACGATCCTCTGAGTAAAAAAAAAAAAAAAACTTAAACTATGACTTCAACGGAATCCGTATTATTTTTCGTTATGAATTTAAGCTCGGTCATAGCGCTGCTGAGGCGTGTATGAACATTAACACGGCGTTCGGGGAGGGAACGGTGAATGAACGAACTGTTTACCGGTGGTTTTCCAGGTTTCGAAGTGGAAATTTTGACCTTGACAACGAGGAGCGAGGAAGGCAAGAAACCAAGCTTGACAATGACCACCCGAAAGAAAGGGTTGAAGCTTGTCCCTCAAAAAGCACTAGGGAATATGCCAAAGAACTCGGAGTAGGAGCCACGACAGTTTCAAGACATTTGAAGGAAATCGGCAAGTCCAAAACACACTGGAGATATGAACGGAACCACGCTGACATTACGCACCTCCTGCAAGTCGGATTTCGCCCCCTTGTAGACATATTAAGCGACATTCCAACCTATAGATCGATAAAACACACTGAACAAGCAATTAGTACGAAACCCTGATATTTTAGCCTATATCCGACGAACCCGTGGTATTATGATGCTGAAATAAGCCCAACCAGTTTCATGACGTTCCTGAACGAGGGTGTAGCAATCCATTGCTTCACGACACAGCTGTTGCGGAATCTTGTATCTCGGTGTGTAATTTCGCGGGAGACTGCACAACCCGCGCGCGGGAATATGTTCGGATTGAGTACCGCTACTCCACAAACTAAACTTCTTCAGTTATGTTTCTTCTTAAATATCTATAATAAAGGTTTATATTAACAGTTTTAGATCCATCTTTAGCCAAAAATAACCAAATTTTTTTTTTATTTTTCAAATTTGAAAAAGTGTTAACAAATTAAACTAAATAGGTCTTTAAGGAATGGGGGTTTTCTCCGGAACAAAATTATTAATTTGCGCCGGCCGTAATTTTTTCTTTCTGGCAACTAAAATAGCACTTTCTTTATTGATTATGAGGGGAAATACGTTATCTCATTGGTAGAGTTTTTGTAATGTTCGTAGAAGACAGATTTAAAACTCGGGGGGGGGGATAGATTTGGGGTCCCACACCGTTCCTATACCCACCCAGCCAGTAATTTATTCATTAATGGGTAGCTGCAAAGGGATAAATCATTTTTTGTATATATTCAGTAGGTCTGAGAATAGGATGTAAACTATTTTTCATATCTCTAAGTGATAAGGCTGGCCCACCCCAAAAAAATATTTTTTTTATTTTCTAGACAAAATATTTTATTTATATTTTTTTATGAATTGGCATTAAAAAATACATACAAACCCAAATGTTCACCCTTCTACCACCATTCCCTATTTTCTAATAGCTATATATATATATATATATATATATATATATATATATATATATATATATATATGTTGTTTTTTAAGCTACTTCGCTGGGAATTAAATGTGTTGTTCATTCGGCATCTGTCTCCAGTGGTCTTGCTCCTCCTTTCATCGCAATATTTCCTTGCCGGATTCCTCTCCGGCTTCTTCTGGCCGTCACTCATCCTTGCTGGTTGGTAAGGGAATGAGTCCGTCCTGGTTTGTAAGGGAATGAGTCCGTCCAGGACGGACTCATTCCCTTACCAACCAGCAAGGATGAGTGACGGCCAGAAGAAGCCGGAGAGGAATCCGGTGAAATATTGCGATGATAGGAGGAGCAAGACCGTTGGAGACAGATGCCGAATGAACAACACACACACACACACACACATACATATATATATATATATATATATATATATATATATATATATGAGGCGTTGCAGATAAGAATGGTGAACTTAACATACGGTCAAATTTTTGTTTCTCGCCATCCGAATCTAGACGCTTCAGAAAATCTACAGGTATATTTTTCATGTTGAGTTTGCCTTTCTTTCCCTTTGAAAGTACAGATAATGGAAACAATCTGGCTGGAAACTGCCATAGGAAGGTGGGTACGAAAGGCGAATTCTATACTCCACTACCCGTCCGATGGATGATGATAGAAATAAAATGTTCGTTTCGTTGAAAATGAAGTCCACACTAATTCCTGGTCAATTATTATATAATTCGTTTGTTAATATAAATTATTAAACAATCAATAAGACATCCCACAATATATATATATATATATATATATATATATATATATATATATATATATTCCACTTTTTCTTGTTTGTTTTTCTGGCAGGGGGTCGATAAAGCAGTACACTCTTTGTTCACATTAACTGCTTTATTTGTTATGTTTCGCCCCCACACTGCCATAAATAAAAAAACAGATTTAAAGAATGTGCACCAAATTTTCCATAGTATAATAAATTAAACCTCACAAAACAAATTTCACCAATAATCGATACCATGAAAATAGCTAAAGAATCGATACAAACAGCCATATAAATTACCACAGATGACTTTTCAGTACTACGCCTGACTCAAGCTAGACAACATGACGAGAGGACTTCTTGATAAGGTAGGATTTAGATTAAGTTTAAATATTATATGTTGAAATGTAAATTATTTAGGGACAGGATATGTATATTAGTGTAAACAATTTAAAGTTTAGGATTTACAAAAAATATTGTTACATAGGAAAGCCCCTGAAGAGGTGCGAAAAGGCACGAAACATGTCGGGCTAAACATAAAAAATAAAGCAGTTAATGTGAACAAAGAATGTACTGCTTTATCGACCCCCTGCCAGAAAAACAAACAAGAAAAAGTGGAATATATATATCGGGTCATCTTTCACAAGAATTAATGTATATATATATATATATATATATATATATATATATATATATATACACACACACACACACACACACACACACACACACACACACACACATACACACATCAATATGGCTTGAATCCGCATTTCCGGAAAACCACAGACGAATGATAGTACCCAATCCATTCAATAAGAACATACGACCGTGGAAAATGTTTTCCCGTGACTTTCACCGTGAATTTTCACATATAAAGATCTCCAGCAATCATTTCCATTCACCAACAGAAGCCGTGACCATTCTAGCGGAGGAACCGTAGCAAAAAAATATCTCATAACGATTTAATCCGGTCCGGGAAAATCGCTCGCAAGCGGTCTTACACAACCAGAAGGGTTTTTTTTTCTTTCTTGTAAAACTAAACTACGGAGAAATACAACTTTCCCTCTGACAGTCGTTGGACATTTTTCACAGAGAACGCGACTATGGTGGACTATGGTCTCCTTCTGTTTGGAATGTTCAAGACTTGATTTTCCAAACAGGACAGGATTTCGGGTAACTACAAACTCGTTTTGATATTCAAGGTACAATTTTTTTATAAATATTACTTGAATAGTATACTATTTGTTGAAGATTTGCACAAAAAAGTATAGAAAAATAAGTGAATGTCAGTATATATATATATATATATATATATATATATATATATATATATATATATATATATTTGTGTATATATATATATATATATATATATATATACACAAATATATATATTTGTTTCCTCCTTTCAGTAAAATAACAAGTATGCAATAGGTATGCTTGAACTCAGATGGCTATACGCCTAATATCTTGTTTAGTGAAGCATTACTGAAATGTAGTTTTTTTTTTTAAATTAAATTAAATTTTTAATTACCCATTCCACGGTGTTTATAATAATAATAATAAAAAAAACAACACCAAATGATGTATCCAAAAATTCTGCCCTAAGTCACTATCCACCATATATATATATATATATATATATATATATATATATATATATATATATATATATATATATACTGACATTCACTTATTTTTTTATACTTTTTTGTGCAAATCTGATTTTTTGATCCTAGGAGGCATGGGGTATAAAAAAGGGAAGACTGCTTTAATCAGATCAGTCTTCCCTTTTTTATACTACTTTATTTATTGGGCCCGACATGTTTCATGCGTCTTTTATTCGCACCTCTTCAGGGGCACTTTTACAACAAAATATCAATTTTTTGAACATCCACACAAACCTTTTTTCAATTATATTAAAACTATTAATGTTCCACAAAATTCATTTAAAAAAAAAAAAAAAAAAAAAAAAAAAAATTCACTAGTTGACTTAACTAGAACAACTAAGGACAGATAACGACAGGGCCATTTTGGCAATCCACTTACAGGGTTGGGTACTTGGTAACGGGAGGACTTCCTTGCAAGGTAGGACTCAACACCTTTTATAAAAAATATGTAATTTAGCTATAATTATTGCAATATTTAGGGTAGGGGTAAAATTTAATGGAGCATGATAATTTTTTAATGCATGTTTTGTGAACATTGATAGTTGTAATATAATAGAAAAAAGGTTTGTGTGGATGTTCAAAAAAATGATATTTTGTAGTAGAAGTGCCCCTGAAGAGGTGCGAAGAAAAGACGCACGAAACATGTCGGGCCCAATAAATAAAGTAGTTTAAAAAAAGGGAAGACTACTTTAATGACCCCATGCCTCCTAGGATAAAAAAGAATTTGGATATTTTGGGTCATCTATAAGAATAAATTATATATATATATGTAATGAACTCGTCCAAGCATTCCTTTTGGATGTCATTCATACCAAGTATATTTCAAGTATACGTTTAAGAAATTAAAAAGAAATACCACTGTCGTCTGTACTAATAATAAGATTCTGTGACAATTCTATAAAGTGGTTTGTATTAATTTATGTTTTATTGCAAAAAAAAAATAAACTTAAAATTGTCATTGCCCGAATAAATTTAAAATATCATCCATATAAATATTTAATTTGCAAAATACTTATGAATATAAAATTGTTTATGAATGTTAGTAGCAGTATGATTTAGAAAATGTCAATAAATGGCGAATTCTGCCGATAATACCACGAGAGTATTGTGAAGATGACAGCATACACTTTGAGAAGACTTGTCCCTTTGTTTCTAAAATATGCTTCAACAAACCGAACAGGGGGAATAGATAAGGGCTCAACAAAGCACCTTGGAATAAACCTCGTGTTATTCATCCTCATATTATTTGTTTTATTATTGCCAGTTTTTACTAGCCCTAAATGTTTTATAATCTAAGTTCATTAACAGCCTAATGTTTATTGTATATATATATATATGTATATATATATATATATACCCGGGCGGTATAATTTAATCCGTGATTACGGAGGGGATAAACCAGTCAATTGCAGGTTGAAAATACAAGAAACAATTCGTTTGAGCAGTGACTTAATTATTTAATTGTCGACATAATTAAATCCATATAATATAATTGAGTAATCACTTATTTACATAATTGTCGGTATAATTATAATCGATTTATTATTGATTAGTGACTTATTCATATAATTGTCGGTATAATTACAATCGATACAATATAATTGGGTAGTGACTTAATTATATAAATGTTTGAGCAGTGACTTAATTATATAAATGTCAATATAATTCTAATAGATATAATAAAGTTGAGTAGTGACTTAATTATATAATTGTCAATATAATTCTAATAGATATAATAAAGTTGAGTAGTGACTTAATTATATAATTGCCAATATAATTCTAATAGATATAATAAAGTTGAGTAGTGACTTAATTGTATAATTGTCAATATAATTCTAATAGATATAATAAAGTTGAGTAGTGACTTAATTATATAATTGTCAATATAATTCTAATAGATATAATAAAGTTGAGTAGTGACTTAATTATATAATTGTCAATATAATTCTAATAGATATAATAAAGTTGAGTAGTGACTTAATTATATAATTGTCAATATAATTCTAATAGATATAATAAAGTTGAGTAGTGACTTAATTATATAATTGTCAATATAATTCTAATAGATATAATAAAGTTGAGTAGTGACTTAATTGTATAATGGTCAATATAATTCTAATAGATATAATAAAGTTGAGTAGTGACTTAATTGTATAATGGTCAATATAATTCTAATAGATATAATAAAGTTGAGTAGTGACTTAATTGTATAATTGTCAATATAATTCTAATAGATATAATAAAGTTGAGTAGTGACTTAATTATATAATTGTCAATATAATTCTAATAGATATAATAAAGTTGAGTAGTGACTTAATTGTATAATGGTCAATATAATTCTAATAGATATAATAAAGTTGAGTAGTGACTTAATTATATAATTGTCGATATAATATAGTTGAGTTGTGACTTATTTATATAACTGCCCATGATTGAGGTCTGAAATCGCATTATTGAGGTAAAACGTACTTGTGTACACATATATATATATATATATATATATATATATATATATATATATATATATATATATATGTATATATATGTATATATATATATGTATATATATATATATATATATATATATATATATATATATATATATGCCCTGAATATTCTGAGCTAGCAATGCGGAAATAGTCTATGTATAAAGGGGAAAGTGGTAGTTTTCCCTCGCACCCCTGCTCGGCCAGGGCTATCTCCAGGGGGGGAAGCTGGTTGAAGGTTCACTTCTCAATGAATTTATAACACCTGTCTTAATATATTTTATATTTTATTTACTTTTATAACATTTTTTGCACTATCATCTGAGTTGTTCAACCAAAGTAGGAGGTTTTGGTACCTCTGGCTCTGATAAAGGTGCCTATGTACCGAAAAAACTCAGCAGAATAAACTACACTGTGCAAAGAATGCCGTATTATTACAACCTTGGATCTTCTTCTTCAAAATTCAGCATTTATGGTTACATGGGGAGAGGTTTCATAACATTGGTGTAGTCACGAAAAGCTTGGTAAACATGTAGGTTCACTAAGCTATGGCGGCAGCGTTCTATGAGTGTTCGTTCACTTTTGTTGTTCAAAGATTTCCACACCTATATTAGACATCACGAACCAAAGAGGTCTTTAGTAACCTTTGCAACTACCTTTCTTCGGTTTCCATTAATGGAGACCTGGTCTACTACTGTTTTCAAGTTCAGAAATTTCAAAAATTAATGAACAAAATGCTGAAACACGTTGGATAAAAGATAAAATCTATCTGTAACTAAAACTGTTACAATATTAATCGATTGTCAAGATATTCGGCGACATTCCAAAGAGATATAACATAGAGTTTGCTAAAGTCCAGTGAGTTATGTGATTATTATGACGGGATGGAGATGAAGGTCAAGATTAGAATACAATAACAAATTAATCTTTGACGCACGACATCTTTGATTAATAGGCCAGAATCGTCAACAGTTTTGCTACCATAACTATAAGGGGCCTTTATAACAGCTGATTACGGAACATAATTACACCTGGTATCTAATTATATCATTTATCCCCGAAATTAAAAGGTTTTTCGTAACTTGTTAATTACTATGAGACGTAAATAGTTGGCTAGGCTATAAGGCAACAAGAAATTGTGGGTTTTCGGCTAATCTTTTTATGATGTAATATATTGTTTACTCTTTTGAATATTCTCTTTGTTAATTTATGCATTTATTTGTTTAGCTGAAGAAGGCAGCCAATGAGCATGCCGAAACGTCTATATTACAGTTTTTTTCCGAAAGGTTTTTAAGTTTTAATCAATATTTGATTTATGTAACACAGCATTAAGAATAAAATACATCTTGAACGATTGTCTACTGAGAGAATATTATGACATATCGGACAACATGACTCCACTAGTATTTGGTGGGAGCCAATATATTGTCAAGATATACACTTATTTGAAAAATGAAAACATATTTCACATTCTATATGAATATAGATGACAATCCTTAATTTACTGAATGATGCGGCAGTATAAGTGCACTTATTTTTATGAAGTTTTGCTTTTTTAAGCATTTAATTTTTCTATCAACCAGAAAAGTAGATATCGCTGATGTTTACACATCTATATTCTATTGAAACATAGTTTAAGCATACGGTTCTACTAAATACATTTATTAAAGCTAAACATAAATAGTTCAGATACATTTTTATTTTTTGTAATAATGATTCTTCATTAGAAAAAAAACGATAAAAATATTGGCAGTGGAAATTAACTATTAAACACTTAGGTAACCATGGTTGGATGTATAACATACATTCCACCATGGTTACCTAAGTGTCCTCGAGGTCTTCCTCCCTCCCCCCCTAGGCATTCTCTAGTGCTGAAGAAGGCTGCCAATGTGCAGCCGAAACGTCCAAATACAGATTTCTTCCTGAAGGTCTGACGTTTTTCTCTTAGCCGAATCCCAACTATACCTTGTCTGCGTATCTCTGCAACGGCTAACTATCTCCATCTCCAAGCCGAATCCCAACTATACCTTGTCTGCGTATCTCTGCAACGGCTAACTATCTCCATCTCCAAGCCGAATCCCAACTATACCTTGTCTTCGTATCTCTGCAACGGCTAACTATCTCCATCTCCTAGCCGAATCCCAACTATACCTTGTCTGCGTATCTCTGCAACGGCTAACTATCTCCATCTCCTAGCCGAATCCCAACTATACCTTGTCTTCGTATCTCTGCAACGGCTAACTATCTCCATCTCCTAGCCGAATCCCAACTATACCTTGTCTTCGTATCTCTGCAACGGCTAACTATCTCCATCTCCTAGCCGAATCCCAACTATACCTTGTCTGCGTATCTCTGCAACGGCTAACTATCTCCATCTCCAAGCCGAATCCCAACTATACCTTTTCTTCGTATCTCTGCAACGGCTAACTATCTCCATCTCCAAGCCGAATCCCAACTATACCTTGTCTTCGTATCTCTGCAACGGCTAACTATCTCCATCTCCAAGCCGAATCCCAACTATACCTTGTCTGCGTATCTCTGCAACGGCTAACTATCTCCATCTCCAAGCCGAATCCCAACTATACCTTGTCTGCGTATCTCTGCAACGGCTAACTATCTCCATCTCCTAGCCGAATCCCAACTATACCTTGTCTGCGTATCTCTGCAACGGCTAACTATCTCCATCTCCAATTGTGATTTATGATTTATCACAATAACAGTGAACACTTATATTCAAAAACATTTCATTTTTACGTTTCAGTATACATAGTTTTAAATATTGGCTAGTAGTGTCTATATGTGGACTGCCTTCAGTTAGTATCTCGTGTGGTATGTCCCGTTCTCTGCAGTCTGTCAGTATGTGTTTTACTGTCAGTGTCACATATACAGATTCTGCAAAATTTGCGTGCAGTCGTGTCGAGCAGAATGCAGTCATGTCGTGACATTATATGCGAATAATGCCATTACATGGAATTTAATCCTAGCCTCTTGGGTTTAAGAATTTATATCTTCTCTTCACTCCAGCATCACCAGTCTTTCTAATCTTTTATATTAATGACAAAAAATAAATAAATAAATAAGTCCCTTAACAGGCCACGAGGGCCCATAAGTCACGCAGTCTGGTTAGTACTGCTGATTTCCCACTTTAAAGGTACCCATTCATAAATCTTTGATGCGCGGACAGTAGGGCTTAAGTGAAAAATTTGAAATTTCCAGTAGAGCAAAAGCAAAGTTCCTTAATACCAGGAAAGAAGTTATCAACTTGATTTAAGGCTACAATATCAATTGGTAGAGATGGCCCATTTTTAAAGTTTGGCTAATGATCTTAATACCAACCGGTAGCTGAGATTTTGTGCTACAATACTACCTCTAAACTGCAAATGCTCAAAAATGACTTAAGCCCTAATGAACACACATCAAAGAAATAAATTAAAGTCTAATTGGATCTGGGACCCCGAATCCAACCCACGAACGAAGGCACTAGAAGATAAAATCCTTTTTCCTCACTCTAGTTTTGAACTCAGGTCCTCCAGCATATTAGTATTGAGCTCACCTCGCCCCATATTAATAATAATATAATGCCTCCTCAGGAGCTCAAGTTGAAACTATATACAGCCACAGTAAGCAAGAAAACCTTCCACTGTCTGGGCCAAGTTATTACTGAAACCAAGAATATGGGAGGTTCCCTTTCTTACTGCGGGTATAAGTATTTTCAACTTTAGCTCCTGATGAGGTAATAAAGGTGCGAAACTAGTTGAGCTGGGATTAATATATCATTTTTATTAATTCGCATATTTTATTTTGTTAACCACCTATTTACAAGGGGAGTATACAGCGATGGGGTCACCGATTTGGACCAATTTTTTTTCTGGTGATTCAACATCGAAAAATAGTCGACACGTGTCCGAGCGTTCCGTCCAATGCGCCTTAGGAGCCGAGAAATAAAATAAAATAGGTTGAAAGTGCTTTATTTTTTATATCGAGTTTAGAAAATGATATCGACATGATTCGTTCACCAATTCATTTGTTTTATAGAGTAGATTAAATGAAAAATATAGTCGTTAAAAAATAATTTATATTTCCTCAAATATATTCAAAAATATGCTATCGTTTTCAGGTAAACTAGTATTATACATTTTTTTTTTAGACCAAAAATAATAGCAGATTTAAAATCAGCACCCCAAGAAACCCTAATATATCGAATATCATTGAAAACAAAAAATATTGATTTTTCCTAGTCTGGAAGGGACTAAACATTTGTAAGCGAAAAGGTAATGTAACGTTTTGAAATTCAAACTCTACCCTTGAGATAATCCGATTTTTACATCATTGAAATCTTTCGAAAGAAGAAAGACTCCTTTTTCTAACCATATAAATAACTATTGTATTATCTCAAAAGGTACTTGCGAAAAATGGTTTTCAAAATAAAAATAGAATGTAAACTTTTTTTGCATATAACGTCAATTCCACAACACGTAGAAACACCCCGATTGGACAGAAATGTGTCACATTATGGCCTGTATAGACCCTCCAAGTTTGCTTTGGATCGGGTAAATATTCTTTGAAATATGGCCGGATTCTTGAATCTTTAACAACATTTTAAGGGTCCCCCCTTAGCGAAATTGAAAAATACATTTTTTTTTTTATTTTTGTAATATTCCCAAAATATCAATTTAGGGGTTTTTCAATGTGCTAAAAACGAATCTGACATCCGTTTTTAAATAAAAAATTGTTTTACATACTCGACTCTGTAGAAGTCATTATTATGCCCAAATATTCCATAAACCTACATTTAAAAAGTTATCGATTATGAAAGAATTTTTTAACGAATGAATTGGTGAACGAATCATGTCGATATCATTTTCTAAACTCGATATAAAAAATAAAGCACTTTCAACCTATTTTATTTTATTTCTCGGCTCCTGAGGCGCATTGGACGGAACGCTCGGACACATTTCGACTATTTTTCGATGTAGAATCACCAGAAAAAAATTGGTCCAAATCGGTGACCCCATCGCTGTATACTCCCCTTGTGAGAAGTGAATAAGTGGATTTAATCGGATGAAATTTCAATAATTATAGCCATCTTACAAAATATAAATTTCCGTCATACTCTGTCAACCATAATTTTCCAAAAAAGCAAGTTTCCTTCTTAGTACACCATAAGTTCAAACCGGACTCCTTTAACATTTTTCTTACAGTTTCTGGAGCCCCCCTGCAGTTGCACTGATTCCAGATGAAATGCACTATACGCCAGAACGATATGCATCAATGCTGGATGTTCTGGAGTACATTAAATGAGAAACGTGTTGGTGATTATGCGGAAGAACCCTGCGGATGTGGACGTGAACTCGTAGCTACAGACGTGCTTCCGTTCTGATGAACCGCACAGAAGACGTCCGATTTCACTAGTCCCTTCCTCCTTTCCCTTGTTCAATGCAAGACATTCTGATACAGGACTCTGCTATGGTCGGTAGATCGTCAAGGAAGGAGGTGGACGACACTCTCAAGAAGCAGACCGGAGCAAAGTACTGACCACACTATATCCCAAGTGTGACGTAATGTCAACAATCCACCCCCTCATATCCTATTATGGGAATATATTTTACTCTTCAAACACAAAAAAGTTCCTAATGCGGTTTAGATAGTTAGCCGTCGAGGTGATAATTCAAGGAATAGTTTGGATTCGGCTAGGACAACATCAATAGGATTTATGTAAAAATCTACATTATGGGACGTTTCGGATATTCTTTATTATCATTCATCAGGTGAAAACAAACACATAGGCAGAATTACAAAACAGAATAATTAAACCAATAAAACAATATGCTAGATCGAAAAATAAGAACATAATTTGTAAACAAAAATAAGTAACAGAACATTATAAACAGTTTTTTTCAGAGAATGGGTGATTTTGATTATCTGTCCACACTCTGAACTAAGATCAATGAAAAAACTATTGGGTAAAAATGGAGTTTCACGCCCTCCAAACCGATTTCTTTCAAATTTTGTACAATAGCGTATTTTGATGCACTACACTCGAATACGATAAAAAAAAAAAAAACCGTCGGATTTAACTGGGAAAGAAGTTATTAAGCACTAAAGTTCACTGTTATGCAGGTTATGAGAGCTATTAATTATAGCGAGTTGGATTGACTGGGGTTTTGTTATCTTCTTGAGGGAGCGTAGCGAGCGGAAACGCATAGCATGTATGCCCTTAAGCGACAGGTGAGGATGCCCTTAAAATTAATAATATTTTCGAATAAATGGTTTCTGAAAATTTCAAATGAGAGTTCTCTGTTTCCCAATGTTACATATCTGCGCATGCGCGTGTTTACAAATACGCTGATGACGCCTAGTTTTATAACCTTCCTAACTTTAGTGCTTAATATTATATTCTATTAATTTTAGCGAGTTGGATTGACTGGGGTTTTGTTATCTTCTTGAGCGAGCTTAGCGAGCGGAAACGCATAGCATGTATGCCTTAAAGTCGTCATTTATGCCTTAAAGTCGTCACAAATTTAGTTGTTTAGATTAGCTGTCATAACCTGCATAACAGTGAACTTAAGTGCTTAATAACTTCTTTCCTAGTTAAATCCGACGTTGTTTTTTTTATCGTATTCGTGTTTAGTGCATCAAAATACGTTATTGTGCAAAATTTGAAAGAAATCGGTTCGGAGGGCGTGAAACTGCATTTTTACCAAACTATTGTTCACTTACCTCTTCATAATGTTCTTGTTATACTAATGTTATTTTTGTTAACCAATAATTATCTTATAAGCGATACTTTTTCGTCGTACTATCACTTTGTTTTAATCATTCTGTAATTTGTAATTTTGCATTTGTGTTTATCTGACACCCTGATGCGGACTTCTCGGACGAATGACACAAGAAGATAAAATCTTGTCAGAGCGTACAACAGATTCGAATTAAGGTCCTCCAGTACATAAGGCAAGTGTTCTAACGCTGAGCCACACTCGCCCGAGTATGAAGAGTAAAGCAACACATTACATGAGTACAAAGAGATAGCATTGTACACAGCGGTGCAACTGGAGCAGAATAAGTGCAGACTCACATAAGTGCAGCACGGAGAGAAATGCAACGCTTGGTTAGGATATGGTCAACAGGAGACGGAAAGTACATATATACCGTTGTTACATCATGAACGAGTAGATCATTTGCTAATCATATGCAGAAATTCTTTGAGTTCTCTACAATATTTTCAAAAAATTTACTCCACACACCCTAACAGAATGAAATATAAAGAATAAATTCACAACCAACGAGGTTTTGCAGCAGACTAATAAGGGGAGTATACAGCGGTGGGGTCACCGATCTGGACAATTATTTTCAGGTGATTCTACATCGAAAAATAGTCGATACGTGTCTGAGCGTTCCGTCCAATGAGCCTTAATAAAATAGGTTGGAAGTGCTTCATTTTAGCACTTTCCTCCGAAGGAAAGTAGCTATTGAGGTTGCACTCATGACGGAATTTTTGAAAAATTTCTTCGAATCTTTATCGATCCTACACCGAAAATGACCCTAGTTAAAATTTATATATATATATATATATATATATATATATATATATATATATATATATGTATATATATATATATATATATATATATATATATATATATATATATATATATATATATATAGTTATATATTTGTCCGTGAACACAATACCGGCCAGAGTTTTTGTTTCTTCCCCACGAAACTTGGTATGTAGTATTCCCCAATCAAACGATTGAACGAGTTCGTTAACCAACAAAATCGGACCATCTGGAGAGGGGGTTTACACCGGAGCCAAAGAAGTTATTTGCCAATACCAGCCATAATTTGTGTTGTATTTCAACGAAACTCGGTATTCGTTCTGGTCAACTAAAGAGAAAAATGTGTTGTAAAAATAAACTACATCGGTTCATTAGGAGGGAAGGGTTAACTCCGGACCCAAATTACTAATTTGCTCATACCGGTCGTAATTTCTGCTGTATTGTAACGAAACGCGGTATACGTCCTGGGTATCTAATAAGGAAGAAGTGTTGTAAAAATGAACTAAATCGGTCTATCGGAAGGGGGGATTTACATTGTACTATGTTTGGATTGAATTGAAACAGGTGTTATTTATGTTTTTATTTTATTTATCTATATAGGTTATTTTAAGCAAATTATTCAGGAATGCACTCGACCCTACCCAATTCTGAGGAAAGTGCTTAATTATGCAGCTCCTGCGTGACGGACTTTTTTATATCGAGTTCAGAAAATGATATCAACATGATTCTTACACCAATTCATTAATTTTATAGAGTGGTTTAAAGGAAAAATATAATCGTTAAACAATAATTTATATTTCGTCAAATAAATTCAAAAATATGCTTACGTTTTTAAGTAAACTAGCATTATACATTTATAATACTAGTTTACTATCTAGAGTGATTTATTTAGAGTGATTAACACCTGTTACATTATTAATGGTAGTTTTTATTTATTTATATATTTTTCTCCTTCTAGGCCATAAGAACCATCCAAATGCTGCTCCCGCCTCTGCCGCATGAGAGTCCAGCGAGCTAGCCACTAGACCACACGGAGACCCCATTAAAGTAGGGCTTATCGAGGAATATGTTTTTCTGATGAATTTCCGAATCGATGATTACTTATAGATTTCCTGATTCTGATTCTATTGGATTTGTTCCTCCTAGTTGCCCACAAAAAGTGGGGGTTTATCCGATCTGGTTCTGTTGGAAAACTCACTTAACCTACGAAAAGAATATATTTTTTTCCTAGGCTCAAAGAACCTATGTACAATGTCGATGAAAAGTGAGTTGACAAAAAGAATAGTGTTTAACACTAGAGAATGTCACATTGATATAATTGCTTCATTAGTGTAACTTCAATGGTTATATCTCTTTGGAATGTAATACAACCATCCTCCTAATTGCTTCATTAGTGTAACTTCAATGGTTATATCTCTTTGGAATGTAATACAACCATCCTCCTAATTGCTTCATTAGTGTAACTTCAATGGCTATATCTCTTTGGAATGCAGTACAACCATCCTCCTAATTGCTTCATTAGTGTAACTTCAATGGTTTTATCTCTTTGGAATGCAGTACAACCATCCTCCTAATTGCTTCATTAGTGTAACTTCAATGGTTATATCTCTTTGGAATGCAGTACAACCATCCTCCTAATTGCTTCATTAGTGTAACTTCAATGGTAATATCTCATTGGAATGTAGTACAACCATCCTCCTAATTGCTTCATTAGTATAACTTCAATGGTTATATCTCTTTGGAATGCAGTACAACCATCCTCCTAAATGTTTCATTAGTGTAACTTCAATGGTTATATCTCTTTGGAATGCAGTACAACCATCCTCCTAATTGCTTCATTAGTGTAACTTCAATGGTAATATCTCATTGGAATGTAGTACAACCATCCTCCTAATTGCTTCATTACTATAACTTCAATGGTTATATCTCTTTGGAATGCAGTACAACCATCCTCCTAAATGTTTCATTAGTGTAACTTCAATGGTTATATCTCTTTGGAATGCAGTACAACCATCCTCCTAATTGCTTCATTAGTGTAACTTCAATGGTTATATCTCTTTGGAATGTAGTACAACCATCCTCCTAATTGCTTCATTAGTGTAACTTCAATGGTTATATCTCTTTGGAATGTAGTACAACCATCCTCCTAAATTTCGAGTCCTGACAATTGCACCGCATGAAAGCGACAGTACTTTTGATCCTTTTCTGTTGGAACATTAAAGGAGTTTTACTACCTGGCTGTTTTATGTAGAATGGATAAACAATGAAAGTGGTTGTAAACCTCCCCCCTCCCCCCTCGGTAATGATGATGATGATGATTTGGAAAGTGAAAGCCCTAAGCCTAGGTACTTTCCTATCTTTCTTTTTCTCTCCTAGAAACTACCTCCATTACTTCTTCTTATCCGACTTTCGACAATACCTTTCCTACAGTAATGTTGGAGGCGTACATAAGGGAAGGCTGAGGGGCCCGCAGCCCCCTCAGCCCCCGAAATTTTGGTTTGATCGGTAAAACTTTCATAAAACCTTAAAAAAATAAATTAAATAAGATCATTTAGCTCATAAAACATATTCTACTTTGGGTGTAATCGAGTTTAAGTTGGCTAAAACTCTTCCAAGATCTAAATTGTTAGTATTCCATACACCGGAAATAGTCTCAGCCCCCCTCCCCCGAAATTTGTTCAGCCCCCTCCGAAATTATTTTCTATATACGCCCATGGACAATATCCAGTCAGTTCTCATACTGATAGCATCCCAATCTATGTATGTACTAGTTTAGTGTCCGTTCTGTTGTATTTATGGAGTTCGTTTCTTTAATTAGTTTTATTATAAGTTCGAAAATTCCCGAGATTTAGCTTCTCTGTAGATTAGACGGTTGGCACTATGTAGTGTTGTTACAAAAAGTGATACACTTGAAATATTATAATATTATGCCAAATGTTAGTTATCTTATTTTATTTCAATATTTATTTATTTATTTTTATTATTTTATTTATATTTTTTATTTATCTTTGCCTTATTTGCTTTTTCTTTTTATTTTTTAAATTATCTTTATTTTATTTCTTCTATTTTTAATTTATTTTTTATTTTTCAATTTATCTTTATTTTATTTCAAATATTTTTTTATTTTAGTTATTTTTTTCCTTCTAATTATTTATTTATCTTTATTTCATATTATCTATTTTTTAATTTATCTTTATTTTATTTCTTGTTTGCTTAGTTTATGGCTTTGTTTATTTAATTATTCTATGTCTTCTAGAGTTTCAGCTGTATCAGGTGGTATATTATTCTTCAGACGATTCCTACAAAATGTGTTCAATAATCATTATAGTGTTACATTTAGAGCATTTTGGAGGTTCTTCTTTTGAAATCAAATATCCCTAAGAAAACGTCGAGTGTCCAATCCGAAGACGGGTAATAACCACCTCTTACATTCTTGGTTGTCTCCATGATGATTCCCAAGCTTATACAGTATCTTTAATTAGTTTATTTTCACTTATTTGTTAACATGATGCTGTCCATTTCTGTACAACAATTTTCTCCCGGAAGTACACGGTTTTTGTCACTTCGTCAGCGACTTCGTTTCCATCTATACTCATGTGGCTCGGTATCCATAAGAAGTCTATCTCTTTAAGGTTTAGCTGTCCCAATCTATCATTTTTTTTTCTTATCGGAAGTACTTCCCCACACAAAAACTTTTTCATTTCTTGTACACGGGGAACCTAAATAGGAAGTGGACCAGGTCTAGTCCTTCAAACCTATAATCATCTTGAAAATAACATATCCTTCTCCCCGCCATATTGTCCTAGACTATTTTCGACGGCCAAGGAGATGCATCGTCCGTGAAACAATGGCTATAATCCCACGGACAGCTTTCCCTTAATGACTAGTCCTCTGCAGAACTCTATTCGTGTCACCATTATGGCAGTATGAAAGTTCTTCATTGTCTCTCTAATGCCATTAAAGATGTTTGCTGTCATGGAGAGCTTCTGAGATCTCAGTACTCGCTTCAGGAAGAATAATAAGATTTAAATCAATAATTAATTTCAAATCAGCTGTTTAGAATCGATTTCCTGATAATTCTAAACAGCTGATTGACAACTGCCATATTATTATATTGAGGCTCAACACATGGAAGGTGTTTAGGCTCAAATGATACGTACATAGAATGCGAAACGTGTGGTGCAACAAATAAAGAATATTTAGTAAGAAGTGGAAGTGTTTTAAATTTATAATCCTCAATTTTTAAAATGAATAATTTTCGTATTTTCGTGCTAGGGGGAAGGTCAAATAATAAAAACTTCACCACACAGTTTTCACAAACGTTTTTTGTGCCTCATCAGGGGAAATCGTTACATATATAAAACTTACAGCCTCAATCTGTGAAGGATAACCTGCCACCAGTACGGTCTCATCTAGACTGATCATGCTCTGAAAGAATCCAACATGGCGAAATATAATCAGTTGATCGATAATCGATATGTCATACACTTAAAATTAATTCCAGAAGAAATATAGTCTTAAATGTTTTTAAGACATATCGATTATCGATCAGCTGATTATATTTAGCCATGTTGGATTCTTTCAGACCATGATCAGTCTAGACGTGGCAATACTTGTATTTTATTTGTAATAGGGATTCAATCTTCCCATTTCTATTTAATGTTGCTCAGCAAATTCTCTTAATGCCTTATTTTGGCACATGAACAGAGTTCGTTCCGTTGGCCAAATTTTTATTTTGTTTTATTACTGCCGTCTTTAATTGTTGTCCGTTCTTGTTTTAGTAATCATCAGTCGTAAAGTAAATGTTGGTAAGTTTGTTCTGTAAGAAAGTCGCATGGACAAGTGTTTCTGTTTGTGATTTTGAAACGGTGTAAGTATGAGTTTATTGAGCCATGTCCTGTGACAAGTTGTGTAGTTTAAAAACAGTTTGTTCTGGTGATGGCCAGACTCCGTTTTGTTTCATAATTGTCGTTTGTAATTTTGTCCGTTCCTGTATTAGTAGTCGGCAGTCGTATACTAAGTGTTGGTAAGTTTGTTCTGTAAGAAAGTCGCATGGACAAGTGTTTCTGTTTGTGATTTTGAAACGGTGTAAGTATGAGTTTATTGAGCCATGTCCTGTGACAAGTTGTGTAGTTTAAAAACCAGTCATAGTTTGTTTTTTTGTTAAATATGTTTGAATTTGTGGTATGAATAGCTTTAAGTGTGTCCCTTTGTTAGTATTTGTCCAGCGGTTTTCCCAAGTTTGTTTTGTCTTAGTTTGTAACTTATATTTTAAGTGTTTTTTTTTTTGTTTTTTTACTTTATCATAAGTAACTTTGCGGCATATATATATATATATATACTGAACGACCGATATTTACGGATTGCGTCGTGAAGGCTGAAATCATCAGGAAAGGCGTAAATAAAATCCAGGAAATGTCCTAAAACCATGACTCTGTATCATCCCACTCGAATCCTTGCTATTCGAGGTGAAGGCACGACCTCGCTATCTTCTGGGTTTAGTCATTCCCCGGAACAAGGCTGTCTTGGAAATACAGGATCAAGTGCAGTAGAATTAATGAGAGCGGATAGTGGTAAAACCTACATCCAATATGACAGTTCCTTATAGCTGTATGTATTATTCATAAGTAGTCCATTTTAATTTCAAAGATTGAGGCCCAGTGGCCGTGAGTGTTAAGGCATGAGCACTTAACACTCCGTGCCTAAGGTCGTGGGTTCGATTCCCACTAGGGGTGGTGGCTTTTCTTTAGAAAAAAGAAAAGGCATCAGCCCTATCCTTGCTAGAAAAGGGCGGTAACCTATAGATAACCCGTCCCAAAATTCTTAGTTAATAATAATGGACGTCAAAATTTAAATAAATAAATGAATAATTTAAGAAATAAAACATAGATCCAAATAAATAGCATTAAATACACTGGGTCTTTTACATCGCCAAAATGAATAACCTCAGGCGTGGGGAATTGCAGTAAAGGGTGGCCCCTATAGGGGGAAAAATCCGACTCGTAAGAAGTACGCCATCTCAGCGCGGTTCCGTTCATATCACTAGTACAATTAGTAAAGGAATAAAAGCAGTTATTGGTGGGGTTTGATCTTTAGTGAAAAATATAAAATAAAATCTCAAAGAAAAGTAATATAAGATTTTAAGCGCCACAACAGGAAACTGATTGTATCTTAAGCGGAAATTACTCCATCATCTTTCTCAACGTTCGCTCTTAGAAACAATATAACAATAGTTCTCATTTTCTTACCTTGTTTTATTACAATACTAATTTTATTGATAAATGGAATTTAAAACAACAACAACCAATTTATTTATTTATTTACGGAGCTTCACAATAGCAAGGCGATTTGCTCATATAAATGGTTAATAAAATATAATGAATAAAAAACAATATAAAATTTATACAATTAAAAAAAAAAAATAAAAAAAATGATAAAATAAAGAAATAAAAATAAAATATACAAGAAAAATTACACAGTTAATTAATAAAAATTTAGAAAATTATGATAATAATAAGTAAAATAATTTTTTATTGCAAGATAAAAATCATTATTATGTCTGTGTTTGTATTCGTAGAGATTTAATAAGAGGACTCTTCTTAAGCCACATCCACACACACACACACACACGCGCACGCGCGCGCGCACACATGCACACACGCACGCACACACACACACACACACACACACACACACACACTTACAGTGACTCACACACATACATCCATACCTGCATAATGCGATGCGAACATAAGGCTTTTTGTGTCATATTTTTTTATAAAGTTTTTGTTTTTGTAAGTGTTGTAGTATGGTAACAATGTATGGGCTTTTTTCGGAAAATAATTCAGACATGTGATATGGTATTCTTCAGTAGTCTCGTGTTTTGCATTCTGTTAGTAAGTGTTTAATTGTCAGTGGCCTGTTGCATGTCTGACATATCGGTCTGTCTTGTTTTGTCATGAGATAGGAATGTTTTAAGTGTGTATGTCCAATGCGTAGTCTTGTAATTACAACTTCATCACGTCTTGTTAATTGCGTATTAGCTTGCCATTCATGAGTACTGCTTTTTATCTCTCTTAGGAGGTTACCTCTTGTGCTGTACCATGAGGCTTGTCATTCAAGACGGTCATTGTCTGTAATTAGTAAATGTATGTCTTCAGTCGTTAGAGTCCACTGATTCCCGTCTGCTGGCGTGAATTAACCAATTAAAACGTTAGATAAATAGATTTACTTATTGTACATGATTTGTACAGGGGGCGAGGTTAGCTCAGTGGTAGAGCACTCGACTAATGAACTGGAGGACCAGGTTCAAAACCCGAGCGCGCACCAAAGATTTTTTCTTCTAGTGCTGCCGTTCGAGAGTTGGATTTGGGGTCCCAGATGGTCCCTTGGCTCACCCAGCCTTTAATTAATTTAATTAATAATGGTTACCTTGGGTGCTAATGACTCTAGCAGTCGAAGCAGCCAAGGGGAAAATCAGGCGGCCGGAGCATAGTATTGACCACACTATCTCCCTAGTGTGCCGTATGGTCATGAATCAGATACCTCTACAGTATCTGCCCCTCTGGGCCCTTGTTTTTTTTTTTTTTTTGTTTTTTTTAACATATTTGTACAGATTGTAAATATCAAGAAAGGAGATATTGAATTGAAAAAAAAAATAACTAGAGATAAAAAACCGTTGAAAAGAACAAAACTAACAATTTCGAAGTTTTAAGCACTTATTTCTCCGATTGACATCGCTCCATCGAACAGTATATGGGAGACTTCTTTGTAAATAATTTTGTAAGCTTTCAAATGGTCACCTTCCATTTACCCCCAACCGCTTTCGAGATTTTTTTTTTTTTTTTTTTATGGCGCATCTACATCTAGGTCATTAGCGCCGACAACCAGGGTGCGGCGAGGAATTTTCCCAGCGAGCCCTGAGATGAGAAAATTCCTGCCGGAGGTGGGAATCGAACCCACCACCTCCCGCTTATGAATCCAGCACGATAGCCACTAGACCACGGGAGACCCCCGCTTTCGAGATATTTTACAAAATAAAAAGATTCTTCCTTAACTCCATATGTAACCGAAATATTTTAGTTTAGACGAATTTGAAAATGTAGAAAAAATTCCAATTGAATCCAACGAGTCTAAGTTTAAAATTCGTTTGAAAAACGATTTTTATGCACTTTTCTTGAAATGGTTACAGATAACCAGTGTTGGGCAAAACTAACGTTAGTAAACTAAACTAACTTTAGTTTTCTCTAACTAAAACTAAACTAATGTTGTATTTTTAGTTTTAGTTTTAGTTTAGTTTTAGATTTGTATAATTATTAATCATGTGGACTCCGTTTTTAGTATGGTAATTAGTTTAGTTTAATAATAGAGACCTAAATTTGTGATTTTAGTTTAGTTTTAGTTAACTAATTTAGTTTATCAAAGAACATATGTTTTCAAATTACGAGAAAAAGCAACAATTTCTTATTCTTAAGCAAGTTCTATTAGTTTTAATAATTTACTTAAGTATGGAAATAACATATGATTTATATTAATTCATGTTATTTTAGTAAAACTAAACTGAACTAAACTAAAGCTTTAATTTAGTTTTTAGTCAATTCCCGAAGATTTAGTTTTAGTTTTAGTTTAGTTAAAATCCATTAATTAGTGAAATTTTAGTTTTAGTTTTTTTTTAGGTTGCAATTTTTAGTTTAGTTTAAGTTTATTCCAAAAAGTGAATTTAGTTTTAGTTTTAGTTTTTAGTTTTGCCCAACATTGCAGATAACACCCTGAAAATAATTTCGTTCGTTTTCATGCGTTAGATTATCTATATAAAAATTGGGTACTTAGGTATTAGCGTCAATGCAGGTTAAAGAGGCGGGTCTCGTTCAGAGATCTGGATCATGGATAACGCATTTCTATTGGTCAATCACTATCAGAGATATCATCTATTGTGTTTATAGTAGCCATCTTGTTGTCTTTGTCTTTTTAACGCAATTCATTTGTGCTTTATTTACCCACGCAATTGTTGTTTTTATTGTGTTACGCGATTTCAGTTTCTGTGCGAGTTAGCGACATCAGAATAGCTAGGATGAAAGCTACTTTTCGAAGCGATGCCAAATCGTTTATCAGTCCATTATCCAGCGAAAAACCATCCTTCATCTATATTATCAACGAGTTGGATTGACTAGAGTTTTGATATAACCTGTAGCGAGCGGATACGCATAGCAATTATGCTATTAAAATAAGTGCTACGCGTTTTCGCTAGCTAAAGGTTATATCATAACTCTAGTTAACCCAAATCGTTGATAATCCCGTCGCCATATTGGCAAAAACTGATTTGACTCCTTGATCCAGCTCTCTGAGACCCGAGTCTTTAACCTGCTTTGACGCTAATACGTAAGTACCTAAAATTTCCTGCAATCATATTTACGTAAAAACTTAGAGATTACGATTTTTTTCCGCGAATTCCGCCCCAAAAACAATGGTGGACGTATTCTGCTGGTTAACGTATTCGTCTATATTAACCAGAAGTTAATAGCCTGTAAAAACAAAATTAACATACTGACAATGCATAAACATAACTATGTTCATTGTTGGAGAATGCTGGATGGTGGAAAATTGATGTTCCAAGGATGAAAAAATAGTCGAAAATTCCCACACAGGTGGGAATTTTCGACCATTTTTACATCCTTGTAACTATGTTCCGTCATCTATAAATAGCCCCATAAGTTCACATCCTAAGTGGCATTTCTTTCTAAGGAGAGATATTAATGATATCCCAGTCATCATGGCCACGTCTTTATTGAAATACATAACAAAATTTGAAATGGCGTTACTTTCCTTGCCGAGTTAATTGATAAATTCTAGAGCAATGCGAATTAAATCAAAACGCTAGTAATGATGATTAGATAGTTAGCCGTCGAGGTGATAAGTAAAGATGGAATGGTTGGGATTCGGCTAAATAAACCTCAATACGATTTTTGTTAAAAAAAAATCTATATTTAGGACGTTTCGGCTACTCATTGGTAGCCTTCGTCAGCTAAAATGACGAGAAAAACAGAAATTAATACAAAAAAGAAAAAAAAAAAAGTTTATAATTGACATAAGTAACAGAAATATAAATACACTTAACTTATTATAAAAGAACAATTTGGTCTTAAATTCATAGAATGAAAATCAAAAGAAACATAACAAAAAGAAGAAAAAAGGCTATTATATTGAAGTTTATATAGGTAAATAGGTGCTAATAGTAACATTAATTAATTACAACAAACAAATAAGATACTACATACCTATGGAAATGCCTGGATGCAGAGGAAGACCAATGTTGACAGTTAAGTCACCATTGTGGAAGTGTCTAAACTTCAATAAATAGCCTTTTTTCTTAGACAATTCGACAATGGTTACTTAACTGTCAACATTGGTCTTCCTAATTTCTGTTTTCTTGTCATTTTAGCTGACGAAGGCTACCAATGAGTAGCCGAAACGTCCAAAATATAGATTTGTAATTTAAAAAAAATCATATTGAGGTTTCTTTAGCCGAATCCCAACCATTCCATCTTTACTTAAAACGCTAGTAATATCCTGGAATATGCTTACTGTTAAGTCACGCTGTTCTTCAACTAGTCAAGGACAGTCGTGGCGATGATTTCCGTAAAGGAGTGACTTTATGAATGAGAATGATTAGGGAAAATAATCTAAATCATTCATAAATCAAACTTCATCGTTTACTATGTCCTTCAAATGAATGGTATTTATGCCTGGACTGGCCTTCAGCAACAAGAACTCAAACCTGGAAAAACGGCTCATGGATTTAACAATTTATTTTCTTTCCTTTCCTATAAGCTTTTGTATGTATATATATATATATATAGACATCAAAACAAATATGATGATCAATAAGAAAAGGTCAACAATCCAGCTAAGACTCAGCGGGGACAAGGAAATTCGTTTTTACATAAATGGCTGCTCATACTTAATTAATACCGAAGAACAGTGTACAATCTGCAACCTTCAAGAAGCAGAAACACTAGCTCACATATTAATCCGTTGCCCTATGTACAGCAGTCCTCGGAATCACTTTATCAAGAAATACCTTCCACCTGGGAATGATGAAGAAGCAGTACAGCAGTTCCTTATCAACATCACAACCAACAAATGCAGCAGTGTCTTCTACTTCATCACGGAAGTAATGAGGATACGGGCTTTTATAATTAACCAATAATTATGATTATTCTCTGCTCGAGTTTGTTTATTTACTTTTTTATTTATTTTTATTTTTATTTTATTTTAGCACTGTAGTAAAGTTACTCTTACACAACATGTATGTTTATAAAATAAGGATTTATTTGTTATTATTACTATTGTTGCTATTTTATTTTAGCACTGTAGTAAAGTTACTCTTACACAACATGTATGTTTATAAAATAAGGATTTATTTGTTATTATTACTATTGTTGCTATTTTATTTTAGCACTGTAGTAAAGTTACTCTTACACAACATGTATGTTTATAAAATAAGGATTTATTTGTTATTATTACTATTGTTGCTATTTTATTTTAGCACTGTAGTAAAGTTACTCTTACACAACATGTATGTTTATAAAATAAGGATTTATTTGTTATTATTACTATTGTTGCTATTTTATTTTAGCACTGTAGTAAAGTTACTCTTACACAACATGTATGTTTATAAAATAAGGATTTATTTGTTATTATTACTATTGTTGCTATTTTATTTTAGCACTGTAGTAAAGTTACTCTTACACAACATGTATGTTTATAAAATAAGGATTTATTTGTTATTATTACTATTGTTGCTATTTTATTTTAGCACTGTAGTAAAGTTACTCTTACACAACATGTATGTTTATAAAATAAGGATTTATTTGTTATTATTACTATTGTTGCTATTTTATTTTTTTTTTTTTTTCTTTATATGACTAAGTTTTGATTATTTTTTGATGGATGCAGACACTGTTTATTTTGAATTTAATTTTATTTATCAGCATTTTGTATATTTGTAAATAACATGCCCAGACCCCCTGTAATTGTAATATTTACTTATAAAATACAAAAATTCATTTATTCATTCATTCATATATATATATATATATATATATATATATATATATCTACATATTAAGTTTGAAGTCATATGGCTTAATAGATTTACAACTTATTATAGCCTGTTCAGATTGATGGAACAATACGATACGTCAACAGTGGCGGCTGAAGGGGGGGCTCAGCCCCTCAGAATGAAAATTCTCAATCATTTTCGATTAAGTTACAAAAATTATTCTTTAGGCAAATTAATAGTAATAAGTTCTAATTAATGTATGTTCTTAGTTTATCAAATACTTCCTTAATGATTTCCAGGTGCCTGGTTATAAAAATTTGATTCTACACACCCAGGCATGGCGGTAAGCCCATACTAAATTAACCCCCCCCCCCAGAAATGTTTGTGTAGAGCCGCCAAAGTAAGTGAAACTGAACACATTATACCTCTGGTATGGTTCTGGATTCTGATCTTTAAAAACCTTTCATATTCCTTCTCTTAGATTACAATCCAGAACCATGCCGGTATTTCTCATTCAATTTTAATCCAATAATTTATAACAAAATAAGACATATATGTAAAGCTATTGGGAATATATCTTGTAAATAAAACAACAAAATAAAAAATAACTTGAGTCACATTGAAGATAAATTAAAATTAAAGGAAACTAAATAAAATATATACAAAACTAACTGGAATACTTGGGGTAGATCACACACACACATAATAGCATGTGACAGCATGGTCAAAATATTGATGGAGGAGAAAATAGAACAGTGTTGGCTTATCATGCCATGGGTATATAAAGGGGGGGGCTGCACCCTCCCTAATTTTTATTTAATCGGCAAAAATGTGTCATAAAAACATCTAAAATAAAGTAAATAAAATCACTTAGTTCGGAAAAAAATATTTTTCTAGCTAACCAATAGATTGGCTAACTATTCCAAGTTGTAGGTTGTTAGTATTCCATACCTCCTAAATCCTGAGGTGCTCCCAGCCCCCTAAATCCTGAGGTCCTCCCAGCCCCCAAATCCTGAGGTGCTCCCAGCCCCCTAAATCCTGAGGTGCTACAAGCCCCCTAAATCCTGAGGTGCTCCCAGCCCCCTAAATCCTGAGGTGCTCCCAGCCCCCTAAATCCTGAGGTGCTCCCAGCCCCCTAAATCCTGAGGTGCTCCCAGCCCCCTAAATCCTGAGGTGCTCCCAGCCCCCTAAATCCTGAGGTGCTCCCAGCCCCCTAAATCCTGAGGTGCTCCCAGCCCCCTAAATCCTGAGGTGCTCCCAGCCCCCTAAATTCTGAAGTGCTCCCAGCCCCTAAAATTATTTCCACGCCACTACATCATGCTATCAGATGTAAACACAATTTTGATTTTGAAAACATCAGCACTTTGAGAAAGGAAAGAAATAGAATGAAAAGAAAGATTAAGGAAATATCCATATCATAAAAAATAGAAATAAAGTGGTAAATAAAAAAACTTTATGAGAACTTTTAAACTTAAGGGAATTTTTAGTTTTTAAGACTATATGTCTTCTGGAAATTAATTGTATACCTTCATCGATTATCGATCAGCTGACTATTTTCCACCATATTGGATTCTTTCAGACCATGACTAGTCTAGATATTTGTAACATTTACTCCTGACGAGGCACCAAAAGGGTGTGGAACATGGGGAAAATAAAGTTTGTAAAACTTTTTAACGAATTTCTTATTTTTTTACCTTCTTTAATAACAAAAATTCTATAATATTATAAATATAAAAATCAAAAACAGAACACACGAGGGGACAGAGGAGCAGATACTTTAGAGGTATCATAATCTCAATTAACCAAGGGAATTGATAGGGAACACTAGGGAGATAGTGTGGTCAGTACTATGATCCGGTCACCTGATCATGTATGTCTAACAGAGGTCCTCCAGAACATAAGTCCAGATCTTTATTACTGTGCCAAACCCGCCTTCTATAACATTAACACAGGAGTACTATACCTCGGCTGTAGTAAGAGCTGATACCAGAGATGTGAAAGGAACAGATTGCAATAGCCTTTCGCAAACCCGGTGTTTCTGCTCCTGTCGACACTTTAAGCTGGTTAGACCTCTCTCGCTTCCTCTGTGCCGATTTCTTTTTACACATTCTCTTAGCTAGGTACTTTAATAAATATAAGGTACTTTAAATTCCATCTACACAACATAATCACATTATTGTATACAGCGACTCATTGAGTTCACTACAATGCCTCCAGAACCTGCACACAACCCACTCACTATGTACTGAAATAAAAGATAAAATCCATGACTTACAGACTCGACAGAAACATATAACACTATCTTGACTGTCTGGACATCAAGACCTCGGTCAAAACACAACTGCTGATAAACATGCTCGACTTGTGACAGAAGAACAGGCGTACCAACAATTTCATTTATTTCACAATGACATTACTAGACATATCAGGAAAATTATACTTATGGCGACTTGACTGGCATACTGAGACTGACAATAAACTACAGGAATTCACGCCGAGAAGAAGTAGTCCTTGCGAGGCTAAGAATCGGCCATACACGCATAACCCATGAGTACCTGATGACAAAGACTGACAAACCAAAATGTAAATATTGTAGCACAGACCTTACTATAAAACATATATTAACAGACTGTCGGTTACGGACTAACTTGGACATTCCACATGACCTGACAGATATACTTTCTGAAGGCAGTCAATATATTGATACAATACTGACCTATTTGAAAAACAATAACATTTTCGACAAAATATAGACTTCACATACAACCTGGGGCAAATGGTAACATAATCATAAGAATTCCAATTCACTTCTTCTTACAATAAAATCACAGCTATACAGAATGATTTATGCTTTACATTTTATTTCAATCTTCTTTTAATAACAAAATGTTTATTTTATTTCTTTTTTTATAGATATATATATATATATATATATAATATATTATATATATATATATATATATATATAATATATTATATATATATATATATATATATATATATATATATATATATATATATAGATATATATAATTATTTTTTGTATTTCTCATTTATTTTCAACCTATTTGTTTTTAAATCTATCTACCTTAACATACCTACTCACATGGATGATTTTTTGGAGTGGCATCGATTGTTGCAGCACCTACATCGGCTCACTCTGAGGATTATATGCTTTTCGCCATAGAGGCTGAGCATCGATTGTTGCAGCACCTACATCGGCTCACACTGAGGATTATATGCTTTTCGCCATAGAGGCTGAGCATTAACAAAATAAAATAAAAAAATAATAATAATAATAAATATCGAATAAATTGTTATTTTGTTATAAGCCGCAACTTAGAAAAGGATTTAATATTTTGACATTAAAATGCCACATGTCTCGTGGTCTCCACATTTTCCATCTCGGGTGGCCCATAAGTTTAAAGCTTCGAATTATCTGTACCGCCAGAAATTTAAGCAATTAAAACTTCACAAAATATTGTCAACAACATTATTTCCTACCTAAAGGTTTCGCACCCTTTTGCTGCCTCTTCAGGGAACATATTACAACTATAAAAAGTCCGTCACGCAGGAGCTGCATAACTAAGCACTTTCCTCAGAATTTTCTAGTGTAGACTACATTACTGAATAATTTGCTGTAAATAACTTATCTAAATAAAATAAAAACGTGAATAGTTCTGCTCATTTACATTTCTTATAAGGACTGTTCAATTATTAATTTTGTAAATAATTTGCTTCCAGAGTTATGTTAATACATGATACTGTACTACTTAATAAATACACAAAAACTTCATTTTCCGTCTTTTGATCTGACGCAGGAACAGGAAACAGTCCCCTTAGTGGGAGATAGCGCTCCTCGCGGCGGCTTTGGGAACCTACGTCTGGCGGGCTAATTGAAACAGAGTTTAAAGTAAACCCTCCTTTCCGATAGGCCGATTTACTTCATTTTTACAACACTTCTTTCTCATGAGATATCCACGACGTATACCGCGTTTCGTTACAATACAGCCGGTATGAGTATATTAGCACTTTAGGTCCGGAGTAAACACCCCCCCCCCCCCTCCAAATAACCCGATTTAGTTTATTTTTACAACCCATTTTTCTCTGTTGATTACAACCACGAATACCGAGTTTCGTTGAAATGTAACAACAATTACGGCTGGTAGTGGCAAATTGGAAATGTGGGTCCGGAGTAACCCCCCCCCCCCCCCCCCCCCTACTAATAAACCGATTTAGTTTATTTTTACGACGTATGTCTCTCTTTAGATCAACATAACGAATACCGAGTTTCGTTGAAATATAACAAAAACTACGGCTGGCATGGTCAAATTAGTGTTTTGGGTCCGGGGTAAACCCCCCTCCCGGGGGACCGATTTTGGTGGTTAACGAACTCGTTCAATCGTTTGCTAATTGAATGCTATATACCACGTTTCGTGAAGGAAAAACAAAAACTCTGGCCGCTATCGTGTTAACAGACACTCACATATATATATATATATATATATATATATATATATATATATATATATATATAAATTTTAACGGGGGTCATTTTCGGTGTCTACTAGGTAGGATCGATAAAGATTTGAAGACATTTTTCAAAAATTCCGTCATGAGAGCAACCTCAATAGCTACTTTCCTTCGGAGGAAAGTGCTAAAACTTACAGTCTCAGCATGAACAAATCCTTCCACTAGTGCGGCCGCGTCAAGACTGGTCATCATACCCTACTGACATAGACCATTACGTTTATACTTCTAATACAGATGTATAAAGTTAATGACGTCATTATTCTCGTGAGCGGAATCTATTTTGGCAGGAAATTCAAAGTTTTTGAAAACGTAGTTCCATTGTTTGGTGTTTCAAATTTTGGAAGGGCTAATTTCCGAATTCCGTATTTCTTTAAAGTTGTGAAATTTAAGAAATAAAATGGTACCGGTTCAAATAAAATTGTGTGTTTGGAGGGAAAAGGCGTTGCCTAGATTTGCAGGAAAATACCCTTTTATAACCTCATTACTGGGACGTTTTCACTCGTGATTTTATTATCTTATGACCTTATTATCTCATGAACAGTTTTAAATTGGTCTCGTTATATTTGTTCATATGCCTTCTTTTTAGTCTAAGAATAAAAGAAATATGGGGTTAAATTTAAATATTTCCGATTGAATAAAGTAGGTTAGAATATTCATTCATCTTTGCAAATGGCCGAACGGAAGGGAGAATGAACGCGAAATATTAATAATCCCCGTAGAGAGGAATCCCGCTTTATTTGTAAAATTAGTATTATAGTAAAAGAAAACAAAATAAAAATGTAATAGTGTTTTCCAGAGCGAACCCTGACAAGGCCAGGGAGTCATTTTTCCATGGCAGGTAGTGAGGTAGGTACCCCTGTCATCCGTGACGTATCTGGAGCCATAAAAGTCTTTCACGAAAGGTCTAACCAAAATTATAACTGTTTCTATTAGAAACACCGTAGTTTACTGTAGGTTATTACAGTGCTAGGTTTCAGAAGCTGGTAAGTGTTTTCGATAGGATGGAGGGAGAGTACCTCAAAGTTAGTAGGATGGCGCAGAAGGTCTATCAGTTGGAGAAAACGTTGAAGTCCTTGGTGGAGGTTGACTGGGGTAAGGAGATTGTGGCGGCAGTGGCGAAGGAGGCCCAGGAGGCAGGAGAAAGGGTTGTAAGGCAGGTTAGGCAGGAGTGTAAAGAAGCATTGGAGAAGATCAAGTTTGAAGTCGGGGCTGCGTTTGATACCAGCCTCCCAAGAGATCGGTGGTTACTTGGAGTGGATGAGAATGATTGGTAGAGTGTTGAGAGGTAAGGATGTTGTGTTCTGTGCGGATGTGAATGCGAGGAATCCGAGGTGGGGTGGAGACGTACTGAATGAAAGGGGTGTGGATGTACAGGATTGTTTGGATGAGATGGGATGGATGTTGCTGAATGATGGGCTGGTGCCAACATTTGAGAACTTCAGGGGTTCCAGCTTTATAGATGTGACTGGGGTATCGCCTAGTATGAATGGAAGTGTGGGTGGATGGAGAGTGTGTGAGGACTGGACGTCAAGTGCGCATAGAGTGATAGTGTGTGAGGTTGCGAATGGGGGGAATGGAAGGGAGGGGAGTATGAGTGTGGAGCGTGCTAAGTTTAGACTGAGAAAAGCAAATTGGGAGAAATTTAGAGAGTGTCTGGCTGAGAGTGTGAATGAGGTGGCTTGCTACCGAGTGTGTAAGAAGATGGATGTGGTCAGATTTGCTGGCAGAGTGGAGAACTGGGTGCTAGGGTGTGCAAGGAAGGCGATACCCAGGGGTGTCAGAAGAATGAGAGGTGTGTGTTGGTGGTCGAGTGAATTGAATGAGTGTAGGTTGAAAGTGGCTCGTTTGAGGAGAGAGTGTCAGAGAGAGAGTGACTGTGAGGTGCAGCGAGTGAAGCGGCAGGTGTTTGTAGCAGAGAGGGCTGCCTACAAGAGGAATATCAGACTGGCCAAGAGGAGGAGCTGGGAGCAGTTCCTGAAGGACCAGGATGAGACAGGACCGTGGAACTTGGTCTACAAGCTTGGAGTGGGTAAGGCTGCACCGGAGAAAGTGATGGGGATGATTGGAGACGGTGTGATTGATTGGGAGGAGAGTGCGAATGGACTGCTGAATGGACTTGTGCTGGATGATTGTGAGGAGGATAAAAGTGTTGAGTTGCATGGAGGTGTGAGAGTTGCGAATGAAAGGTTCCGTCCGGAGTTTGGTGAGAGATGGGTGGTGAGTGAGTGTGATGTGCGAGATGCTGTGTTTCAAGGTAAGAATGGGAAGGCTCCTGGTATGGATGGGGTGTGCTTGGAAATGTTAAAGGAAGGCTGGGAGGAGATGAAGGTGGTGCTTGTTAGGCTGTATAGCCTCTGCGTAAAATACAGGGTGTTTCCAAATAGGTGGAAGAGAGGCGTGATCAGGGCACTGCTGAAGGCGGAGGATAAGGATCCGGCGCTGATTAAGTCGTACAGGCCCATCTGCTTGTTACCCGTGATGGGGAAGGTCCTGGAGCGTGTGATAGTGAGAAAGTTGGAATGGCTGTTTTATGATAGTGTGCATGAGTGTCAGTATGGGTTCATGAGAGGGAAGAGTACGGAAGATGCAATGAATGAGTTGAGGAGAGTGGTTGAGGTGAGTGAGAGTGCGTATGTGATGGGTGTGTTTCTGGATGTTAGTGGAGCATTTGATAGAGTGTGGTGGCCTAGCGTGTTGAGGTGCTTGAGAGAATGGAATGTATGTAAGGAGGGGTACGAGTTGATGAATGACTACCTGTCGGGGAGAATGGTTGAAATGAATGTGGGTGTGGGTGTTGTACGAAAGAATGTGAGTATGGGGTGTCCTCAAGGATCAGTGTTGGGGCCCCAGTTATGGAAGTTATTGTTTGATGGGTGTGTAAGGTGTGTGAATGAGAGCGGCATCAGGATGATTGCGTTTGCGGATGATGGTGTGGTAGTGATTGAGGGTGTGTCAAGGCGTGACTTGGAGCGAAAGGCAAGTGAGATTGTGAGTGTGATCGTTGGATGGATGAATGCGAATAAGATGGTGTTGTCACCGGATAAGACGGTATGCATGATGCTAAAGGGCAAGTTTGCAAGGGATCCGAGAGTGACTGTGGGAGCGAATGTTTTGAAATGTGTTAAGAGTGTGAGGTACTTGGGAGTGTTGTGGGATGAGCAGCTGAGAATCGGAAGGCATGTTAGTGTTGTGTGTGAGAGGGCCGTGGAGTTGTATGGTAGAGTGATTGGGATGTATGAGAGAGTGAAAGGTGTGAGCATGAGATGGATGGATGTGGTGTACAAGGGGTTGGTGCTGGCGGTGGTTGCTTACGGAGCGGGAGCTTGGGGAGACAAGCTCACAGTATGGACCAGGAGAAGATTGAGGAGTGGGCAGAGATGGATACTGCTGAGGATGACTAGAGGATATAGGACCATATCTACTGACGCACTGGAGGTCTTGGCAGGACACTGGTCATGGGACCTAGAGGTGGAGAGAAGATGGGCTGCCTACAGACTCAGAAGATTTGGGAGAGTGGAGTGGAGAGGGAGAGTGGTGGAAGGTGTTAGGAGGAGGAGTATGCTGAGGAGTGTGTGTGTGAGTGAATGGCAGAGTAGATGGGATGATTCGGATAAGGGTAGATGGACGCATGAGTGGTTTTCGAATGTGGAAGAGCGATTGAGTATGGTGTGGGTGAGAATGAGTTATCGTGTGTGTCAGTTACTGAGTGGGCATGGATGTTTCAGAGCGAAGTTGTTTGGATTTGGGTTGTGTGAGGATGCATGGTGTGAATGTGGAATGGAAGAGGAGGAGAGTGTGAGGCATGTGATGTGGGAGTGTGTGAGGTATGAAAGTGAGAGAAAGAGGTTGTTTGAAAGTCTAGAGAGTGAGGGGGTTGAGAGGGGTATGAAAGGATGTGTGAGTAAGCAAGGGTATGGGTACTTCTGTGAGTTTGCGAGGAGTGTGATTGGGAGAATGGAAGTGGCTGAGAGAATGAGAGCGGGTGTGGTCTGAGTGTGTGTGTAAGTGGTGTGTGGAAGATGTGTGGTAGTGTGAGTGGATGGGAATGAGTGAGTCCTGCGGAGCAAGAGGAGGGTACGGATCCCTCCCTCTCTATGGGGAGCCAGGGTTAGTCCCCCCCCCCGTCTCCCTATGGATAGGGGAACCGTAGGAGAGAACGTTCTCCGGGTCTGTGACCATTCAAGACCAGATGGACTAAGTCCTAAAATGGTACTACGGGTTGGGTTGGTGGCCGGGGGCCCTTCAGGCTTCGCCGGTTGCAGGCGTAGTGGCGTGTGTTAGATTCTCTGGGTCAGGCTGCCCAGGTTCCTGGTGACTGCCTGCCTCGGAGTTGAAGCTAGAGAAATAGGTATCCCTTTCCGGGGATGTGTCCGCAAGCTTGCGACATACGAGAGGAGGCGTATGTGCGGGGGCTTGCGGGGACATCCGCACCTTTGTGTCGGCGGGAGGATGGATAGGTGAGAGATTGTTGGAGGCTTAAAATGCTGGGTACGTCTCTTATCGTTTCCTACCTCCTTCGACGTACACACTGTTTCTATTAGAAACTGTAAGTTTCTAAAGAAGAAACTGAGACTGTCAGTTTTAGCACTGTTTCTATTAGAAGGAGAGAACGTTCTCCGGGTCTGTGACCATTCAAGACCAGATGGACTAAGTCCTAAAATGGTACTACGGGTTGGGTTGGTGGCCGGGGGCCCTTCAGGCTTCGCCGGTTACAGACGTAGTGGCGTGTGTTAGATTCTCTGGGTCAGTATGCCCAGGTTTCTGGTGACTGACTGTCTCGGAGTTGAAGCTAGAGAAGTAGGTATTCCTTTCCCGGGGATGTGTCCACAAGCTTGCGACATACGAGAGGAGGCGTATGTGCGGGGGCTTGCGGGGACATCCGCACCTTTGTGTCGGCGGGAGGATGGATAGGTGAGAGATTGTTGGAGGCCTAAAAAGCTGAGTACGTCTCTCATCGTTTCCTACCTCCTTCGACGTACACAATGTTTCTATTAGAACCGCGCTAAAATGACGCAGTTCTTACGAGTTGGACTTTTTCTTTGTTCCATATGGGAATCAATTAATTACCTTCAGAATGTCATTTAGGTAGGTCGGCAAAATAATAACGGTGATTTATTGAAATAAGAAATGTTGCAAATAGTATCTGCATGGAACATTGCAATAAATGAGGTCCTGAAGGATTGCAAGCCGCTTTCACCAAGGATTTATATGACAGCCCTAGATAAGCAAGATGCAACGCCGACCTCCTTGCCTCTTTTCCTGCAACCACAAATCCCAAGTCGGGCATGTAAAGGTTGCAAGGAACTGAGAATACCCCACTATCCTTCTGGTCAAGGACTGTTGTTCCCAGGAAGTATGCGTTTATGCGCCTTTCTGATTAGTATGATGAGGCATGGGAAGTGTGCCGATGGAGATTCGCACAACAGCTTTGCAATAAAGGAAACGCATATCAAGTCTTTCTTAGATTACATTCATGAAGAATTAATGGTTCAATAATCTTTCTCAAAGGGAAGAGAGATAAAATGGTAGAACCTTCAAAAATTTTATATATAGTTTTTACTGCGACTTTGCGGGCTTTATTGTACTTCTTTTGGAATATATTCTGTAATTTCTCATATTTTATGGAATACTATTTTTTACCCGGCGTGCCAAGCTACACCTACTTTCGGCATCTAGAAAAACCCAAATATATTAGAAACCAAATAAAGAACACTTTATTAGAATAATTAATTAAAGTCAGGCTGCCTAAATTAATGGGGTTGCTAAGCGACAAGGATCTTCAATCAGACACTAAATAATTTAATTTAATTAAAATTTTAACGTCCATTATTGTTAAATAAGAATTTTGGGACGGGTTATATAGGACGGGCTATCTCTAATTCGGACAGGATTAAACTTGAGGAGGAACATGTCCTGTAAAAATCATTTTAAAAAATTGATAATTTTAACAGTACCAGCTCTATACATTTTAAAGGTTCTAAATATGACAAAAAAACATATCACGTTATATAAAAAACATGGGGATATTCACTCCTATGCCACAAGGTAACGTAACCTAATATCACTGGGCAAGCACAGTACATTTTTTAAAAAGTCCGTCACGCGGGAGCTGCATAACTAAGCACTTTCCTCAGAATTTGGGTTGTGTAGACTGCTTTCCAGAACAATTTGCTTAAAATATCCAACATAAATAAAATAAAAACATGAATCTTTTAATTTTGTAATGAGTAACTGTTCAATTATTAATTTGCTTCCAGAGTTATGTTTACAGATGGTACTTACAACACTACTTAATAAATTCTAAAATCTTCATATTTTCGTCATTTGATCTGACCCAGGAACAGGATACAGTCCCTCTAGTGGGAGATAGCGCTCCTTGTGGCGGCCTTGCGAAGCTACGTGTGGCGGGCTATTCTATTGAAATATATTACAAAGTAAACTCCCGTTTCCGATTGACCGATTTAGCTCATCTTTACAACACTTCTTTCCCGTTAGTTACCCATGACGTTTACCGCGTTTCGTTACAATACAGCAGAAATTACGACCGGTATGAGTATATTAGTAATTTGGGTCCGGAGTAAACCCCCCCCCCCCCCTCCTAATGAACCGATTTAGTTTATCTTTACAACACATTTTGTGCCTGTAGATTACCACAACAAATACCGAGTTTCGTTGAAATATAACAAAAATCACGGCTGGTAGTGGCGAATTGGTATTGTGGGACCGAAGTAAACCCCCCCCCCCCCTTCTAAGGAACCAATTTAGTTTATTTTTACATCGAACTTTTTTCTCTAGATTACCACTACGAATACCAAGTTTCGTCGAAATATAACAAAAATCACGGCTGGTAGTGGCAAATTGGTATTGTGGGTCCGAAGTGACCCCCCCCCCTTCTAATGAACCGATTTAGTTTATTTTTACATCTCACTTTTCTCTCTAGACCACCACTAAGAATACCAAATTTCGTTAAAATATAACCAATATTACGGCTGGCATGGTCAAATTAGTGTTTTGGGTTCGGGGTAAACCCCCCCTTCCGGTGGACCGATTTTGGTGGTTAACGAACTCGTTCAATCGTTTGCTAATTGAACGCTATATACCACGTTTCGTGAAGAAAAAATAAAAACTCTGGCCACTATCCTGTTAACAGTCACATATATATATATATATATATATATATATATATATATATATATATATATATATATATATATAAATTTTAACGGGGGTCATTTTCGGTGTCTACTAGGTAGGATCGATAAAGATTTGAAGAAATTTTTCAAAAATTCCGTCATGAGTGCAACCTCATTAGCTACTTTCCTTCGGAGGAAAGTGCTAAAACGGGCTTGCGTACATGGGAGCAACTTTATATAATCAATTACCTCAGGAATTGAAGGAGGAGGAGGATTGCTCTATTTATCACCAACATTTTGTTACTTCTTTTAATGGAAATGGCATATTTTAAAAAATTATTTCATTGACATATTTTACTTATTTTTGTGTTCCTATTTCCACTGTTCAATGGGTTAATGGAAATAAAGATCTATTTATTTATAGGACCCTAAATAAGTGTTTCAATAAAATGCAGTTTAGAAGGAACAAATTTACTGACAGAAATCTGGTAGATGTTTTTGACCTAGCCTATGACAATCCCCGAATCAAGATAGACCTGTGAGCCAAGTTTGGTCAAAATCGGTCAAACGGTGTGGATTTACATAAGGAACAAACTTACAGACAGACAGCTAAACGTTTTAGCGCGGTTCCTCCCTCCCTTTATGAGGTTACCATAGGTTACATAAGGAAACCCGGTTATGAGGTTGACCTCATCACACAATCCGTAAGTGCCGACTAGAAAATTTTACGTTCAGAACCCCTATATATATATATATATATATATATATATATATATATATATATATATATATATATATAGAGAGAGAGAGAGAGAGAGAAAGAGAGAGAGAGAGAGAGAGAGAGAGAGAGATTTGTCTGTTCGCGCTCTGGGCCAGCGAATAATGGCCCGATTGTGATGAAAAGTACAAAAATCTTTGAAAGGTCAAGTTCGTTAACCAGGACAATCCGACCACCGGAACATGGTTTTTCGAGCGAAATTCGCGCGAAAAAACCGTTACACTTGATATTTCAACCTTTCCAAATTACATTAGGGATAAGAACAGAACCGCGCTAAGATGATGCAGTTCCTGCGAGTAGGACTTTATTTACATATAGTTTTTACAGCGACGTTTCGGACTTTATTGTACTTCTTCTGGAATATATTCTGTAATTCACATATTTTAAGGAATATTAATTATGATTTATCATACGATATACTATGTTCTGTTAAAAGTATACTAACACTAAGAAACTTTAATTAGTAAGAGATAAATATCTTGATTTTATTGAAAGTATGACTTGATATTAATATTATCTAAAGTTTTGTACACAATTGTTTCACTAATTAATAATTTCACAGTGGTGATATTGTAAATCGGGCCTCTAGTGGTGATAATCATAATAGAATTATTTGCTTTCTTAATTAAATTTTTATTTATCTAACTAAATATATTTAAAACAATAAGTAATTCAAATATTAAAAGGATTGCAATTAAAATTCGCCTAACACTCTTGGTGCTGCCTAAAAAAAAAAATCAGTCCCGTAACAGGCCACGAGAGCCCTGAGGGGAAGATACTATAGATGTATATGATTTACGACCATACCGCACACTAGGGAGATATTGTGGTCAGTACTATGCTTCAACCGCCTGATTTTCACAGGGTCATTAGCACCAAGGTACGTATAAATAAATTATATAAAGGCTGGTTTGGCCTAGGGACGGCCAGGGAGGCCGAATCCAACCCATGAACGAAGACACTAGAAGATCAAAATCTTTAGTACTATGCTCGGGATTTGAACTCAGCTCCTCCAGCACACCAATGAGTCCAGTGCACTACCAATGAGCTAACCAAGCCCCTTCCGGTGCTGTTTACTTAAAAAAAAACTGCAAGCAACATCCTTTCTGCTCTCCACTGAACACTAAATCCTCATTATATTGTATTGTCACCTGAGCATTTCTACCTCAGTTTAAACAAGTTCCTTTTGCCCTTACTGGACGGACCGTACTGTCCACTACGTATGAACGAGTAATTACTTAGTGATAGGGACAAGCACAAATGACAAGTCCTAAGTTCGTGTAAACTAGAGATTAAGGTTAGACATTTAAAGCCCATAAGGTTATCTGAGGTTACACAAAAAATGACACAGCAAAGAGGAAAGAGAAATAGCACTTCAGAGCTTTCCTTTAACCTCGTTGGGGGGAGGTAAGGGGTTAAAGCAAATATCCAATAGACAACCCACAGTCCCTGCAAGTAGCTGCAGAGTCACCATGACTTGGAGAAAGTCAAGCCATCAGTGAAAGGTGTCGGGGTAACCCTTCAGAACTCAATAGGAATTGGCAAGATTCAAGGGATATTACAAATTCTTGTTTTAAGTAGAAGAGGCCGAAAATTTAGTTCTAAAAACAGAAATATATTTGATAAGAACAGACAAAATGTAAAAGGTTCATTTACATTTTTTTTTTAATTTGAAAATAACAAACCAAAAGGTCTTGGATGAAGACATACACCTTGATCAAGCAAACATTTTGATTTCAACAGTATCAAAGTAAAGATTAGGGACATTTATATCAGTCGACATTAGAATGTCTTATCACAATCGATACATAAAACCATGGACTGTACTTAGCACTGACGTAACAGTGCGATATTATGTTATGATTAATGTAAATATTTGAGTCTGTATGAAATTTGCAGAGAAAATATTTTAGTTTTGGGTTTGATGCAGTTAATATTGAGTTTCCTGGGGTCGAACCATTGTAATATCACATCTGTAGCAGTCTGCAGGTTTCTAATAGCCGTTGACAAGTGGGAGTATGAAGTATACAGTATAGTGTCGTCAGCAAACGTAGCTATGTCTGCAGTCGGAGGAGTCGGTGTGTCGTAGCAGTATATATTAAATAGAGTTGGGCTGAGCATTGAACCTTGAGGAACGCCGACTTAGCAATTTCTTCTTCTACTGAGGGTTGAGTTAACACGTACTTGAAAAGTTCTGTCTTGAAGAAAGGATGTCAATGTCGCGTGTAAATATGGTGGCAACCCTTTTTGTCGTACAATCGATAGAAAATTCGATGGACAGTACTTAGCACTGACGTAACAGTGCGATATTATGTTATGATTAATGTAAATATTTGAGTCTGTATGAAATTTGCAGAGAAAATATTTTAGTTTTGGGTTTGATGCAGTTAATATTGAGTTTCCTGGGGTCGAACCATTGTAATATCACATCTGTAGCAGTCTGCAGGTTTCTAATAGCCGTTGACAAGTGGGAGTATGAAGTATACAGTATAGTGTCGTCAGCAAACGTAGCTATGTCTGCAGTCGGAGGAGTCGGTGTGTCGTAGCAGTATATATTAAATAGAGTTGGGCTGAGCATTGAACCTTGAGGAACGCCGACTTAGCAATTTCTTCTTCTACTGAGGGTTGAGTTAACACGTACTTGAAAAGTTCTGTCTTGAAGAAAGGGTGTCAATGTCGCGCGTAAATATGGTGGCAACCCTTTTTGTCGTACAATCGATAGAAAATTCTATGGACAGTAACAGTGCGATATGTATCTACCCAAAATTTCTTATAACCCGCATTGACGACCAGCTCATGCAGGCGTTTTTTATTACAACCTCACGATTTACAATTGCCTCGTCTGATCGTTTCTTATTACATCCTCAGCACTGACATTGACTCTGTCAGACGTTCCTTATCACAACTTCACCACTTAGGACTGCCTCTTCGAGACGTTTCCTTTTACATCCTCGGCACTCACATCGACTCTTTCAGGCGTTCCTTATCACAACCCTAGTACTTACGATTGACTCTTCTAGACGTTCCTTACAACATCCTCACCACTAACATCGACAAATCCTGACGTTCTTTATCACACCCTCACCACTGACATCGACCCAACCAAACGTTCCTTATAACACCCTCAAGACTGACATAGACCCTTCCACACGTTCATTATTACATCCTGGGCAATGAAAACGAACCTCCAGGAGATCCTTATCACAGCCTCACTCTGAAATCGTCTCTTCCAAACGTTCCTTATCACATACTCGCCACTGATATCGGCTCCTTCAGACGATCCTTACTCTACCTCACCACAGACAATCCTTATTTCATCCTTGACAATGAATTCGACTCTTCCAGACGTTCCTTATTACAGCCTCACCACACACACTGACCCTTCCATACGTTTCTTATCCCCACTGACCATTGACGACTAACTCTTCCAGACGTTCCTTATCACAGCTTCACCCACAAACACTGACCCTTCCAGACGTTTCTTATCACCACTGAACATTGACGACTAACTCTTCCAGACGTTCCTTATCACAGCTTCACCACTAACATAAACCTTTCCGCCCATCCCTTTTCGTACTCTACAGTTCACCCCCACCCTTTCAGTCGTTCTTTATCGCTGCTTCGCTAGTGATGTCCGATAATTCTGGACCTTGCCTAATACGCCTTCCTCTCTCCGGGATTCTGTCTAATCACGTTTTTGGTTTAAAAATGAAATAAAAAAATCAAACAAAAAAAAGTAAATATCTGTACAAGAAAGAAATCCACCAGATATAAAAAAAAAGTCATAAGTGCCATGACACACTTTCTTCCACTATATGATTTCCAACCCAACATTAACCTACACTATACTTGGGTCTTTTGTATAATAAGCATACACTTTTCAGGAACTAGTAACAGTTACTCTACTGTTACTTTACTAAACTCTAGGTTATGTTTACAAAACATAACTATTACACTTCCAAATTGGCCCTCTGTTCCTTCTATAATAAATTTTCATTTTATGAAGTCTGGAGCACTTTTTCTCAGAATGGATTAATCCCTTCTTCTGAAGAAACCGGACTGAAACTTTCACATTAGATATTAACTGGCTTAACTTAAGCAAATTCATTGTTAGTGTTTTTCATGTAAATCTGATAAATGAATGCGTTTAAATACAGAATTAGGTTAGAGGTGAATCATATGTTCCAAATAATAATAAAATGAGTAACTGTTACAAGTTCTTGAAAATTGTATGCTTATTGTACAAAATACCCCTATACTTTCTATTATTGCAACATCTCTGTTGTCTGATAGTCTGTTCCATTAATTAGAACTAACCATATTATGAATTAACACTTTCGCGATCATGTCATTTCCTCGCAAATGTAAATATCCAACATTTGTAGAATAAAAAATGCTTTTTCGTTCCTTAGAATGATTATTTATTATATCATTGCTGGATGCTTTCACTTTTTCCCGTCATGCTCTAATTCCATTGTCACTATAAATATACTCGCAAATCTATATGTACTACCTATTTATAACTTCAATGTAATAAGAGCATATTACCTAAAATTGGTAACTGATTCTCGACCAGACAGCAAACTAGAGAGATAGTTTGGTCAGTACCATTCTCCGTCCACCTGATGTTTTCTTTTTCCAGACAAATTAAATTAATTAAAGGCTGAGTTGGCCTAGGGAGGATCTGGGTCACTGAATCCAACCCTCGAACGACGACTCAAGATGATATGACATCACACACATATATCACATTGCTGTCATTATTATGAATATTATGGCCTATCCATAATCGAGTAAAAACTACATCTAGAAATTTATTTCCTTTAAATGTGCTGACTTGATGGACATTCCTCGACTGTATGACTTAATTTTCCAAAGTATATTGTGTATTAGCTGCACTGATGTGTAGTTCTAATGTTGTTTTTGTCCGTTTTGTAGTTCCTGTCAAGTCTTTATCGTTTATTTCTTGTGTTTTTCTGCATTTTTTTTATTCCATGGTCGGATATAGTACATCCTCCTGAAAGTGATGTTTTTGAATAGGGTTTGTAATTTATTAAGAATCTGTATTAATTGTGGGATAAGCCTTTTGCAGTTATCCCCTAAGGATTCAAAAACTGTCAAGTGGTATTTGCTCGACTAATACACACGATTTCATAATGACAAAACCTATTTGCCAAATATTTTTCTGACATAATTATTAATGAAAAGTCAAAGAATTGTTGGGATTCGGCTAACTGAAAAAATAATCTCACAATAGTATTTCTAAAGTGACACAACTCAAAAATCGGTTTTATTCTGTGAGAGACATGGTAAATATCTCTTTATCAACCATCAAAACTGTACGTACCTAGCTATAGAGCTTCTACACCAGAGGGTACTTGTGTCACTCTTCCTGTCTTAATGCTATTCCATCTACATAGGCAAGAGTGGCCTCTCGAATTCGAATTTAAAAAGTCGAATTTCAACTATTCCTTCATCTCACATCACCTCAACGGATATCTGTCTGTATCTGAATATATTATTTAAAATTTTTATAAAAATGAATATAAATCCCTTTAAATGATAATTAAACAAAATATGATTAATTACAATTGTTTTGGGTTTTATCAATCGAAAAATCCATATGCGGTCCTGCAATCGGATAACAATGTTTACATTCCCACCTGAGGAGGCTATAAAAGGGGAAGGGGCAACAGGTGGAACAATGACGTCACCGATCTCGGTGATAAGACCTCAGATAATAAATACTGCTAAGAATTGTTCTGATAAGCTGACCTGGTACAGGTGTGAGATATATGACAGTTACTACAGCTGTCAAGAGTCCGACAAACAGACCCAGCCTGAAGAGCCAGACTACACTCCTGTTCTCTTGAAACATCCTGCACTACTGACTCACCCTTTCCTAGGCGGCGAGATCGAAGGCGGAGGCAGCGAAAACGGTGGCGGGTTAGCGAACTAGTCAATCCTCATTATAGTCTCTCCCTCAAGCACTTCTGAAATATAGTTACACTTATTTTAAATGACTATTTAAAGTAAAATAAAATAAACAATCAGAAAAAAAGTCAACCACAACAGGAAACTGAATCCGCTGTAAGAGACACATACACATTATAATTACATCATAATGATTCTCATATGTTTACCTTCTTTAACTAAAGTATTCATTTAAAAAATAATAATAATAAAGTTAGGTAAACAGGAAGGTAAAAATGGAGTTTCACGCCCTCCAAACCGATTTCTTTCAAATTTTGCACAATAACGTATTTTGATGCACTAAACACGAATACGATAAAAAAACCGTCGGATTTAACTAGGAAAGAAGTTATTAAGCACTTAAGTTCACTGTTATGCAGGTTATGAGAGCTAATGTAAACAACTAAATTTGTGACGACTTTAAGGCATAAATGAAGACTTTAAGGCATACATGCTATGCGTTTCCGCTCGCTACGCTCGCTCAAAAAGATAACAAAACCCCAGTCAATCCAACTCACTAAAATTAATAGAATATAATATTAAGCACTAAAGTTAGGAAGGTTATAAAACTAGGCGTCATCAGCGTATTTGTAAACACGCGCATGCGCAGATATGTAACATTGGGAAACAGAGAACTTTCATTTGAAATGTTCAGAAACCATTTATTCGAAAATATTGTCAATTTTAAGGGCATCGTCACCTGTCGCTTAAGGGCATACGTGCTATGCGTTTCCGCTCGCTACGCTCGCTCAAGAAGATAACAAAACCCCAGTCAATCCAACTCGCTATAATTAATAGCTCTCATAACCTGCATAACAGTGAACTTAAGTGCTTAATAACTTCTTTCCTAGTTAAATCCCACGGTTTTTTTTATCGTATTCGTGTTTAGTGCATCAAAATACGTTATTGTGCAAAATTTGAAAGAAATCGGTTTGGAGGGCTGGAAACTGCATTTTTACCAACAGGAACAAAACCCCGTTGAAAGGAGCAAAACTAACTGAAGTTTTAAGCACGTCTCGGATTGACATTCCCTCATGGAAGATTACATCTGAATCGTTTTTGTAGAGAATGTAGTAAGCTTTCGAATGGTCACTTTCAAGTTACCACGATTTTCCAACCGATTTCGAGATATTTTAGAAAGTATACAAAGAACCCAAAACTTTTTATATCCTTTATTAATTTTTTTTTTCTAATACTCCATTACCTCCAAACCCAACCTAAATTTAAATAATTTAGATTACATGAATGTCAAACGTCTGAGACAAGTGTCAACTGAATTAATCGTTTCTGAATGCCCAAGCTGAAAATTAGTTTGGAAAAGTAGGTGTTTCAATGCTTCTCAAAAACATTTACAGATATCCTTTTAAAAATGGTTTAATTCATTTTCGTACATTATGGGAACTATAAAACGAGTACCTGCAAGCATATAAACTCGAAAACGTAAGCGTTACGATATCATTCGTGCGAATTTCGTTCTAAAACCCATCTTCCGGTGCACGGATTCTGCTGCTTGACAAACTTGACCCATCTTCCGGTGCACGGATTCAGCTGCTTGACAAACTTGACCCATCTTCCGGTGCACGGATTCAGCTGCTTGACAAACTTGACCCATCTTCCGGTGCACGGATTCTGCTGCTTTACAAACTTGACCCATCTTCCGGTGCACGGATTCTGCTGCTTGACAAACTTGACCCATCTTCCGGTGCACGGATTCTGCTGCTTGACAAACTTGACCCATCTTCCGGTGCACGGATTCTGCTGCTTTACAAACTTGACCCATCTTCCGATGCACGGATTCAGCTGCTTGACAAACTTGACCATTCAAATTAGACGAAAGATTTTTGTACTAAATTTCATCAAAATCGGACCATTTTTTCGGACTGTATGGAAGAAGGATGGAACCCCACTGAAAAACGATTAAGTTAATATTAAATGAAAATAGTTGCCAATAATCATATGTTTTACTTACTCTTCTTGTTTTGTGGGAGTTTGACTCGACCAAATTTCACCGGCTGTTTGTTTCTCTAAGTTAGGGCTGACATCAAGGTTAAGCAAATCCACTTAATCATTGTGACTCAAAGACTCAACTCCGTTAAAAATATCAATTTCAATAATTCAACACGACACACAATGGCAGAACAAAAAAAAACAACTTATGATATAAATAGGCAGAGAAATTTTATATAAATTTCTTGTAACCAAAGCAAACAGCTGATTATCGCAAGAAACATAGATAGATAGATAGATAGATAGATATTTATTTATTTGTGTAAGATATATCTTGTACAAATAATATCAATATTACACGCTTTGTTTCTTTCCATTTTGAGTCTGGTAAATCCTATAATACTATAACTATTTAACATCAAACGACAATATAAATTATCGCAAGAAACATAATGCTCCTACTGTTCAAATTAAAATTGTGTTTTCCTATTATATATTGTGTATCGTATTAGTATATATATATATATATATATATATATATATATATATATATATATATAAACTAAAATCCTTATTATAAAAAATATAAATACGCATAATTTTATAATAATAGTACTTTAAGCCAACGGCCATAGCCACCTTGAATGCAACGGTTCCCATAGATCACCGAAGTTAAGCAACGTCGGGCTTGAATGGGTGATCAACCACGTGCCGTTGGCATTATAAAAGGGTGGCAACCTGTAGATAGCCCGGCGTTAATAGCCAAATTGTTGATACGCCGTTAAACATACACACACAAAAAAAAAAAAAAATTGTACTTTAAGAATTAATTCGCTTTGAGCTGCCAAAATTCTTACGCATAATAAATTTGCATAATTTTTGACATGTTTCCTTGTGAAATTCCTAAGGTTACAGCACACAAAAGCCTTACAGGGCTAAAATAGGAGAGTGCCTAAAGATCTACCCTGCAGTAAACCGTACAAAATACAAAATTCTCTAGACATTTCACCACTTCAAATCGAAATTTCAGACTTTTATTTTTGCACTGCTAATTGCTGAGATTGAGTTGATATTATCCTGATGATGAGAGATGATGAAGATGTTCGCTAATGATGTTGTACGTCGGAATGGCCGGGAACTTCTCAGGGTCAAGATGAAATAGCAGTGTTCATGATTTAAATAGCATCAGACAACATTTTTTAATTACATCTTAATGATTACATGATGATATTTTTATTTTTCGTGTCTGTTTGGTTATATAAATGTATTTCTTTTTTATAAACAGAAGTCCATGTTGTCCTGGATGACTTTAACAATTTCTTACAGTTGTCACCTTATAAGGTACTAGCTGACTACCCGTGCTTCGCCACGGCCGATAAGTATTTTTTTATATTGAGTTAAATAAGATATGATCAAAATTAACGTTACTACATAATTTTGTACAGCTTATTATTGCACGGACTTTAAAGTTACCCAGGAGGTAACCGTGCTTGTTTCCGTTGGAGAATAAAAAAAAAAAAAAAAAAAAAAAAAAAAAAAAAAAAAAAAAAAAAAAAAAAAACCCGCAAACTAACAAATTTGAAGTTTTAAGCACTTATCTCTTCGATTGACATCGCCTCACCGAACATTACAACAGAATCTTATTGTAGAGAATTTAGTAACCTTTCGAATAGCCGCCTTCCACTTACTACGAGTTCCCAACCGTTTTCGAGATATTTTAGAAAATATACTGAGATCCGAAAACTTTGTATCACCATTCATTCAATTTTTCCCCATATGCATTCGTTTCTGAATACTCAAACAGAAAATTAGTTTTGAAAAGTATTTCTATCAATTTTTCTGGTAAATGGCTACAGAACTCGCTTAAAAAATGGTTTCATTTGTTTTCCTACGTTAAGGAATCTTTCACACAAATTACGCTCCAAAAACCATGTTCCAGTAAACGAATTCAACTGGTTAATGAACTTGACCTTTTAAATGAGAAGAAAGATTTTTGTACCAAATGTTATCAAAATCAAACCATTTTTGAGCCGATGAGGAACATCTTAATAATTCAAAAGCACTTAAACATTTGAATATAAAAAAAAACCTTTCTTAGCGAGTGTTTACACTCTAAATGTATTGTCCGTGCAAATTTTCAAATTTTTGTGTCAAGTGGTTCGGGATATTATTACCTCCGATGGGCCATGAACAGGGCGTAAACTCTATGAGGGACAAAATTACATTTTATTTCTAGTAATTCAAGGACTGCCATCATAGTGGAAATTAACCTCAATTAAAAATAATACTATGAAATAGATAATGTACGGTAACAGCTGTTCTGTTATCGTCCTAGCAACACATGCTGCCTTGGCTTGCCTGCTGTAACCAACTAAAACTTTAAACCCCCCCCCCTAAAAATACTTAAAAATTCGAATATGAAAAAATCCTTTCTTAGCGAGTGCCTACGTTATATAGGGAGTGTCCATTCAAAATTTCAAATTTTTCTGTCGAGCGGTTTGGGCTGGGGGATGACAGGTCAGTGAGTGAGTCAGTGAGTGGTATTTGACAAATATATAGAAGATTGATGAGTTCCGTGTGTTTTTTTTTTCTTTTTTTTTCATGTTCGTGCATGGTAAGGCGTAGTACAATGAATTACGTTAAGCGTTTAGTTTCGTTTGCCATCTACTCCCCTGCTACATGGCTGTATGGACAAATTCCTGTGGGCCAATGAAAAATATTTTAATGGACACATCATTGTTCTTCTTTTTTTCATCGGAAATTCTAATTTTAGTGTCTTCATAACGTAATGTGATGCATTTTAATATATGAAAAAAAAATTAAATGTTTTCCCACAAAGAAGTAAATATTTTAAATGAGCTTTTGGTAGGACTGAATCAAGAAGGCACTGCACAAAAGTTTACCTGATAGATGTCTGTCCGCTCTCTAACATTCTCTTTTAGCGCGGTTCCTCCCTCCCCCATAGGGAGGAACCCCGCTTATAAGGTTGATAAAATGAAACAATCCGGAAGTGCCGACTAGAAAATTTCGCGTTTCAGAACCCCTAGAGACCGAAAATAACGGTGGTTGAAATTTGTATATATATATATATATATATGTATATATTTATTTGTATATATATATATATATATATATATATATATATATTTGTCTGTTCGCTCATTTCTGGCTTCCCTAATGGTCCGATTGTGATGAAATTTGGTACAAAAATCCGTCGTCCAATTTAAAAGGTCAAGTTCGTTAACCAGCAGAATCCGCCCTCTGGAAGATGGCGTTTGGGGCGAAATTCGTGCAAAAAAAAATCGTAACGCTTACGTTTTTGAGTTCATAAGCTTGTAAGTACTCGTTTTATAGGCTTCTTGGGCTAGGAAAACGAATGAAACCATTTTCAAGGCGATAGCTTTAACCGTTTTCGAGAAAATTGGAAAGATAGTTTTTGAATACCGTTTTTGGTTTGGGTACTTAGAATCATGGGATTCAGTTGAAACATTTTCTGCATGTTTTACTTTCATTAAAACTAATATGTTGAAATTGTTGTTACGTTTGGAGTTTAGGAAGGGTTAGAATAAAATATTTTATTAACAGACATAAAAAGTTTTGGTAACTTTGTATACTTTCCTTAATATCTCGAAAAAGGTTGAGAATCTTGTTGTTGTTAAACAGAAGAATACCATTAGAAAGCTTATTAAATGCTCTACAAAAAAGGTTCTAATGAAAGTTTTGATTAGGCGATGTCAATCGGAGAAATAAGAGCTTAAAACTTTAAAGTAATTAATTTCGCTTATTCGAACTGTTCTTTTTGTTTGTTTTTTATTCCTTGTTATTTTTTAATTGCTTATTGTTGGATAATGCATTTGAAAATAAAACAAGTTAAGAAAAATAGGAAAAACAATTTAATGTTAGAGATATGGATTTCCAAGATTCCAAGACCTTGTCACTAGCGGGTTCGTTTCTAGTGTAGCAGACCCTTCCAGGTAAGATTGTAAATCATGACCTTTCAAGACTTTACTACTCACAGGAATGGCGTTAGTGACCTTAAGGGTTGACACGCCATTATAATAATTAATTTTAAAAAAAAGACTGGTGGAACCAAAATAATAACTGCTTCTATTTTAATCTTTCCAAATTAGACTAGGGATATGAACGGAACCGCGCTAAGATGATGCAGTCCTGCGAGACGGAGTTTTTTACGTTATATATGTGTGTCCGTGTACGTGTGCCTAAATTTTAAAGTCCGTTGAATGAGGAAAGATTACTTAAAAACCTACTTAAAACCTACGTTTAATACAGAGGAAAGAAGCCTTAAAACAGTTAGATAAATTTACTCTATTCAACCTAAAATTATACTAATTTCACTAAAGTCACAGGGCGGTGATGATCTAGCAGTTTTCTGCACCAAAAAACACCTGAACCTAACCCAACCATACGGAAAGTGTTAAAACTACACTTGAGTTTCGTACGTGTTGGTTTCGTTCTATTGAAGGCGAAATTTTGGTACTTACGTATTTGTTCCAACGCAGATTAAAGAACCGGCTCTCAGAGATCATCACTGGGATCATCACTGAGCGAAAACACGTAGCACGTATTGATAATATAGATCAAGGATGGTTGTCCGGTGGATATTGGCCCGATATGGGATTTAACCGCGCTAAAAACTAGGAAAACAAACAACATACTAGGAAATGGCGAAACAACAAAGAAAGAAACACAAATCCCGTAAAAATAACACCAATGTACAAATGAATTGCGTTCTAAAAAGAAAGGGAACAAGACGTTTACTATAAACACTTTGGCCAATAGAATTGCTCATAGGAATAGACCAATAGAAATGAATTATCCATGATCCAGATCTCTGAACGAGACCCACATCTTTAACCTGCGTTGACGCTAATACGTAAGTACCCGAAATACTACAAGTTACTGCTATACTAAGATTTCCAGATATCACCAAGGATTTGCATTATATGGAAACACGCAAATTTGAACCAGTTCCTACTTCTCGGTTTTTTTTTTTTTTTTTTTTTTTTTTTTTTTTTTTTTTTTTTTTTTTTTTTTTTTTTTTTTTTTTACACAGAATATACGAATTCGCGAGTCAGAGACAACAAGTCTTCATGTCAAGTGATCTATAAACATATGTTAATTGTAAGGTTAGGTTTGTATGGCAATGAACAAGGAGGATGCAAGGAGGTTATCTGTTGTAAAGGAATGCGAAGATCTAGTAGAGATATGCCTGGAAATATATTCCAATGTTGGAGATGTGGAAGGCTTGGAGATTCCTCTCCAACGGCCTTATGGATATCAGAGTACATTGGAGAGGATAATACTCTTGTGAGTATATAACCGCATCAATTTAAAGTAGATACTCCAGTTCTTAAAGAATTTTATGGGAAAATGTCCGCCACGTAAGAGCTGCTGAGCACATACCTCAGAAAGGTGGTAGTGTAGACTGCTTTCCTGAATAATTTGTTTAAAATTAGGGTAAAAATGCAGTTTCACGCCCTCCAAACCGATTTCTTTCAAATTTTGCACAATAATGTATTTTGATGCACTAAACACGAATACGATAAAAAAAAAAAAAAAAAAAAAAAAAAAAAAAAAAAAAAAAAAAACGTCGGATTTAACTAGGAAAGAAGTTATTAAGCACTTAAGTTCACTGTTCTGCAGGTTATGAGAGCTAATGTAAACAACTAAATTTGTGACGACTTTAAGGCATACATGCTATGCGTTTCCGCTCGCTACACTCGCTCAAAAGATAACAAAATCCCAGTCAATCCAACTCGCTAAAATTAATAGAATATAATATTAAGCACTAAAGTTAGGAAGGTTATAAAACTAGGCGTCATCAGCGTATTTGTAAACACGCGCATGCGCAGATATATAACATTGGGAACAGAGAACTCTCATTTGAAATGTTCAGAAACCATTTATTCGAAAATATTGTTAATTTTAAGGGCATCCTCACCTGTCGCTTAAGGGCATACGTGCTATGCGTTTCCGCTCGCTACGCTCGCTCAAGAAGATAACAAAACCCCAGTCAATCCAACTCGCTATAGTTAATAGCTCTCATAACCTGCATAACAGTGAACTTTAGTACTTAATAACTTCTTTCCTAGTTAAATCCGACGGTTTTTTTTGGGTTTTTTTTATCGTATTCGTGGTTAGTGCATCAAAATACGTTATTGTACAAAATTTGAAAGAAATCGGTTTGGAGGGCGTGAAACTGCATTTTTACCAAAATGAGCTATGTAAATACGGAATAAACTTGAATAATTTTCATCCGGGGCGGGAAAATTAGTAATTTGGTTCAGGAGAAACCCTCCCTCCTCCTAACCGATTTATTTCATTTTTACAACACATCTTACTCTTTGGGCGCGACTTATTCAGAGTTTCGTTTCAATAAAACAAATATTTCGACCGTTATGAGTATATTAGTACTTCTTGTCCAGAGGAAATCCCTCTTTCAGGTCACCCTCACCCTCTCAAAACCCGTCCGATCGTTTGCTATGCCAAGTTGTATGGCAACATAAATTATGACAGCTAGCTATGACTTCCAATGCCGGTGGGAACGCGGTTGGGTTTCACGGATGATAACGATAGTAGCTTGTGAAAAGCTCCTGGAAAAAATCCACGATGCGAATAAGGCTGTCACAATCATTCACCAGCGGCTTTCTTCTGTAGGTCTAAAGCTTGCAGATCATAAAACTGCGGCACTATTAGTGACAAACCAGAAAATCATGGAGAACATAATTTTGACAAGTAAAGATGGAATGGTTGGGATTCGGCTAAAGAAACCTCAATATGATTTTTTTAATAAAAAATCTATATTTTGGACGTTTCGGCTACTCATTGGTAGCCTTCGTCAGCTATGGAAATGCCTGGAGGCAGAGGAAGACCAATGTTGACCATAGTGGAAGTGAACTCTGACAGTTGGGGAATTCGACATCCCTTTCTGGTCATCCATTAGATATCTCGGGATGCAAATCGATGCGAGATTACACTTTGGTGAAAATTTGCAGATGATCAGCATTAAAGCAGCGCACTAGCTTATAGATGCACTACCTCGGATAACGGCAAACATCGGTGAACCAAGGAAAAATCCAAGAAGTCTGCTAGCAACAATCACCAGCTCTACCATGCTCGAGATGCGGCTCCCGTTTGGTAAAATGGTGGTAAATTCATAGGTACGTACGAAGTTGTATATATTGTCAGTAGAGTTCTACGTGTCGTCAGAGCTCCCCACATTATCGTATGAATGAGCGAGCATGAATCAGCATGTCTTTAGTCATTAACGCCAACATCCATGGCGAGGAATTTAGCCACTAGCCCACGGGGAGACCCTTCATCGTGTGTTATTGCAAATAAGGAATTGGAGGAGCGTAATAGGATATTACAACGAAAAAGAGGAGATTCAAACATCCAATGGCAGAAGTTTGCGAAAGAAGATAGGAATACAACAATGGGGAGCTGGCAAAGACATTGGGATACATCAACATTGGGAAGATGGACGCACAGAGGAATACCCAACATCAAGACAAGGTCAAAACGAAAATGTGAAGAAGTTGATTATTATCTGACTCAATTGCTCGCCGAGCATTGTTGCTTCAGGACATATCTACCTCGGTTTAAGCTAGTTGATGAAGCTTCATGCCCCACTTTTACCCCAATCGACGAGACATGTATTCTTCGGATGCCCGCGCTTTTCCACTGGAAGGGTCGAATTCCATTAGCATGGTCTCTAGACTGGAGACTTGGAGAACCCCTGAAACCAGAACGCCTAATCCTTGTTAATAGCAATATCTAGGAGGCAGTTGCAGAATACGCTGCTTTCATCGGCAAGAAGCTCCGGACTGAGGAACGGCCTGACTGTTAGTCCGTCGGCCCGTGACATTTTATGCAACGATTTTTAAGATTCTTCATTTTTTCACTATTGATTGTACAAGTCTTAACTAGAACAGTGCCACTTGTCAGCTGGCTAGGTAGCGGTGGGTTTGGCTGCGGGGGCGTTGCAAACTTCGGAAAAATATGAAAATGTGAAACGATTTTAAGATTCATGAAATTTCTTGGAGAGACACCTTATATTATACAATAATCATTGGCACTTGTCAGCTGGCCGGCCAGCGGTGGACTACTTGTCAGCTGGGGGTCGAAACTTGGCAAAAATACGAAATTCTGAAACGATTTTAAGATTGCTGAAATTTTGGTGGTTACTAGTATTTGTAGTGAGATTAACGAAAGACATTGTCAGCTGCTCATATCTTGGTGGAAAACTTGTCAGCTGGGGGGTATAAGCGCTGAGCGTATGGCGCGCGCTCCGCTTTATACCGCCAGCTGACAACATTTCCACCCACATATAAGCAGCTGACAATTTGTTTTGTCAATCTTATTACGAATACTACCTACTAACAAAATTTCAGGAATCTTAATATAGTTTTTGACTATTTAATAGCGAAAGCATGCTTATATTGATTACAACTTCTGAATATATTGATTGTAAATGAATATTTTTATTATCAACGTTAAAATATATTATGTATTTGCATTAAGGTAAGATGAAAAAATATATCATTTATTTGTATAAAATACATAGCACATAAAAAATGTTTGCCTGTGAATGCGTGAAAATCAGGCAACGCTTGGCACAGTGTTTCGCCTAGTGTTAAAAATAAGTTATTATTACCTAAATAGTTTGGTTTGTTCACGTTCCCAAATTCATCCAAATTTTAACATCTAATGGCAAACAATTACCTCCAGTAGTTGAAATGATTGTTCGAGATCAGTAATTCACTGAAGATATTAAAATTATTCATTTTCTTTGCTTTATTAATGTTTCGTCATTTTTTCAATACCAATAATTAGTATTTTCACATGAGAGACAGCAGGATGACCTCACAAACACTACAAATATCGAAAGTAATGATTCTGAAGGTGAAGAGTCAGACTTTCTTTTTATTTAAAAGTTTTATTAGGTAACTATTATTATTATAAATAAATTATATAATAATTTGTACAGTATTTTATAAAAATAAATAATATATTTTTTCATCATACCTTAATACAAATCTATACAAATAATACAATTCTAACGGATCGCTGTCTGTTTCAGGAAGATGGTGAAAAATACTATTGGGGACCTTTATCAATGCAATAGTACCCAAAACAATGATTTTTAAAATTTTTGCCTGCTTGTCTGTTTATCTGTGCGCGCTAATCTCAGAAACGGCTTATCCGATTTAGTTGCAGTATTCACTAATATATTGTGGTACGTTTCACTTAATATTTAGTGTTTGTTTCATGCGAATCGGTACATAAATAAAAAAGTTATGCCAATGTAAAGAATCACGTCCAACATTTCATGAACTATCGTTAATTCGATACACACCAGAGGATTTTTTTTAACGAAACTTTGTATATAGTATTCCCTTAGCAAATGATTTAACGAGTTCCTTAACCAGAAAAATTGGTTCATCTGGAGGAGGGGTTTACTCCGGACCCAAAGTCGCTCGGACGAAACTCGATATTCGTTTGTGGAAATATTAATAGAAAAATATGTTGCAAAAATAAAGTAAATCGGTTTATTAGGAGGGGGGTTTATTCTGGACCCGATTTACCAACTTACCACTACTAGCCGTAATCTATCTTCACATATAATAAAATTCTAACGGATCGCTGTTTGTACATGCAAGATATATGAGTAAAAATACTATTGGGGGCCTTTATCAATGCAATTGTACCCAAAACAATGATTTATAGAATTGTTGTCTGTTTGTCTGTATGTTTGCTGTGTCAGACACTCTATACACACTACAGTTAAACAATCCTTAAGAGGTCTAGAGCTTCTTTTAGCAATCCTAGCAGCCGGTATGGTTGATCCCAGATGGCTATACCTCTAATATCGAGTAGGTATAAATCTACTGTAAAGTAGATTGAAAAAAAAAAAATACCTATACGACGATGTTTAAAATCTAAACAAGAACCTTCAAGTTTAACTCCTCTGGATTACGGATGGGATATTGAAGATAATATATAAACCTGTAAATGGTTTGACGGCGAACAATTCCGTCGAGTAGTTGATATGATTATTCGAGATCAGCAATTCACTGAAGATATTAAAACTATTTATTTTCTATGCTTTATTAACGTTTAATCATTTCATCAATAACAATAATTAGTATTTTCACCTCAAAGACACCAAGAAGAGGATGACCGCACAATTACTGCGGGGGGGGGGTTGATGATTCTGAAGGTGCAGAGTCAGAATCAGAAAACGATTGACTTTCTTTTTATTATTATATTATTAAGTGTCTTTAGTATACTATTATTATGATTAATTGTATAATACTTTTTTATTACCAATACAGTATTTTATACAAATAATTGACATATTTTTTCATCTTACCTTAATGCAAATACATAATATATTTTAACGTTGATAATAAAAATATTCATTTACAATCAATATATTCAGAAGTTGTAATCAATATAAGCATGTTTTCGCTATTAAATAGTCAAAAACTATATTAAGATTCCTGAAATTTTGTTAGTAGGTAGTATTCGTAATAAGATTGACAAAACAAATTGTCAGCTGCTTATATGTGGGTGGAAATGTTGTCAGCTGGCGGTATAAAGCGGAGCGCGCGCCATACGCTCAGCGCTTATACCCCCCCCCCCCCAGCTGACAAGTTTTCCACCAAGATATGAGCAGCTGACAATGTCTTTCGTTAATCTCACTACAAATACTAGTAACCACCAAAATTTCAGCAATCTTAAAATCGTTTCAGAATTTCGTATTTTTGCCAAGTTTAGACCCCCAGCTGACAAGTAGTCCACCGCTGGCCGGCCAGCTGACAAGTGCCAATGATTATTGTATAATATAAGGTGTCTCTCCAAGAAATTTCATGAATCTTAAAATCGTTTCACATTTTCATATTTTTCCGAAGTTTGCAACGCCCCCGCAGCCAAACCCACCGCTACCTAGCCAGCTGACAAGTGGCACTGTTCTAGTTAAGACTTGTACAATCAATAGTGAAAAAATGAAGAATCTTAAAAATCGTTGCATAAAATGTGCACGGGCCGACGGACTATGTGGCCAGGACATGTAGTCCAATAACAAATGAGGCATAAGGCCAACTTCCGCCTGCGGATTAATGGCTGACTTCAGTTCCGTAGGGTGGTTGACGTGAATACGGAGGTGGTTTTTAGTGAGTAAGAATCTCACACAGTTGTGGCATTGTCCACTTCGTCTAATAAAAGATGTTTCCCCTCTAACGAAACGGCAAACATCTATGAATCAAGGCAAAAGCGAAGAAGACTGTTGTGGCATGGTCCACACTGTTGTGGCATGGTCCACACTGTTGTGGCATGGTCCACACTGTTGTGGCATGGTCCAAACTGTTGTGGCATTGTCCACTTCGTCTAATAAAAGATGTTTCCCCTCTAACGAAACGGCAAACATCTATGAATCAAAGCAAAAGCAAAGAAGACTGTTGTGGCATGGTCCACACTGTTGTGGCATGGTCCACACTGTTGTGGCATGGTCCACACTGTTGTGGCATGGTCCACACTGTTGTGGCATGGTCCAAACTGTTGTGGCATGGTCCACACTGTTGTGGCATGGTCCACACTGTTGTGGCATGGTCCACACTGTTGTGGCATGGTCCAAACTGTTGTGGCATTGTCCACTTCGTCTAATAAAAGATGTTTCCCCTCTAACGAAACGGCAAACATCTATGAATCAAGGCAAAAGCAAAGAAGACTGTTGTGGCATGGTCCACACTGTTGTGGCATGGTCCACACTGTTGTGGCATGGTCCAAACTGTTGTGGCATTGTCCACTTCGTCTAATAAAAGATGTTTCCCCTCTAACGAAACGGCAAACATCTATGAATCAAGGCAAAAGCAAAGAAGACTGTTGTGGCATGGTCCACACTGTTGTGGCATGGTCCAAACTGTTGTGGCATTGTCCACTTCGTCTAATAAAAGATGTTTCCCCTCTAACGAAACGGCAAACATCTATGAATCAAGGCAAAAGCAAAGAAGACTGTTGTGGCATGGTCCACACTGTTGTGGCATGGTCCACACTGTTGTGGCATGGTCCACACTGTTGTGGCATGGTCCACACTGTTGTGGCATGGTCCTCACTGTTGTGGCATGGTCCACACTGTTGTGGCATGGTCCAAACTGTTGTGGCATTGTCCACTTCGTCTAATAAAAGATGTTTCCCCTCTAACGAAACGGCAAACATCTATGAATCAAGGCAAAAGCAAAGAAGACTGTTGTGGCATGGTCCACACTGTTGTGGCATGGTCCACACTGTTGTGGCATGGTCCACACTGTTGTGGCATGGTCCAAACTGTTGTGGCATTGTCCACTTCGTCTAATAAAAGATGTTTCCCCTCTAACGAAACGGCAAACATCTATGAATCAAGGCAAAAGCAAAGAAGACTGTTGTGGCATGGTCCACACTGTTGTGGCATGGTCCAAACTGTTGTGGCATTGTCCACTTCGTCTAATAAAAGATGTTTCCCCTCTAACGAAACGGCAAACATCTATGAATCAAGGCAAAAGCAAAGAAGACTGTTGTGGCATGGTCCACACTGTTGTGGCATGGTCCACACTGTTGTGGCATGGTCCACACTGTTGTGGCATGGTCCACACTGTTGTGGCATGGTCCTCACTGTTGTGGCATGGTCCACACTGTTGTGGCATGGTCCACACTGTTGTGGCATGGTCCAAACTGTTGTGGCATTGTCCACTTCGTCTAATAAAAGATGTTTCCCCTCTAACGAAACGGCAAACATCTATGAATCAAGGCAAAAGCAAAGAAGACTGTTGTGGCATGGTCCACACTGTTGTGGCATGGTCCACACTGTTGTGGCATGGTCCACACTGTTGTGGCATTGTCCACTTCGTCTAATAAAAGATGTTTCCCCTCTAACGAAACGGCAAACATCTATGAATCAAGGCAAAAGCGAAGAAGACTGTTGTGGCATGGTCCACACTGTTGTGGCATGGTCCAAACTGTTGTGGCATTGTCCACTTCGTCTAATAAAAGATGTTTCCCCTCTAACGAAACGGCAAACATCTATGAATCAAGGCAAAAGCAAAGAAGACTGTTGTGGCATGGTCCACACTGTTGTGGCATGGTCCACACTGTTGTGGCATGGTCCACACTGTTGTGGCATGGTCCTCACTGTTGTGGCATGGTCCACACTGTTGTGGCATGGTCCACACTGTTGTGGCATGGTCCAAACTGTTGTGGCATTGTCCACTTCGTCTAATAAAAGATGTTTCCCCTCTAACGAAACGGCAAACATCTATGAATCAAGGCAAAAGCAAAGAAGACTGTTGTGGCATGGTCCACACTGTTGTGGCATGGTCCACACTGTTGTGGCATGGTCCACACTGTTGTGGCATTGTCCACTTCGTCTAATAAAAGATGTTTCCCCTCTAACGAAACGGCAAACATCTATGAATCAAGGCAAAAGCGAAGAAGACTGTTGTGGCATGGTCCACACTGTTGTGGCATGGTCCACACTGTTGTGGCATGGTCCACACTGTTGTGGCATGGTCCAAACTGTTGTGGCATTGTCCACTTCGTCTAATAAAAGATGTTTCCCCTCTAACGAAACGGCAAACATCTATGAATCAAGGCAAAAGCAAAGAAGACTGTTGTGGCATGGTCCACACTGTTGTGGCATGGTCCACACTGTTGTGGCATGGTCCACACTGTTGTGGCATGGTCCTCACTGTTGTGGCATGGTCCACACTGTTGTGGCATGGTCCACACTGTTGTGGCATGGTCCAAACTGTTGTGGCATGGTCCACACTGTTGTGGCATGGTCCACACTGTTGTGGCATGGTCCACACTGTTGTGGCATGGTCCACACTGTTGTGGCATGGTCCAAACTGTTGTGGCATTGTCCACTTCGTCTAATAAAAGATGTTTCCCCTCTAACGAAACGGCAAACATCTATGAATCAAGGCAAAAGCAAAGAAGACTGTTGTGGCATGGTCCACACTGTTGTGGCATGGTCCACACTGTTGTGGCATGGTCCACACTGTTGTGGCATGGTCCTCACTGTTGTGGCATGGTCCACACTGTTGTGGCATGGTCCACACTGTTGTGGCATGGTCCAAACTGTTGTGGCATGGTCCACACTGTTGTGGCATGGTCCACACTGTTGTGGCATGGTCCACACTGTTGTGGCATGGTCCAAACTGTTGTGGCATTGTCCACTTCGTCTAATAAAAGATGTTTCCCCTCTAACGAAACGGCAAACATCTATGAATCAAGGCAAAAGCAAAGAAGACTGTTGTGGCATGGTCCACACTGTTGTGGCATTGTCCACACTGTTGTGGCATGGTCCACACTGTTGTGGCATGGTCCTCACTGTTGTGGCATGGTCCACACTGTTGTGGCATGGTCCACACTGTTGTGGCATGGTCCAAACTGTTGTGGCATGGTCCACACTGTTGTGGCATGGTCCACACTGTTGTGGCATGGTCCACACTGTTGTGGCATGGTCCACACTGTTGTGGCATGGTCCACACTGTTGTGGCATGGTCCTCACTGTTGTGGCATGGTCCACACTGTTGTGGCATGGTCCACACTGTTGTGGCATGGTCCAAACTGTTGTGGCATGGTCCACACTGTTGTGGCATGGTCCACACTGTTGTGGCATGGTCCACACTGTTGTGGCATGGTCCAAACTGTTGTGGCATTGTCCACTTCGTCTAATAAAAGATGTTTCCCCTCTAACGAAACGGCAAACATCTATGAATCAAGGCAAAAGCAAAGAAGACTGTTGTGGCATGGTCCACACTGTTGTGGCATTGTCCACTTCGTCTAATAAAACTTATATATAACCTAGTCTAATATAACCTAGTGGAAAAAAAAACGCGCATAAATATAAATATATAATTTCGCTCTATAATTTGGAGCTTAGTATTTCCATAAGGAATGATTGGAAGAGTCCATTAACAAGTAAAATCATTCCATCTAGATGGGGATATACTCCTGATCGAAATTATTAATTTTCACATACAGAATGTAGTAATTGGTTCATTGCAAAACAACTCGGTATATATTTTGACTGCCAAAAAAGCAAGATGTGTTGTGAAAATAAGGGAAATCAGGATCGGGTATTATTAACGGCAGTAATTTTTGTTTCCTTGCAGCAACACTTGAAATACTTTGTGCCCAACTAATGATGACATTTATTGTTTTAAGTCATTATTTAATTCTTTTAGATTGAAGATATACTTGAAGTTGACTCTGGAATTCATCAGCCTGTCTCCGAATGTGTTTAAGAGCTTCCATAAACACCGATCTATAAGCAAGCCTCTGGACATGAGTGTTGCTGCTATATCTTACTCTCTATGGACCCGGCTCAAATATCTAGTAGCTAATTCTTTCAAGGCAGTGAGTACTCCTTAGTAGGTCTCTATTAAATTTTATTAAATAACAAGATAAAGTATAATAGGAGGGAAGATTGGAAAGTTCTGCAACACTGATATAATATTTAATACCTACTCTAGTAGATTCGAGGATGAGGGCAAATGCTAGTTATGATTGCTAAGAGCTATTTGAAAACTGATTAGGGAAAATAATTGGTTATTTGATTTACTTATAATGAATAGTGTTGTCATACCTTTTGGTGGAGACTGTTGTCACTGGAATCAGACAGAGGACTCTCTCCGATACCAGCGATGACAGTTGCCACCGGTATGACAACAGAATATTTACTGCCTTTTCTTTTTTTGAAAGAAAAGCCACTATCCCTTGTAGGAATTGAACCCACGATCTTAGGCACAGAGTGCTCATGCCTTAACACTGATGGTCAATGCGCCAAAGCCGGAAAAATATGCATTATAGCATCCAAATCCTATTTTACCACAATCCAGTCCTAGGATGGCCCGAGTTTCTTTTCGTAGGTATCTCTATTACTGTTTAGTCTCAACTTGTTATCAGTCGACAGCACAATAGCAAAAATAAAATGAATTTTTCTTTCCATTTCTACAATTTTTGTTTCAAAAATTGTTTTGGGGGAGGAGGTGCTATTTGCAGACTTTTTGGAAATGTCTTAGTGTAAGGATTCAGTTTAAAAATAAAACTTATTTTTAATATCTAGTAGTTTATACTTTCTAATTCCCCCTTTTTTGATGCCCATGAATTATATAAAATTTCTTTAAAAATATAGGAAGCCAAGTTTCTGGAGCAAGAAAACAAGCATGGAAGCACAAACCAGGACAGTCAGACCGAAGTCATGACTCTTCTGGACTGCGAGAGTTGTGAAATTTCCAAGGACATAGTCAGGCAAATTATCAACAAAATGGATATACTCTGTACTAAAAATAATATCAACAGCTTTGTGGGCATAATAAGGTTGGCATATTATAATATAAGTGGAATCATGAACTTATTTATGACTATTCAATAACAACTATTAACTTTGCAAGACAGCAATTGCGTCCAAGAATACATGAAATCACTGCATGGGCTGCTATGACATTTTGGTACGAAGCCATCATGTTTGACTTAGATGCTCTCTCCAAGATAGAAAACAAGGAAAACATTACAACACCAAAAGTCAAATTAAATCAACTGAAAGATACAATAGGGAAACTAGAAATGGAACTCGGTTATGGACATTTCACTGCCCAAGGTAATAACAACTTCTCATTTCAATTAAATTTGTATTTATAATTTTCATACCCCCCCCCCCATATATTATCTATCAATATAATATTAATCACAGTTTACATTAATCGCTGAGCAAGTTATTAACCTCATTGTCATTTATTCAGAAGAAATTGTTGATCGTTCTGATTGCCAAGGTGGAGGTAGTCGGAATTGGGTCATAATATAACTAGACTTTCTTCCAACGTCCTTGCCAGGTTGAACACACTGGCTCGTGTAAATCACCAAAGTTAAGTAGCACGGGTGACTGCCAGGGGAGGCCATGCGCTGTTGGCATTATTAAGGACCTTTAGCCAGTCCACCAGTTGATATTCTGTAAAAAAGAAGGAAAAAAATCTAACATTCAGAGCCTATCAGCTAAAATTGGAAAAAGCTTTTAATGTGTATTTTCATTCAAGTAACAGGTGAAAGGCAATTAATTGACAATACAAATTTGTGATACTTACATATTTATTTAATCAACTCATATTTATTCAATACAATCATTTGAATTAACAAATAACACAGTCTCTGATAGATGAAATAGCTTACATATTTTTTTAATACATTTTATCTGTACAACATGCAAAAATTAAATCGATGGAGGATGCACCACAATTAGTCAATAGAATTGGATTCTTCAGCTGTAGTACAAAGGTTTTCTCCATGAAATGAACAAATCACCGAATCCCAAGTTTCTTGAAATTAAAATCATCAGTTAAAATGATAGGGTTGGTGTACTAATCACTTTTGTCAGCAACTTTGAAAAAACTCTGCTGTTTTTGGTAAATAAGCCATCAGATTCAATAGTATGAAACCCTCCAGATCACTGATGCATAAACGTAACGAGTATTGCTCCCTGCCTGTTGTTAGAACTTCATGGTACAATGCTACAAATTTCACCTCACCCCTCATATGGTCACTACTCCCCGATGTAACATACTTATATGTGCCATTTTGTTAGTTTACCTTTTTATAATAAAAGTGTGTTCAGCTCTAAAAACTAAATTTTAAAATAAAATTGAGTTAATTATCTCTTCATGACTTGTGGGACGCTTAATTGATTTCATCTTCTGAATTCCGTAAATACATTTTTTAGTGTGTCTATATTGCTTATAGGGCAAATTAGTTTATTTTGTCGTGTCATGAGATACTTGTGTGGTAGTTTAGTGTGTCCGATTTTATGTTGAGGCAATATTATTTCTTCTCAACTGAAATTATTTGAGGTAAGCTTTGATGACCAGGCAGCCAGGACATTGTAGAGTGCTTCTTAAGGGAGTAAATTGTTTTGAAAATATCGATAATTGCTGTACTATACTCTAATGTATAGTATTTAATCAAAAACAGCTTTTTTGCAGTATATGATATAAATTTTAAATAAAACCTCCCTCTTTTCACAGGTGAAGAAATCAAAAAGTTAAAGAAAAGAGCATTGAAACTGTCAATAAAATTAGTTAAAAAGTCTGAGGAATCAAGAGATCTTTCTGAAAAACTTGAACATTCTGGTTAGAAGATAGTAATTCTTTATATGGAAAAATTTTAATTTTCTGTAGAAAGTTGCTTTAGAAAAAATGATGAAACTACAAAATTTTGAATAAACACTCCCTTAATCATAACAAGTTTATTATTACAATTGTGATTCTGTCTATTTTCAGAAACAAATTGCAAAAAACTGCAAGATGAAATTGAAGAGCTTAAGAAGGTATCTAATAATGAACAAAATAGCATAGGCGAACTTGAAAAAAAAATGTCAGACAAAATTGAAGAAATAAATTTTATTATGGCTAAATACGAAAAGTAAGTACGTTTATTAGGAGCAATTATTTACTGAAGGAGAAATCTCTGGTCAAAAAGAACTATGTCACATCTCAAAATGATTTCTTTTTTTAAGTTAAATTATTAAGTATTATTCGGGGGTCTCCCGTGGTCTAATGGCTAGCGCCTTGGTTTCATAAGCGGGAGATGGTGGGTTCGATTCCCAACCTCCGGCAGGAATTTTATCATCCCACGGCTCGCTGGTAAAATTCCTCGCTAAACCCTGGATGTCGGCGCTAATGACCTAGATGTAGATGAGCCGTAAAAAAAAAAAAAAAAAAAAAAAAAAAAATTAAGTATTATTCAATGAAGAATATTGTTTCTAGTATAGATATATACCAATCTTGCAGGAGCTGGTTATGGCAATTCTAACCCAAAAAATATTTGTCGATTATGTAAAAAAAATCGTTTGAAATATGAATAGAATTTCAATGGGATGTTCCATAATTTAAAATAGCTTATCACTGTTATGAGTACTAATGAACATTATTCAAAACTCTGCTTCAATGCCTTTTAGCGAGGGGTTGTCTCTTGCTGTAGGCCCATCCGTCTCAGCCCCTAGCTTCGCCTTAATGTTTGGTAACATTTTTCCACGAGCCTGTCCAATTCTTTACGCATAGCCGTCACATAAAAAGCACGCTCGTCATCTTGGTCTTGACTCGATGAGACATTCTTTTTTTTTTCTCTCTCCCTCTGTTTTTTTTTCTATATATAGAAGTATTTACTATATTTTATATTCTAATCCCCCCTCCCCCCCCCTATATAGTTCTGCAATTGTTCCTCCCTCATCCCCTTCCTCGTCCCATATCCCACCATACTCATGCCCTTCTTTGTATTAATATTTTCATTTCATTTTATTTATTTATTTAAGATTTTGTAAATCATGCTTTATGAGTTTATTATATTTTTTTTATTTATTTTTTTTTAGGTAGACTTTTATTTTGTAATTTTTTTTCTATTATATAAGTTTTATTATTATTTTTAAGGGACAAAGTTTTCTTTCTTTCTTTTTTATTCATTCATTGGTTGACCTTTTTAGTCCTATTGCATATAAAACTTAAAACTCAGGCTGTTAATTAGCCATGAATAGTAATCCCGATTCTTAAAATTGTGTTTTTGAAAAATTCCTAAATTGAGTGTTGTAAGAGTGTGCTTGCTAATTTGTGATATATTGAATTGTTAATCTCTACTTAAACGCAATGCTCAGTTTCCTTGGAGAACTAGGAAACATCCTTCAATCAAATGTTTGCCCTTCTTTTGAGGAAAAGCAACATCAATTCAGTACTATAATAAATAAAATCATCACAACAAAATAAACTTTTATTTGTTTTTGCTTTTAAGGGAGATAAACAGCTATAAAAGTAAGATTGAACTTCTGGAACTAGAAAATGATTCAAAACAATTATTAATAAATGAACAATTTAATTCGATCGATTCACTAGAGAGGAAACTTCAAGAGAGTATAGACAGTGAAATAAAACGCAAAGAACAAATTGACGTATTGCACAAGGACTTAGATGCATTCAATGATATTAAAGGCGAGTACAGCAAGCTGCAAATAAAGGTTTGTTCTATTGTACAAAAATGACATATATCCATTACTTTTATTCTCAAAATGAATAACAAATTTAAAAATAGTTGTCAGGATTATGATATTTAGCTTCTAGTATGAAGTTATTTTATTACTGACTGAACAAGGAAACAACAATTTTACATTTACATTCCATCTAGGAATTTTATTTATATATATAAAACTCAACACCAAGTTCACTATGCTGACTACTTCGAAGCCCACATTGTGCGCCAGATAAAGCTCAACACTTTTTAACAACTGTTTTTATTGCTCATCAAATAATATATTAACTTGAACTGTGACATTTAGAGGATTTGTACAAAAGTCGAGAGTAGGAGGCTGACTGAAGGGGGAATACTAATAAGAGGTAAGAATATTCTGATAAAATACCGAGAATCCTTCCGATGTTATTATTTTCACATGAAAATATGTTTATTTACATGTTGAAAATAGGTTTTGGTGTTATTCAGTTGTATTTGTACTTCTTATTTGTCCATTTTCCTTGTAAAATATTTTATCTTTTTAAAGTAGGTGTTAAGTAAAAATGTCACGTTGGTAAGTTACAATCAATTGTCGGTTAGCATGTATTTCTGAAGTAATATTGCCAGTTTCGTTCTAGTTCTTCAATAATTTTATCTTAGTGTGCTTTGTCGTCTGCATCAATATTTCATGTGATCCATCCTACTGCTGTACCTAATCCGTTAATGAGTCCACATTTAATTCTTCTTTTGTTAGAAATGAGTGATAGTTTTTTTTTTTTTTTTTTTTTTTTTTTTTTTTTTTTTTTTTTTTTTTGTCTCTCTCTCTCTCTCTGATTTGTGCTTGGCTAGTAATTAATGGGTAAATTTTGCTTTGATCAAATAATAATTACCACCTATATGACCTTCTTTTCTACATTCTATTCATTTCAAGTCGATCTTCTACGCGGTTTCTCGACTTTAATTCTGTTTCTTTCCTCGGTGAAAAGGTGAGGTTATCTCACCCTTTGTGCGTCATGTGGGATGGGTACATCATTCTTTCTCAAGCCGGAACTCTCCTCCAGTGTTCCTCTTCTTCTTGATAGGCTTCATGCATTTCAGGTTCCTTCTGGTAATCCTCTACCAATAGCTGTGCTACTTCTGAAAATTCGTTGTCCGAAAAATACTTGTTGAAAATTCTTCCGGTCTCTTTACTTAGCTGAACTTTAAGCACTCTCTTCATCAGGATTGTTGTGTGTCTGTCCGTTTCCTCAGTTTCTCCAAAATTCTGTTCAACGACGCTATAAGTTTTGTGTTGAAGCTTCCATTGGATTACCTCAGTCCCTTGGTCTTATGGAACATCTTAAAAAGATCTTCTTCAGGCACAAGATCTTTGGGGTAAAGCTTTAATTCATGCTGGAATAGGATGTAAATACTAAAACTATTCGTGTTTATTTCCCGAAGGAATGTTTTTTATTTATACTGGTTGTTTTTAGCAAATTATTCAGGAATGCAGTTTACGCTACCATAAAACTGAGGAATGTGCGTAGTTATGCAGCTCCTGTGTGACGAGCGTTTTTATAACTCATCCTACTTCTTTCGTTCAAATTTCTCAAATTAAAATTCAATATATTGAATTATTTTCAGTACAATGAAAAAAGTAAGAATGAAAGAAGATTAATTAAAATAACAAAAGAATTGGAAAAGGAATTAATTTTGGCTAAAGAAAGTGAACTTCCGCTAATAGGAAGACCAGAAAAGAATTCTTCATTCCAAGAGTGTTTGTACATTTATCACTTCAAAAATATTACAATTTAATCAATTTTTTTTAAATTGAGTTATGCAAATTTTCAGTAACAGGAGACATTCAAATTGATACTGCTATGCAGAAAATGGCTAATGAACAGAGGATAAAACTGCTCCAATGGAAAAATAAAAAATTACAGAGCACATTGGACAAAATATTCGACGAGAGAAATAAAAACGGAAACAATAATCCACTGGAAAGGCATACAAGTGAAGAAATAAAAAGTTATGAAAATTATATTTATTTATTTAAATTTTAATGTCCTTTATAATAAACTGAGAATTTTAGGACGGGTTATCTATAGGTTACCGCCCTTTTCTAGCCGGGGTAGGGTTGATGCCATTTCTTTTTTCTAAAGAAAAGCCACCACCCCTAGTGGGAATCGAACCCACGAGGAGTGTTAAGTGCTCACGCCTTAATGCTCATGGCCACTAGGCCTCCTGAAAATTATATGAACTACGCTTTGTACTCATTAACCTGCGTTACAATGAAATGTTGTTACAGCAGAGTTTATTTAAATTATTTTGATGGTTCATTGAAAAAATGTTGGGGCATTCATCAAGAGACACTTCACGAGTCACTCTTATGATCACTATATTTTCTGATCACTATGTGGTTTGTGCATTTTTTTTTAAGAACGTCTGATTCTATTGAATTAAGGCCTTGCAAATTATAGGTTGTCACCCTTTATAAGCATCCATGATCAGTCACTTCAGGCCTTTTATGGGATTTTTTTCTTACTTTATGTATTAGGAATTTTCTATTTATGTATTATGAGTACTCTTGTAGCCCATCGGCCTAGAAGTGTCTGATCATTAGAGCAAAAAGGAAATATTTTTGTATAGTGTAGATAGAGATAGTTAGCCGCTGTAGAGATACGAAGACAGGTATAGTTGGGATTCGGCTAGGAGAAAAAACGTCAGACTTTCAAAAAGAAATCTGTATTTTGGACGTTTCGACTGCAACAATGGCAGCCTTCTTCAGCTAAAAAATATATACAACTTATAAGTAAAGAAAATGTACAAGTAGTAAGTAAAAGACAGGAAGAAATGAGCGGAGTATATATATCAATACAATAAATTTTAACCAATCTTATTTTTAAAAACAATGAAAACACGGTAGTTGGAAAGAAAACAGCATGTAGAACTTGTTAGTAAAAACAGTACAAAAAAAATTATTAAACAGTAAAAACAACGCACATTTTTTATGTAGTGAAAAACAAAATCTATTTTATAAGTGAATGCAATTTATAACAATTAATATATAGATACATACCACTAGAGAATGCCTAGGGGGGAGGGAGGAAGACCTCCAGGACAACTTAGGTAACCATGGTAGAAGTATGAACGACAGCAACAAAACCCGTGGTCTTTATAGTTATGAAAAAGGGGTGGGGGGGCGGCAAATCGGTGCAGATGAAAGAGGTACAATTGCTGGGTTGTAAAGGCGGGTTGTAAAAGGTGTTAAAAGCTTAGTACCACCCCTTTTTCATAACTATAAAGACCACGGGTTTTGTTGCTGTCGTTCATACTTCTACCATGGTATCCTCGAGGTCTTCCTCCCTCCCCCCCTAGGCATTCTCTAGTGGTATGTATCTATATATTAATTGTTATAAATTGTATTCACTTATAAAATAGATTTTGTTTTTCACTACATAAAAAATGTGCGTTGTTTTTTTCTGTTTAATAATTTTTTTTGTACTGTTTTTACTAACAAGTTCTACATGCTGTTTTCTTTCCAACTACCGTGTTTTCATTGTTTTTAAAAATAAGATTGGTTAAAATTTATTGTATTGATATATATACTCCGCTCATTTCTTCCTGTCTTTTACTTACTACTTGTATATTTTCTTTACTTATAAGTTGTATATATTTTTTAGCTGAAGGAGGCTGCCATTGTTGCAGTCGAAACGTCCAAAATACAGATTTCTTTTTGAAAGTCTGACGTTTTTTCTCCTAGCCGAATCCCAACTATACCTGTCTTCGTATTTTTGTATAGGTACAAAGGAAGGAATAATAATTATAATTATTATTATTTTTATTTTTTTAATGGTGTATCAACAATTGGGCTATCTACAGGTTGCCACCCTTTTATAATGCATGGCCGGTCAACCATTCAGGTCTGGCTATGTCCGATGTTGCTTAACTTTGGTGATCAATGGGAACAAGTGTTTATTCAACATGGCTATAGCCGTTGGTCGTAAGGTATAATATTACAATTCTTATGACTGTTATCAGACAAATTATTCTTAAAGCAAGAAGTATTCACACATAATATTTGAAATGAATTATTAATTTGCCAAGTCTTCTGGCTCTATGTATTTTGGAGTAGAGTCATCATCGGTTGGCGGAGGCTGCTCCTTAGCTGCTTGGATCAGAGATTCAGCCCTGTCCATGAGATTGTGGATGTCCTCACGATAAGGTCTGATCATCAAGGCTTCTTCGAAGTCAGCAAGGGCTGCATCCGGACGACCAATCTCTATCAAAGCTTTTCCTCGGTTCAAGTGGGATATAAACCTCAGATCGGCATTGCTGGCTACGTGTGGTTTCAACAGTTCAATTGCCTGAAACACAAAAATATCAAGTCATTTTATCTACCGCTTAACAACCATGCTCGAGATATCTCGGGAATACAGGCTGCTTTGATTTTCTTATGAACAAATTAATTCGGGAGCTGCAAGTCTTACAGATATTTAACGTGATTCCACTTAATTTTTATTATTATTTTTTTTTTTTTTTTTTTTTTTTTTTGTTACGGCGCATCTACAACTTGGCCATTAGCGCCACTTAATATCAAACAATTGAGATGTAGTTGTTCTTATTACATAGTCTACACTTTTGTATCACTTTTGTCTTATTTTGTTTCATTTTTGGCTGCTTCATAGAAACCCGAGTTAACTCAAGTAATGTCATGAAACACAATAAATATCTTGTTTTTTTTTTTGTTTTTTTTTTTTTTTTTTTTTGCGTGTGGCAAAGCTGTGGATAAAAGAAATTAGAAATTATTGGCATAATATTTAATATAAATTTGGCCATTAAGCGGATAATAATATCAAATTATGTCGTATCATACCAAATTATAGTCATTTTAGATATGATAAAAAAGCAAAATGGCTGTATCTACATTAATTTTATTTGTGTTATATTTATTATATTATTTGTTCTTATTATTTTGGACCTTAAATGATTTTTTTTTATAGTTTTTAAGAAGGCCTGGATGTTATTGTGTGGTTCTCGGGTTTCATATGCGATTGTTTCATGTGATGGGATGATTTGGACATGCAAATGTCCTAATATGTGAGTATAACGGAAGTGACGTCATTGTTCAGGTGAACAGAAATTTATATTAACATATTGTGGCTACGCTTAAAAAAAAAAATCATCTTTCAAATACAAAAATATGAGTATATTTCCTAAAAATAAGCCTAACCTCTGATGTGTCTCGAAGTACTCTCCGAAAATTGCCTACTTGTAACTGGGATTCAGACCTTGCTACCCACAAATCAGGGATTTTGGTCCAGGTTTGTAATGCGTGCGAGAATGCTGATATCGCTCCTAAATAGTTACCAACTTCATGGAATGACCTGTAAAATAAACATTAGTAAAATCAGTTCACTGAATAAAAGAAGTACTTATTATTAAATAATTTGTTATTGAGTAACTTCAGAAGCTTATTGTAGCTAATTTGAAAATTCTCATTAATTCTCTATAATATATGAAATCTCAGTTCCACATATTTTTCCTTTGAACGTACCCAATAAACACTGGGTGGGCCTGGTAGCCCGAATCAAACACATGAACAGTAAAAGATAAATTCTTCAATTCACGCCCAAGTTTCCGATTTGAGTCCTCCAGGACATGAACTCGAGTGCTGTCCTACCGATTCAAACTCACCACCAAGAGAAAATAAGCAGAACAATAATTATAAATAATTTAAAGATATTCTTATTCTTTATAATATCAGGTGATCCGGTCACAGATAGTTCCTCAATGATTAACCTCAGATCAAATTCCACTAGGGACTCCAAGGCATCCTGGTCGCACTGTTCAGGCCTATCGCTTTGAGGCTTGTCTGTGAGGGCAAACCTCCTGTTCCAACTTCCGCATTTGTTTACAGTCAACACGTCACCATAATCTTCATTTATTTCTTGACTCGCAGCTGTCGCCTTAATGCCCACAAGGTCACGAATTCCCATGCAGTCACGAATAGCCTCTTCAGAAGGTACAAACCCCGCCATACTCTATCAAGGCTCTATATTAAACAACTTAATACTAAATGAAATATTGAGCAAAGATCCACTGATAAATGTAATGGTATCGTTTACTCCACAAAGATTAATGTTGTATTAAGACCTAAGAATACATCTTATCACATTTTTGATTACTTTTGGATACCCATATTATATGAAAGTTGACATTCAATTTTTTTTTTTAATTTAACTTTTTGTTTCTAGTTAGTGTATTTCAATCTCTTTTCTACTTACTTCCCTTTATTCAAAAGCCATTGAGGATCATTTTCTTCTGGTCGGAGATCTTCTGCAACAAATCCTGATCTTCTTCGTGCTTCTGCTTGCTTTTTCAGCCACTAAACAAACACAAGTGCTAAAAATTATTTTATTGTTTATCTGAATCACAAGGAGGTTTAACATTAAAAATTAACTTAATTCTCAAAAAATGAAGGTTCGCTCATTGTTTAAGGTTAAAGGTTAGAAACTTAATTTACTGATGATCATATAAAAAAGAAATTTAACCCTTTGCACTCAAAATGTTTCTTCGATTTGTATTGAAGATAAATGTTTAATGTCTCCGCTCCAGAGCCCTCGAGCCCAAAGGGTTGATCAAAATATTTCATCTTATGCATGAATTGCTCAAACACAAAGGGAAATATTCGACCTTATTATTGTCACATTGTCTGCTTGAAAATCCCAATAAGAATGTTCTACCTCCTGCTCTTCTTGAAGAGAAGACTCTCTGGAAGGAGTTGGAAATGCTCGGAATGTAAAACTGACACCTATTCTTGAAGAACTTCTTGGTGGTGGAAATATAACTTCTTCTTCTTTCTTCTTTACTGGAGTTATGTATTCTTTCAGGAGATAATCTCGCTTTACATCATCGTCAGAGAATATATCCTGTTTTTGGGTCTTCGATTCTACTTTTTTACTGTCATCCTTAATAACATGAGATTTTCTCCCTAAAACATAAAAAATAAGATGGGTAGAACCTTCCAAATTCTTAAATTTAATTATTACCGTGACGTTTTGGAGCTCCATTAGAGCTTATTCTGCAGCCAATTACAAGTATACCTATAAGTCTAATAATATAAAATCAAGAAATTTAAAATTCTTTACATCACAGCCCCTGCTTAAGTTAAGGGTATCGAAATTTCTCAATTGCGACAACTGAACCTTATTTAACATTCAGCATGGCTTAGGGTATCTTTAGGTTGCTTTTTACAAGAAATTGTATTCAAAAAACACTATTAAATTCATATGGTTTAACAGGTTTCAAATTGAATTAAATTTTGATAATTTATCTTTCTTTACCTTTGATAGATTTCAGAGCTGCTTCAGCTTTCTGCAATGGCGTTGGAAGGAAGTCTTTATCTGTTTCCTTCTCTTTCCAATCCATGATTTCAGACACTGCTTCTCCCTTGGCAACCAACTTCTTGTTCTGAATTGAAGACCATATTTCTCCATCCAGAGCAACCTGCTCTCCGCAGCATTCTCTTTTACGCTTTATTTTTTCCTCTTTAAAAATTAAAAAAAAGTACTAATGTCAAAACATTTCATAAAAAATGGATTCAATACATTATTGGTAACTAATCCAAATTTAGTAGTTTTAAAAACGATTGTTAGTAATAAAAATCGTTCGAAAGGCTATTTCTAATTTCCTACAAAAGGGTTAATTTTGGCATGACCTTGTTGAAGTTTGAATACGTTGGTTCACAATCTGCAAGCATCGGCGAACTCGTTGACCCACTGGTTCAGAAAATGGCGACTGGCCCTTAATTCGACCAAGACTGAGGCAAAAGTATTTTCACTTCGGAGGTTCTCAAACGAAGAAATTCCAGAAATCCGATTGGATGGACTTCCAGTTCCTTGGTGTCCAAAGGACCAGGGTGTGTGTTACCTAGGACTGTACTTCTATACACGACTTACATGGAAACAACACACTAACATAAAATTACGACATGCACACACCAGACTTTCAAAACTATACCCACTGATGAACAGAAAAACATCACTCCGACCTTCACTAGTCACACTCCTTTACAAGACCATGATCCTCGCAATACTGACTTACGCCTGCCCTGTGTGGTACGGAACAAACACGACGAACATCAAAAGACTTCAGACTTTACAGAACAAAGTCCTACGGATAGCAGCCAACGCCCCTTGGTTCGTTCGAAACACCTTGCTCCATCGGGAACTGGGAGTTGATCCTCTCGCATTTCAGATTGAAGAATTGACTCGCAGATACCACGACAAACTGGATCTCTCTACTGGTGCCAAGAACTACCATCTGGGAGAACCTACAGCCCGACGCCTCAAGCCGAGGCTGTACCAAGACATTACCATCTGGGAGAACCTACAGCCCGACGCCTCAAGCCGAGGCTGTACCAAGACATCTGGGAGAACCTACAGCCCGACGCCTCAAGCCGAGGCTGTACCAAGACATTACCATCTGGGAGAACCTACAGCCGACGACTCAAGCCGAGGCTGCACCAAGACATTTTATTTTAATTTTATTTGATTTATTTCCTTTGTTTTGTTTTTTTCTCTCTTCAATTTGTGTAAAAAACTATTTGTTTTGGTCCAAAATAAAAATGATTTATGTTTTGTTTATAATATACTAGCTGAATACCCGTGCTTCGTCACGGCAGATAAGTAGATTGCGTTAAATAATGTTTCATTAAAATTACGTTACTATACAATTTTGTGCAGTTTATTATAGCACGGTTCCCGTCATACTATATGTTATTCAATGGGCGTTAAAATTTAAAAGTTTGTTTCCAAAACGTTATTTGGAAACACCCATTATATTTGCGAGCATTACCAAGGTTATAGGCGAGGAGGCTGTGCAAGGGTTCCGGATATTATTGCCTCACCTAGAAAACTCTAAGGATAGGCTTACCATACATCACGGTTTGACCGGGACTGTCCCGGTATTTTGCAATTGTTTCGGTGTCCCGCACGGTTTTATCAATGTCCCGGAAAAGGCTGCAAGATGTAAAAAGTAATGAATTCATGTTTATAAGAATCTTTTATAAATCGGTTACTTTTCTACAATCAACATTTTTACTACTGCTCACAGTGTCAAAGAAATCAGAAGTAATCTAACTGTAAAACGCTGGAACTACCTGCACAGCGCTGCCAGCTGCCAGACACTACTATTTGGCTGAGAGATTTTTTTAAGAAAATCAAGTAGCAAAAAAAGTTCCGTTCTTATTTTTAAGGTTTGGGTAGACTAACAGTTCAGGATTCCCCCTTCCCGTTACTTGCTAGGCTTAAAACTCACCATTATGTTTATAATTTGTACTGTTTTTATTCCCAACCCCCCCCCCCTGGTATGCCCATCCCATATTAATGTGTCTCGGTTTAACTCTCCAAAAATATGGCAAGCCTATCTGACGGGGACAAGGAGAAAAGAAACGCAATTAAAACTCTATGAGGGACAGTTAATTTCTAGTAATTCAAGGTCTGCCATCATAGTGGAAATTAACCTCAATTAAAAATAATACTATGAAATAGATAATGTACGGTAACAGCTGTTCTGTTATCGTCCTAGCAACGCTTGCTGCCTAGGCTTGCCTGCTCTAACCAACTCAAACTTTAAACCCCTCTAAAAATACTTAAAAATTCGAATATCAAAAAATCCTTTCTTAGTGAGTGCCTACGTTATATAGGGAGTGTCCATGCAAAATTTTCTGTCAACTGGTTTGGGCTGGGCGTTGATAGATGAGTGAGTGAGTGAGTGATAGTTGACAAATATATAGTAGATATAGCAAACTAAAGTGAACCACATTTTAAAACTTATTACCTTTTATCTTTTTGCTCTTTTCGCTTGCTTTATTGTGGGCACTATCGATAGCTTGCTTTTTTATCACCATCATCTCTTGTTTGGAAATATCTTTATTAAGGGAAGGCCATTCCTTCTTCTCGCTCTTGACAAGTTCAAACACAGCTTCTCCTCGGACCAAGGTGCATCTACTTTCCTCTTCTTTAATCCCATCATAAAGGCAGCTTTCGAAGAGAAATGGCGGGAAATGGACCTAAAATGGAATTATAGATTATGATTACATTGGCGTATATAGAAAATAATTTGGGGGGTATGGAATACTAATAATCTAGAACATGGAATAGTTAGCCGTTTTAATTAGCAAATTAAAGTGTTATTACACCCATACAAATGTATTTTTATCTTATTTAATTTATTTTAAAGGTTTTTATGACATATTTTTACCGATTTCGGGGGCTGCAGCCCCTCCCCCCTTATAAACGCCCATGTATGATTATTTTACTTCTAAGGCATAACACCAGATCTTTTATTAGATAAAAATCGAGGAACAAAGCATTAGTCGTGAAGCAATGCAACATATTTCTGCAAGAATGTCTTTTGGACGTTTCACCAATAAATGCCAGGAGGTAGATAAGAGACCAAAGATACCCATGAAGAAATCTTTTTTTTTTTTTACTGCTTTGCCAACTTACCGTAAGAATTTTAAATTATTCGAAGAATTTTCTTTTGGTCTATAGTCAACTTCTGTTGGTGTTACTGGTACTGCCTGTACCCAACTGATGATGCGTTTTATAGTATTTAAATAAACACAACTTGAATTGATGGCTCAGTGCCAAAGATGACTAACCCACAATTAGAAATAGCTAAGACAATTGGCCTTAAAGGAAAGAAGAATATGAAAATAATTATTGTTGGTGATAGAAATGATTGTAATTGGACCAATTCAAATCATTTCTGTCCCCAACATTAATTTTTTCCATATTCTTCTTAACTTTAACTCCAATTTTCTGAGCTATTTCTAATTGTGGGTTAGTCACCTTTGGCACTGAGCCCTTCAATTAGAAAATAACAAATTATTGCAAATGAGAGAAGTCTGGATAAAATCTTGGCTTTTATCGTGTTGCCAAGATGCACTAGCTGGCTCCTCCTATTGTTGGAAGTTTCTCATAGTGCCTTTGGATGAGTTTTTCAATCTGCTCTGCGGAGTGGACAACCTCGAGCTCTCGGTGGATTTGAATAAAAGTTGATCCACTCCAATTCAAGAATTTTGTTTTGCAATGTCTGAAGTCAAAGTCTGTTGGTGTTACTGATACTGCCTGTGGAGCTGATCATGCATTATATAATTCATATTGTAAATACAGTATAGATACAAGGCATAAGTTCAAGGTCCCTTAACTGTTAGTTCATCGGAAAAATGGAATTCTCAAACCACGATTAAAGTTATTAAAGAGTTCGGAAGAATGTTTGTTTAATGAATGAAGAATTTTGAAACGTTTGATCTTCGGTTGCCACCTCCGTTAACACGGGCTGAATTATCAATAGTGTCTCTTTTTAGCAACCACTGTCTCATTCACAACCTCTTTTAGCATAAATGTGCTTTAGCGATGATTAAACTAAAACAAAAAACGCTACAAAAAAGTGTCCGCTGGCGTTCGCGCATGCGCGGTGGCCATGTCTAAAAGAAGACTGTATGTTATACATTACATTACGTAAGTTTGTCGGGTGGACCTAAAGCATAATTATGTTCCTGAATTTGAGCAGAAGGCTCTATTCTTTCTCCATTCTTCTTCGAGTTCTTCTATAATTGTCGAAAAAAAATTTTCTCGTTAACAAAGCACGGCGTTGATGCTACATTCCTGTTGTGTATCTTGCTTCTGGTGAGTTTAATAAAGCACCAACGTGTGAACGAGTACGTGTCACTAAGACAGTTTCGTAAGAGTAACAAATAATAATCGTTGTGTAACGGCAGCTCGTGTTAGTAAGAAATGGCAGTAAAAGACTTCTATATAATATAAAAGACCATTTGTGCCTGAGTGGTGTTTTGGTAAAAATGCAGTTTCCAGCCCTCCAAACCGATTTCTTTCAAACTTTGCACAATAACGTATTTTGATGCACTAAACACGAATACGATATAAGAAAACGTCGGATTTAACTAGGAAAGAAGTTATAAAGCACTTAAGTTCACTGTTGTGCAGATTATGAGAGCTAATGTAAATAACTAAATTTGTCAACATACGCATGCGCGGGTATGGAAAAGTTCGTAATAAGGAAGTTTAATTGAAATTTACCATAAATTATCGAAATTCATCAGCAGTTATTTATTTAAAATCATTTTTTTAAATAATGAAACACTCTTCACATTTCTTGTTTCGTTCATGAAAAGTATTATATATCAGAAATCCCTTAATAATTAGCTAATGCCTTTATAATAGCAGAAGAATGTCTAGGACGAATGATTAGGAATGCAGAAGAATGTCTAGGAATCCAGAAGAATGTCTAGGGCGATTTTAAGGGCATACATGCTATGCGTTTCCGCTCGCTCAAGAAGATAACAAAACCCCAGTCAATCCAACTCGCTAAAATTAATAGAATTCTATTAATTTTAGCGAGTTGGATTGACTGGGGTTTTCTTATTTTCTTGAGCGAGCGGAGCGAGCGGAAACGCATAGCATGTATGCCCTTAAGCGACAGGTGACCACGGGTGAGGATGCCCTTAAAATTAACAATATCTTTGAATAAATAGTTTCTGAACATTTCAAATGAGTTCTCTGTTTCCCAATGTTACGTATCTGCGCATGCGCATGTTTACAAATACGCTGATGACGCCTAGTTTTATAACCTTCCTAACTTTAGTCCTTAATATTATAGTCTATTAATTTTAGCGAGTTGGATTGACTGGGGTTTTGTTATCTTTTTGAGCGAGCGCAGCGAGCGGAAACGCATAGCATGTGTGCCTTAAAGTCGTCAATTATGCCTTAAAGTCATGTATGCCTTAAAGTCGTCACAAATTTAAGTGTTTACATTAGCTCTCATAACCTGCACAACAGTTAACTTAAGTGCTTAATAACTTCTTTCCTAGTTAAATCCGACGTTTTTTTTATCGTATTCGTGTTTAGTGCATCAAAATACGTTATTGTGCAAAGTTTGAAAGAAATTGGTTTGGAGGGCTGGAAACTGCATTTTTACCGGTGTTTTTTGTTGAGAAGTGGGCAAATAAGTTTGAGTAAGTGAGTGAGTGAAGTTACCAGACAATAACTAACGACTACAACAAAAGAAAAGAAAAATGTAATATCAAACCTTGATATAAAAATCTGAAGTAAATAGATCAACTTTGGTATGTGGAATGTTTTGGAGTGGTACTCGTACAACGACCAAATCATCGGTCTGTCTCCAATGGTAGTCTTTGATTAATATCGGCATCAAATCGGAGTTACGTTCAGTTAACACCTGTGAGGACTGAGCGTAGTCTATTGATCAAACCGTCCACGGTTACTAAAACAGCAGGTGTATAACCTTAGCATGGAAATCGCTTGGAGTACCTAATATTTACCGAAATATTAGTGGAACAAAAATGTCATATGGTGTTAATGACCTCAAAGTTTGAAAGGTTAAAACGAACCAAAACAAAGAAATCATATTTCCATTAATTGATATTTAGAAGCTGCCGCTAGGAGTGCCTCCGCTTTGATATTACTTCTCACGTCTACCGCTAAGGGTGCTGTATCCCGTTCCTGCATCAGACAAAAAGACGAAATGTCTATTTTCGTGTATTTTTAGTACAACGCATACACAAAACTCTGCAAGGAAATTAATTAAATAAATTAAAAATTAAAGGAGGCCCGGTGGCGTGAGCACAACACTCCCTGCCAAAGGTCGTGGGTTCGATTCCCACTTTGGGGGGTGGCTTTTCTTAAAAAAAAAAAGAAAGAAAAGGCATCAGCGCTATCCTGGGTTTAATAAGAATAATTATAATAAATCGGCGTTAGAAAATGATTAAAAATACCCTTAATATGACCTTTAAGTATTTAATTCAGGTCAGGCGATTCATTTCGTTTGGATTTTGCAAAAATTGAAAAATTAACATTTGTCTCTGGCATGAATACATTTGGAGCGTTTTTTGTCCTTAAGCACAAGTAAACAAACAAACAAACATTTGGGGTTATGAGCGAAAGAAATTTAGAAAAAGTGTTTTTTTTGGTTTTTTTTTTGTAATTAAAAAAAAATGTTCCGATGGATTTTCAATTTACGCATGCCTCAATTATTTTTAGATAGGGTCTTAAGAATATATTCCCACATAAATTAGCTTGCCCCCTGTCAACAACCAACTAGAGCTTGGTTTTTACGGATCTACTAGGAGTGGATGAAGAACGTGGAACATTTTTTCACAGGTCACCAAACGCTCATTGCTGAAGAGGAATATACCGAAGCGATCAACTTACAGATTTGTCCGAAAATCTGTTTTTCATAGCCGAAACCCAACTATTCCTCCAATTCTTATCAACTCAATGGCTAACTAATTATATCTCACTAATTGAATAAACCTGTGCCAAAGCCGAGGGAAACGTAAAATACAATGACGTCATAAAAAATGGACTGCTGATTCTACTCAGTAGCCAACTACAACCTATTGTAGACGTCACAACCTTCAAGTTTTGTTATAAGAAGGTTATGAAATCCGAAAGGTCAATTTATACCAGCATGACTGGTTGTTTGTAATCATTACTTTTTAAGAAATGAAGCTGAACAGCAGAACTAAAATTATCGGACTAAAGACAGTATTAGTCCCCTACAGGATTACTCATGTGGCAAAGTAATGAGATCAGTATATTCCAGAATAAAAATGATCCTTGTTGCTAGCTAGGTGTTTTTATCATTTATTTGCTTTGACAGATATCATAAATGGATGGAGTCAGAGGATTTAAGGAAGCTTACTGCTTCTGAAAGGCTTAGTTTAGAGGAGGAATATGCAATGCAACAAACTTGGTTACATGATGAAGAAAGTGCGTTATTATAATGATTTTTTCTGCCCTTAAAAAAATACAATTTTAATTATTAAAACAATAATTTAGTAATTGTTTTCTAGAATGTACTTTCATAGTTCTTGACAAAGGGCTGATGGAGCAGACACAAGATGAAGTAGGTAATAGTATTTAGAATAATGTTAGAACATTTTTGTAGTAAATAATTTCAATAGTATATATGCAAAGCTAAATCCACTGGATCAATGCCTGCGAGGATCTTTTTTACCTATTATCAATTTTATTTATGTATTTAATTTTATCTGCCACTGAATAGGCAGCTCGATTGCTAATATTTTGTTGCAAATTATTGGATCCAGAATTGTGAACTATCTATATATGCATTTTTTTTTAGGCGTTTCTTTCTTTTTTGTGGTGGGATTTCATATCCCATTATAACAATACACCGTATCACATTATAACAATAGGTTCATTCCATGTCAAATCAAAAATAACTGCCAATGAAGCAGCCCCAGTAGTCGGAGCAGCCAAAAAGCAACTTAAAATAACTTTTTGAATGTTAGATTCCATTATTTACAAATTTCTCCTGTTAATTACAGAATCTATGATTGGCGATGCGAACCTCTACTTGAAAGAGGATGGATCAGCTGAAATAGGCCTGATGATTGCTGAAGCAGGATTTAGGAAGCAAGGTCGAGGAAGAGAAGCAGCTTTGCACCTGTTAAGATATGGTGATTCTTGCTTTTCTTTATAATGTGGAAGTAAACCAGCCATCAACACTTTTCTCAAGTATTGTTCCAATTAAAATTATGTTTTTCCTAAAAAAAAAAAAAGATCAATAACAGGGTCTCCCCATGGTCTAGTGGCTAACGCCTTGGATTCTCGTGTAGGAGATGGGGTTTCGAGTCCCACCTGCAGCAGGAATTTTCTCATCTCACCTATAGCCAATCTCACCGGTGGGCCGTAAAAAAAAGATGAAGAAAAAAAAGAAAAGATCAATAACACCTCTCGAGTCACCCTTCACACAAGTTTATTTATTCTTTTGCCAATCTGTGAACCTACGGATAAACTGGTTCTTTTATAGTGACAAATATTAGTAAACACAAGTAAAAGTGAGAAATAGATTCTATTTAATAAGTGTCAAGCTCATCCACCACTATTCTACTATGCAGTTGTCCCTTGTCATATTGTTTAAAATGCCCAACATGTGTTTAGTGAGAAGTTACTGAACGCACGATACTTGTCCACAACTTATGAGAGTACTTGTCACCAGCTTATCGAGAGGAGCAAATACGAAGCTAGTAAGAACAAGGCATGAAGCAGCTTACAGCCTCAACTGTAGTAGGAGCCCCTTCCAGTAGTAGGAACACCTCAAGACTTATCATATACCATACATTCCCTTGTCATAGCACCTTATAAGATAACACAAAAATTAACTTGATTTTATAAGATTTAAACACTTTTATCATGACTTCAATATTTATTTATATATATATGTGTGTGTGTGTGCTACTATTGGGATCAACAGTATATGATAGAGAAACGAATAAGGGTCAGTCCATTTCAAATCATCCAGCTAAATAGTGAAACCCAGTTTTTACTTCTGGATAATTAATTTCAGAAATGTTGTGACAACCTTTTGAGTTTCATAGACAAATGCCACATCATCTTCCAAGTCATCAGATACCTCACAGAGATCGGAAACTTTCAGTTCTTTGGTGTTTTCTTGTCTTGTATAGAACAACTGTTGTTGCTCCAATAATAATCTTGGCTTCATTTTGCAACACAAACGAATAGTTTTCACTGTAGTCAATTAGAATAATAAAAAACTAAGTTTATAGTAAACTTTAAAAATTGTTTATCTACATAAGTTTATATTAAGATTAACCTAAGTAATAGTAAATGTAGGTTCAGTACACTTATATTAATCATTAGGTAGGTTTGTTTTTTTGTTGTTTTTTTTTTCTACGGCGCATCAACTATTTGGCTATTAGTGCCGGGCTATCTACAGGTCGCCACCCTTTTATAATGCCAACAGCACATAGTCGGTCACCCATTCAGGTACTGACCACGCCCGACGTTTAAGTAGGTAATTATTAAAAAAAAAGGAATTTATATTATTTTACAAGGTAGGGATTGTCGGGGTTCGGTCACTGCTACTTAATAAAACTACATTTTTATGATAAAATGTAGTTTTATTAAGTAGCAGTGACCGAACCCCGACAATCCCTACCTTGCATCATCTACGGTCAACGATCTCCTCTCAATGAATTATATTATTTTATTGATTTAAGAATACTTAACAGCAAAATCCCAGAGTTTTTCTTTTAAAATTTAATAGTTTATACTTTTAAGAATGTATCTATGAAAAAAGAACTTGATTTTATGGAGCGCCTTTTATTTTTATCGATTTTTGAAATTTTTATGTTTTTAATTTATCTTAAATTAAAATTTTGTTTTTAAATAAATATACTTAGCAACCAGAAAGATAACAGATAGTAAATATATTTTTTCCATATTCAAAATATTATTGTGACCATTTTGGTGAAAATCCCATTGAGATATCATTAACATTAACAGAGTAATGATTTTTTTAGTAAATGAAAGTCGCTTTGACTTAAATCGTCAGTAAAAGCAAAAACAAGTTTTATAGACAACTTTAAAAATTCATAACTCAAAAAGTATTGAAGATATCTAACTAAAATTTGGAATATATCATTAGAATGATCAGTTCAACAAATAAAAAAAGTTTCAGGCAATTCTGAGGACATGGGTTTCATGGCCTGGATGATCTGATATGGACTGACCCATAATTGTGTACTTATGCAGCCAGGAATTATGGAGTTCCGTCTGTATTGCTCGAATACTTTTATTAAGCTTTTCTCTTACTCCATAAATATGTTTCAGGTGTCGAATGTATTGGAATAAAGAACTACATTGCCATTATATCTATGGATAATGTGAAAAGCATTAATTTCTTCACTTCTCTAAAGTTCAATAAAGTAAGTACTCTCTCTACTCGGATTGCAGAGTAAACTACAAACTACTTACAGACTTCAAAAACAGTCTGACTATCAAGGATAAATTTGAGAAAACGATTCTATGCTTGGAATAGAAACACTTAATTTAAATTATATATTATAGTGCTCTAACTGCTAAGGTCATTGGCAACAGAGATACATGAAATGTTAACACCTCTTCCAATGATAACTTGAAGCAAGTCGAGATTTTTCATGCCACTAACCCCAGAATAATGCCATTAGCCAACTCTTAAGCGGAAATTACTCACTCTGAATTTTCGATTTCCTCTCATTCTTCAGAAAAGCTCTATTATAAACACAAAATAACACAAACATGTTTTTCATTTACTACCTCATTATACTGAACAAATCATTTTACTGCTAAATTCAAAACACCAACAAACAATAACAAATTCCATAAAATAGGGAAAAAACAAAACAAAACAATCATGCAACGGCCATAAAAGAGCCCCATCCGTCATTTGTTAATCTGTTTGGAGTTCCCAAAATGATAAGTCTAGTTTTATCCACACTTTTCTCAAGAACTGTTAAGTTCCTGGAAGTCAGACTTTTTTTTTTTTTTTATTTGCTTTTGGGATAATAAATTCTTCAAATGACGAAAAACAGAATAATGTTTGACACAATTTTTGTATATTTTCAGGAGTGTGAAAGTGATGTTTTCCAAGAAGTTACCCTCATGAGACCCGTGGATAAAGAATGGCAGCAATGGTTAGAAGCTGAAAGTTGCAATTATTCAATTGGAACAACAGAACCAAATAAATAGCACTTATAGAAATCACTCCTATTTTAGTACCAAAAACTCTATTTTATTAAAGGTAGCACTCGTGAAAAAATGTTTATAAATTTATTCAATTGTTTATCGATCCCATCTAGTTCAATACCTAATAAATACCATTAATGTGTGATATTTTTCAGGCGGAAGGTCAATAAAAGAGAATTAAAAGGTTAATTCATTTTATTTGTACTTCCTATACATTTTTCCTTAGGTGCCTCTTCAGGAGCTAAAAAACTTGATAAACTAAAACTTACAGCCTAATTGTATTAAGGCGAACCTTCCTGTACAATGGCCGCGTCCAATATGAGGTTACTATTACCTACTCATAGCATCAATCAGCTGTGTAAAATCGATAGATTCCAAAAATCAATCATGCAAAAAAAGTTAAGTCCATTATAATAAAATATTTTTTTTTTTTAATTTTGTCACCAGATAAAAGTTAATTAAATTTTGTTTAACATTTTAAAAAATATACTATTTAAATATTTGATATCAGTTTTTTTCCTGTTTTTTGTGAATGTTTTCCTTTATTTTTCTCTTCATCAAGTTTCTTTCCTTTTCTATATTTGCAAGTCGAATATATGCTTATATTTTATGGAATAGTCAGCCAGAGTAGTTTTATTATCCTCATCATACACATTTTTGACGTGTTGTTTTATCCTCTTTCTGAGTAACTGCGAAGACTCTCCAATAGAAACCTTTTTACAATCTTTGCAATAAATTTTATAAATATTATATTTGGTATCCCTTGGTGTTTTCCGGTATTTTATTCTAGTGTAACTATTTTTAACTTTGTTGCTATAAAACCATGTAATTTTTCCCACATCCTTGCAAATACCTTTTATTTTATTAGATAAAACTAGATCGTAATTAAATTTATAAAACTTTTGTACATCTAGTTTAGAATTTTTAAAAGAGCTGTCATTAGTTATTGTCAGTTGTTTTTGATGTTTGTTTTAGTCAGTATTTTCCATTTGGCGCCATTGTTGATATTAAAGAAATCATCAATTTTTGTTTGTACACATTTCTGTTTCTTGTAATTAATTCCACTTGGCTCTGTTACGTCTAATTTTCTTTTCGAATTATATATATATATATATATATATATATATATATATATATATATATATATATATGGTATGTTTTAATTAAATTTATTTAACTGGGGTTGATATATTTGGTTGGTGAGACCGTTTTTATTTTGTCTCAGCCATTTCACTCTATCAAGGAATAATAAGGTAACAATAATTATTTACTCTGGAAAAAGATATATATTTACAAGATAATTAGGCTTGATCTATAAAAGTAATGGAAGAAAAGAACAAGGAATATTTAACAATACAAAATATTCACAAGTAAATTTAATATAAATAAAATTCTATATCATTTTGTATAAATTTTAATTATGTGATAAATTATAAACTGTACAAAATTACTCCATTAATTTCTTCACTCTTCAGTACATTGCAAGAGTAATATTCAAGGGCTGATAATCTAAAATGAATTAAAATATATATTAAACAAGTAATAATACAATATATATTAAAAAATAAAAACTTTTTTGCACATTCGGGTAAAAAAAGAATCTCAAATATAAATGTAAGGTATGGTACCTTTAGCCAATGAAGTTCAGCACAACTAAATGGAGAATTATATGTGCAAAAATGAAATCTGCAAATCCCCTTTCTGGGCTAATTTTTCCAAAAGTCATTTTGTTTTGAGGATTAACTTGCAGTCGAAGGCAAACTAAAATAGAAAAAAGAATATAAACTTCAACAAAATACTTAAACATAATATTTTCACACTAATAGTAAATCTCATCTCATTTCAAAGTACAAAGTAAAGTTATAGAATGAACAAAAAGCATATAAATTGGTGGTTAGGCCAATTGTTCTTTCTTTTTAATTAACTATGATTCCTTAAAGTTAAAGAAACATGTATTAAACGACCAATTAGAGATAAGCATTATTATAACCTATACAAGCACTAGGTGTGAATATTGTAATATAAAATTCTCTCAAATAAGATCCTCTCAGCATGCACGGAAAAAACAAACTATTTGGGAAGTAAATTACCTGCTAAAACAAAACTGCTGACCGAAGAAATGAAACCACTGAGGAATGAATTGAAGGGGAATGTTCCGACTAAACAACAATAAACAAATTGAAAGATTCCTGTTAACAAGACGTATAACAGATAGCAGTCTATGATTTTTAGTTTCTTTGGAGTATTATTGGTGTACTCCTTGTAAAACTTTCCTAAAACTGTGATAAGCATTTTGAAAACCGGCAAGCACAAAACACCAACAAAAGTTCCTTGACGTGTACAAGGTAAGGTGTTGAACTTATCAGTTATGATCTATCTATATTATACAGATTTTGGCAAGGAGGTAGAATTAACCCATTTGCCAAAAGGAAGTGGATGCGTCGTCTCAGAATTCTTATTACCAGCTTTAGCAGGAACAGCGTCAACTTAGCGAGTTTCCGTTCTTAGAATATAAACAGCAAAATATGCTGTTAGAAACATTTAATGTTTGTCTTAAGTGTTCGCGAAAAATGTAAACACATGTAAAAATTGAAAATTAAATAAAGCAAGATCTTAGGAGCCACGATAGGAAATATATATATACATACATATGTATACATACACACAAACACATATACGTAATATATTTGAATCACAATTATTCTCGTAATCTTTGAGTTGTGAAATGTTGAATTCGGCACTTCCGGTTTGCATCATCGGGTTGGATTCATAAGAGGGGTTCTTCCCTGTGGAGTGAGGCAGGAAACTTCTTAAAAGGAGTTAATTACAATGTTGAAAGTGAACTTACACGGTGCGTTTTGAAAGTGTTGCAATTATTTATTTTTCATAAAGTAATTTATTGAACAAGGTGCCGTTAGCACAATTAAAGGATAGCGCCCTATAGATAGGCAATAGTCCGTCGGCCCGTGTACATTTCATGCAACGATTTTTAAGATTTCTCATTTCACTATTGATTGTTTGTGTGTGCGAGCGTGACGGATGCACGTACTAAGATGACTAACGGAAACACGCTAAGATGACAGAGATCCTGCGAGGGACTTTTCATTTAAATCCTTTTTGCGTCACTCAACTATTAATAATTGAAATTGAAATGAAAAAGAAGACTGTATGTGTCACAAAAAAGGGTCCGCTGGTGTTCGCGCATGCGCAGTGGCCATGTACGATAAAGATGACTGTATGCTATAGAATACATTACATAGGTTTATCGGGTAGACCTAGGGTTACAAAAAAGTGCTACAAGAAGGTGTCCGCTGGCATGCGCGGTGGCCACAAAAAAAGAAGAATATTATATGTTATCCAGCACTTTACATTGGTTTGAAGGGTGGATCTAGACGTTCCAAAAAGGTGTCTGCTGGCGTTGGTGCATGAGCAGTGGCCATGTACGAAAAAGAAGAATATATGTTATAGAGTACATTAGATTGGTTTGTCGGGTGGACCTAAAGCATTTTCCTGAATTTAAGCAGAAGGCTCTAAACGAAATAATTTTTTTATTCAAATTTTTGAGTATTTTTAGAGGGGTTTGAATTTTTAGTTGGCTTTAAAGAGAACAGGAACGCCTAGGCAGCATGCGTTGCTAGGACGATAATAGGTCAGCTGTATCGTACTGTATCTATTTCATAATATTATTTTTATTTACGGTCCATTTCAACTATTAAAAGCTTGAATTACTAGAAATAAACTGTGATTTTGTCCCTCATCGAGTTTACGCTATACTTGGTGATGGTCCATCCGAGGTAATAATATCCCGAACCCTTGCACAGCCTCCTCACCTATCAGCATACCCAGTCAGAACACTTCATGGTAATGCCCGCAAATATAATGAGTGTTTCCAAATGACATCTTGGAAACATAAATTTTTAAATTTTATTTATTCATGGAGCTTCACAACGGCAAGGTGATTTGCTTTTGAATTTTAACGTCCATTTATTATTGACAACGAATTTTCACCTGTACAGTTTAAAGTTCTATTACTGGTAACCTATATATAACTGGTTAGCTCTAGGTTATCTGTTTCTTGACACTGGCCCTAGCGCCGCGGTGTCAAGAAACATTATACTTTGATTACTTATCAATTGACGAATAACATATAGTGTGACGGGAAACGTGCTATAATAAACTGCACAAAATTGTGTATTAGCGTTAATTGTTATGATACATTATTTAACGAATTAAAATAACTACTTATCTGTCGTTACGAAGTACGGATAGTCAGCTAGTTATTTTATGTTTTCAAAAATATTGCCTAATTTTTTTTTAAATTAATATTTGAAGTATTATTCTTTAAGTACTGTTCTTTATTTGATGGATATTTCCAAATAATAGTAGGTAACTAAATTTCCCATCCTCATTGTAACTATGGTTTTTACCAGTGGTGGGGTTAACAAAAATAAAACACCAAATATTGAATTCTAGAGTACCTACTAGTTCCATAAATCATGATGGATATCATTTGAGCCAGTCCTAAGGTCTTTAGGCGATTAAAAGGCAGAGCTATAAAGAGAATATATTGGCTTTTAGCACAACGGGTTCACTTCATCTCCGAGCCAAAATATTGACTTTTACTACAGCGGACCCAACCTGAATGAATATATTGGCTTTCAGCAGCGTAAGGGTTAAGGAAGTGTCAATGATTTTCAGTTTTCTAGAAGTAATGTTTCGCTTAATTGGGAATTAACATTATCGATGGTGGCGCCACTGTCGTTGTCAAAATGGCGGTATACAACGGTATACCTGTGACATTTGTTACATAGTGATTGCTGATAACAAGTGTTTTCGCAGTTGTTTGTGGTTCAATTTCACGTTAATATTAGTGTTTTCATCAAGAAACAGGGTTTTTGGAAGCTCTACTTTATTTGTCTACTCAAATATGTAAGAATATTGGACTAACAGTGAGTTATTGTGAGTTGTTGTTATTGTGATGGATAAGCAAAAGTGAGGTAAATATTATTTCATACCATTGTGAATAGCTTTGAATACAATAAATGTATTTTATAATAAATATTGCGTATTATTGATCACCAACAAATCAACAATTTGAAAATTGAAAAAAAAATACTTCAAAATCTTTATTTTCACATATTACATGCACCATTATTTTTTTTTTTTTTTTTTTAGTTTTCAATCGTTTCTGATCACAAATTTTAATTATTGCTTACATTATTTGCAAATTATAACTAATGTAAATATAATTTCATGCCATTGTGAACAGATTTGAATACAATTAATTTATTTTATAATAAATATTGCATATTATTGAACACCAACAAATCATGAACAACTTGAAAATTGAGAAAATATTTCAAAATTTCTTTGAATCTCTATTTCACATATTACATGCACCATTTCATTTACTTATTAAGGTTGTAGTTAAATAATATAAATATACTTTATCAAAAGGCACAGTAATATTTATGAAACTGGAGTCATATGAATCAAATATGAAGTAGTACACTCATTTAAATTTAATATAGCCATTCCTAATTAAACTTGTGAAACAAAGTGCAAACAACTTGATGGATTGGTTGGTCTTCTCCAAAATACCACATGTATTTAGGTAATGGATGTGCATTCACAATTGCTTCACCTTCAACTATGCACCTGGAATTCCTTAAGGGTTCTAGATAGCCAAAGAAGTTCCTTTGTACATACTTTTGTTCATCAATATCTATACCTTCTGAATTTCTAGAAGTGAATTTCAGAAATTAAACCAAATTCGGGTAATATGTGTTGCAAGCTGTTTATATTCACACAAGAGTGAAGGTTGAATAAATGTGAATTATTTCACTACCTCTTACATATATTGTTTAAAAACAATTACTTTGTGAAAGGGAAAGGTTCATGTTGTCTTTAAAAAGACAAATTTGTCAAAAAAAAACAGTTGGGAAATTATTAAATAGCAAGAAAAACACGAACAACTCAATAGCTTTACATGTGTAAACAATGTACGTATACCGTTCTCGCTAGTTCCGAAATTTTCCGCATGGCGGCGTATCGCTTAATGTTAATTCCCAATAGCTTAAACTGAAATGGTGGAGTTTTGATGAGATGAACTTGTAAAACATTCATAATATGGCCTGTTAACATTCAATTACCTCTATGCTTTCTTTGTTGAGGATATATAACCTTCAAGCGGAGGAAGTTTTTGGAGGGGTTTTCAAGTGCTGATTTTAAATTTAACATTGTAGTTCCTTAAGAGTTAATTGTTCTACTGGTTCTTTATTCTATTTGTAAAATTGCCGAGGTATTATTCCATGAAGCTGCCGGTTCACTAAGTATGCTTGCCGTTCGTAAAGTTTCTTATTCCGTTAAGAACCTGAGGTAGAAACTAAAGTTTTGTGATGTCAAGTTTTGCACATGAGGATTCTGTTTGTTACTATTGTGTATGTTTCAGGTCTATAAGGCACTTCAATAAGTCTCCTGTCCTGAGAACAGCTTATGACAGCGATGGCAAAACTACTGTTACTATTTTAAACAAAGAACCTGAATTTGGGCTTATGGTTGACTCCTATAGCAAGGTAACAAACGGTTTTGTATTGACTCAGTGTTTTGTTGTACTTTACTTAAACCTTTGGATTAATCAAGCTTGCAAAATTATTAGCTATTCTGAACCTATATGATTGATTGCTATTAAATTGTCTTTAGTATAATCAACAGAGAAGTACTCTCTCACTTTAGGCGTGACGTAAATAAAGCTTTTAGTCAAAGGTTCTTTTTGAGAAATAATATAAGGACTGTCCTTAAAGTAATTTGCATTTTTATTCCCCCCCCCCCCCCCCCCCCGTTTGGCATTGGAGTGAAGTATCCATTTTATTAATTCTGAACATTTTGGCACCTTATGTGCAATTATTTATTGTATTAGACTAAAAAAAGTGTTATTAATTGGTTAAGTCTATGGTCTTGATCAGACTGCATGAGTCAAATTTTTGTTAATATAAATTTCAGTGACTAGACCCTCAGCTAGTGTGTGTGTACATGATTATATATATATATATGTACACACACACACCTATACCTGTTAATAATCTCCTTTTGACCTAAGTTTTGACGCAATTAGAGCATTAGGTTCTAGACAAATTTCATGAATTATGAGAACAAGTTAACCCTTCAACACACAGAGGGACTTATATGTCCCACTTAGATCCTCTGCCTGTGCAAGGTTGTGAAGAGGCGTAGAAATTTGTAGCATCTATCAGAGGGACATACATGTCTCACCCTATATCTTGGAACCACATTTTTTCAATGCAATAAATACAGATTGGCAGGTGTTTTGCCCTAAAAGAAAATATAAAAAAAAGTTTTGTGCATTAAAGGGTTAAAATAAATAAAATCTTTAGTGCGCTTGAGTACTTTACAAGTTTAAAAAGGATATGATTTTTTTAAGGGTGACTATGGTCTCATTGTTTTATGGAAATATATGAAACTGGTTTATTTTATATAATTTACAATACTTCAATTTTACTTGTGTAAATTATTTATTATATATTTCTATTGTTATTATTTTGATATAATTTATTTCTATTATATATCTAAATATATCTGTCTTTGATGTAGCTCGGATTCAGATTGAACAACGGGATGTTTGTTGTTGGGCCTATGGTTCTATTTCCGAAGACTGCTCTTTCTTGGAATGTCAATGGAGATCATGATATTCATTCGAGATCACTAGGACTGTTTTCTATTATCGAACCTAAATTAGGTAAGTCCATATATTTTCCTTTTTAGTGATAACCAAAATTGGATTATACGATAATAATTATTATTAATATTCAATTACTTAATTAATCAAGTTAGTAAATATTGTTAAGTGCATACGTTTGTGTGAGTGCAAGGTTTTAAACATCCTCCCCTGAGTGCAGCTTCAATCCTGTTCAGTCTTCTTTAAATAATCCCTCTATAGGGAGAAACCCACTTATAAATTTGACCTCATGATGCAATCCAGAAGTGCCAACTAGCAAATTTTATGTTTCGGAACCCATAGATCTCGGACCCATTGCTCTCTCACATGCTCAAAAATCGTCCGATTTTGATGAAATTTGGTACAAAAATGTTTTGTCTAATTTGAAAAATCAGGTTCGTTAACCAGCCGAATCCGTCCACCGGAACATGTTTTTTTTTCCTGTGTTTTCCGTGAACAAACGTTGAGAAGGCGAGGGAGACATTTCTGCTTAAGATACTGTCAGTTTCCTATTGTGGCACCTTAAAATTCCTTCTCTTTGTGTTTTTATTTTATATTTTTTTCAAAAGATTAAACCCTACCAATAATTGCTTCTATTCCGATACTAATGGCACTAGAGATATGAATGGAAGATGACGCAGTTCCTGTGAGTCGAGCATTTATTTACTATTCCTCTTTTTTTGAGTGTATTTATGTCAAGTACTGCTGCAAGAAAGCAATACTTATGGCCAGCACAAGCAAATTAATAATTATGTTACCATTGAAGCCCCCACTCAAACAAGGCTGATTCGGCTTGTTACCGACTCATACAATCATTTAATGAATGTTGTTTGTGAATTTGGGGTAAAAAGACTGTAATTGTGATCGCTATCGTGCTCACTCACACAAGTAGGTAACCTCTATAAATTTTAATGGGGGTCATTTTCTGTGACTAGTATGCAGGTTAGTAAATACTTGAAGAAATTTTCCTAAAAATTGTTCATTACTGCCAACTCAAAATCTACATTCCGTAAAAAAGTGTTAAAAAAAGTAATAATGACATAATAAATAAATAATAATATGACCTCTTTTTTTCCAGATATCCTTGTGATTGGTTATGGACGAACCGCTAAACCTCTTGTGCTGACAGATATACACAAGTTCAGAGTTAACAAGAAAATAAACATCGAAGTATTGCCCGTAGAAAAAGCTGCTCCAACATTTAACTACCTATGCAGCGAAGGGAGATGGGTCGCTGGAGCGTTCATTCCGCCTTCGCATGTAACAAGATTAGAACACGATATTATGATGGATAAATCAAAAAAGGATGAACTTTATTTAGATTAGTTTATTCTTAGTTGCTATTTTATTTAGAATTGATATTATTATTATTATTTGAAACCTAAAATATTTATTAATTTTTTTAAATCCATTTGAAAACAAAATATTTTGATAACAAATTACAAGAATTTATGACTACTGCTAAGTAGGTTATCAATAAAAACCTTTTCTACATCATTTACCTATTGAAGAAAACGTTTTTCAAAATGTTAGGTATAGTAGAAATATCAAAAATGTTTGTTATGCTCATTGGGCAACTAAATAGGATTTTTAAATTGTGTTTTAGCTGTTGTTAGGTAATAAATTATGTTTTTTTATCAAGGTCACGAAGATCATCAACTTATTCTTATTGAGTTTAAGCCTTCCTAGCTTGCAAAGGGGTTCTGTTCACTTCATACTTCCATCGCACTTTGTATTTTACCAATGTGCTCGGCAAATTGAAGTTAAGCCTTTAGGTTTTTCAGTTTGTTTTCTTTACTATTAATAATAATTTGTATCATTTTGTTCAATTTATTTTGAGTTTGAATTGTTTTTGAACCAAATAACTTAGTAAAAACAAATAAAAAACTGAAAATGAATTTCAATTGTAAGTGTAAAAAACAACAAATGTTTTGCTATATCTGGAGCATCAAATGTTGGGCACTCTGTTGTGCTTACAGTTGAATGTCTGAAATTCCACCACACACGTCTGAAAGAATTTACACATGCTTGGGGAATGTCTAAATAGTATGCTTCACATCGCAACAGTATGAACACCATAACCTCAAACATAGCAAGCAAGAAAATGGATTCAGATATCATGAAGAAGTTTATGGCGAGATGGATGATGTTTCACCAAGGTATGCTGATATTTTCTTTTTTTTTTCTTTTTTTTTTTTTTTTTCGGCGCATCGACATAATTCTTGGCCATTAGCGCCCAAGGTATGCTGATATTGTAGCATTTTAAGAGAAAACCAACGTAACGTTGTAGATATGGAACAAATGATTCCATCTTGGTAGAAGTTATAGGAAGATGAAAATAAATAAACACCTTTCCTTTTTTAAAAGCACCACTTTTAGAAATCAAACAACACTATACTAGTAAAGTTCTCATGGCCAACAGTCCATGAAAATGAAATAATTAACCAAAAAATGTAATAAGATCATTTTAATTCGGGTTAGTAATAATTTTTATGTGATTATAACAAATTTAATAAGTCTGTAAAAAAAATAATGTTTCCAACATAGACAAAGATACTACACACTAGAAAGAAAGAAAGGCAGGCTTTATTCAATAAACAAATAAAGATTGCTGCCCAAGTCTATTGGGTTGCGGGGTGCCGAACCACAGGCCTTGTACAATATAATGCCTTCTTCCATACACTTCTTCAAATTTCTCCTCGTATATGTCCTTATTCATTTTGTGTATATATCCTTTTTCTCCTTGTCAATTGCGTCTGCCCGCGTTACAGGCCTGGTGTGTATAAAGTGTCTGACTGACACGAGGGAAATTTCAGTGAAGTATGTTGGCAGTAGTGAGCATCATGATTTAGACTTATTCTGCCACCCGATGTATCCTTTATAGTACCAGACATGTGTCAATGAACCTCCTGAGGGTTGTAACGTTCAGCTCTAATATCCTCCTCAGATCAGACATCTTCCTAATAGAGTCTGACAAAATCTGTGAAAACGCAGAAAAAATTGTACTTACCTTGATGTACTTTAAATAAATCCATTTCTTCTTTGTTCTATTTATTTATTTGTTATAAGTGCTGTAAATAATTATGTATAAATACTAATCTAATTGCTATAAAGTTATTTAGCATTTTAATCCTGCTATTTGTCTCAGCAAACAAAGAATGGTCAGATCAAACATATGTTTTAAGTTTCTATTGTAATATTGAGTATTCTTGTATAAGGCTGTGAAAAATTCTATATTTGTTTTGTTTGAATAAATTGAATAAAAGTTTATTCTCTCAACCAAGAATTAATAGCTGTTTTTTTTTTTATTTGGCGCTAATGACCTAGAAGTAGATGCACCGAAAAAAAAAAAAAAAGAAAAAAAAAAGTTTTTTCTTGCCTTTGACGAAAATCCTATTACATTCCAGTTTTCTATCAGGATAGAGGAACTATTTAGAAACGTGAAGTGTGAATATTTTAAGATGGTGACCCTATTTATCTCTATGTAATTTCAACCTGATGGAATGTACAAACATATTTAAAACACATTATCCCTCAATATTCATTTATTCAGTAGGCTTAAAATGGTCCAAATGGTGCCTCTTCCGGAGCATTAAATAAGGAATTTTCAGCCTTACCCTAAGAATACCCTCTGCAGGCAGGACTGTGTCTTGATAAGTCTTTTATGCTTTCTTAAAAAAAATAAATTATAATAATAAAACAAACATATCGTCCCTAACATGTCAAACTATCGAATATGAAAATCGAACCAAAATAAGAACGAACATATTCTATCCATTGATGAAGTAATATATTGAAAAATGTTCTTATTTGATATTTTATTTAAGGCATTAAAGGCTATACTATAAAGGTGTTAGAATTGCGAAAATTTGGGACAAGCCGTATCGTCCACAATCCAAGAGCAATTTCTGGAATCTAAACATGAGATTGTGCATAATCGATAGTTTAGCATGGCAGGGGCGATACAATAAATGGATATAGTTCATATAAATATTGTAAGGCCCCGTTTTCCCTTTGTCTTTGTTAAGTGAATAAGAATGAGAGAAAAGGTTGGCGGCCCATCTCTAGAGATGTGAGAACCATGAATCAGCAAACGTTGCGTCTGGGTTGTTGGAACTGCACGTGGCTGATTCGTAAGATTCTCGGAAGATTTAAGACCTGACAAGAGTTTCTAGTCCAGCCACCTGCTAAAGCAGGAGTGGGGCACAATGGGTATAAAAAGCTGGCTTACCTCCGACGGGGGAGAGTCCACGCCCGTTCCTGAGGTCTTGGCCGCGATGGCGATGAGAGGTAAGTCAGTTCCAAAATATGCTCCAACCTCCCCAAATGATATGTGATTACTCTTATCTAGCGGTTTCTCTCTCACTCTACCTTTTCTCTCGTCTTAGCGATGTTTTATGATATTTATGTATGTGTTAGTAACCTCAGTGTAAATTATAGTTTTGAAAGGAATTTCCGCTTCTCTAAAATATTTCCCCATTATCTATTCCTTTAAATCCCGTCCTTGCAAATCGGCCCCTTACAATATATTTTACTTTTTAATGTCCCTTCGTTAATTACAGATTTTGGGGATGGGTTACTACAGTTCACAGTATACTTTTGAATCACAGTTAGCAAACAGTTTTATTCCGTACTTAGCAAGTTTGTATCCAACGATGTCCTCTAAATCCAACAAACATGTCATCAATTGTCACAAATTCAGTTGAATTTCATGCTCAAAATAAATTATTGTTCCAAATAGCAGCAAGACTGTATGTTTTAATTCTCTCTCTTCTTGATTTTAAGTCATCTAATCTTAGACAACGGATGAGGAATAAAAATATTTTATAGCTCATGGTCGCTCTTCAATATTCCTATGCCAGATCTGCCTAAATTCTTCACATTTACAAGATGGATCTTTATACTGATCAAAAACAAAATGTGGAGGGCCGGTGGCCATGAGTGTTAAGGCGTGAGCACTTAACATTCCGTGCCAAAGGTCATGGGTTCGATTTCCACTATGGGGTGGTGGCTTTTCTTTAGAAAAAAGAAAAGGCACCAGCCCTGTCCTGGCTAGAAAAGGGTGGTAACCTATAGATAACCTGTCCCAAAATTCGTAGATAATAATAATGGATGTTAACATTTAAATAAACGTTTATCAAGTGCATGATTTCGTCGTAGATTTACAATTCCTCAGGGACGATACAGAGGGTTCCATGAGTCAGGGGCGGAATGGGTTGAAGGAGTTGGAGGAAGGGTTCGGAGTATGAACAACGCAGACCACCAGGGCATCCAAGCAATTTGAGCCTGAGAAAATCAGTACCAGTGCGTCTGCTGAAGGTTAAGTAATAAGTAGAAACCATTCTATAGACAACATAGTATTTATGAAATAAAAGTTATAGGAAAGGTATATCCATTAACTAAAAGAAAGAGAAAAAAAACGTTTACAATTTTATTTATTCAATTGAATTACATTTGTGTGATGCAAGGTTTGAGAGTATTGCCTCTTCCTTTGCTATTTAATGTAATAACAATTCCAATAGCTCAGCACATTTAAAGCCGACCTAATGTTTAATTATTAAAATTTACTTATTTGATTTAAATAGCTTTTAGTTTATTAAATCAGTATTCTATTCATTATTTAAGAAAACTTCATACATTTTATAAAAGAAGAACTGATTTTAAAAAGAAAAATATTAATTAATTTATTATAAAAAATAAATAAGTATGTACACTTTGAATACAAGTAATGTTAATATATAAGAATTTGGTTTCTTTAAAATCACAGACTTCATATTTATAAAATTTATGACTAAATGCCCATTTTTGTAGGAAGAAGCTCAGTTTTTTCCAGAATCCTCTTTGAGAGAAACTGTTCTATTGAAAATTATACTTGATCCAACACTATCTGGATCAACGCTAAAAAATCCATTTCTTTCGAATTGAAATGATTGGTAAGGCTTGGCTGCATTAAGAATGTGCCTGTCAGCTAAAGCATCGTCCTCTACTAAAGAATTTTCATTAATATCAGACAGAAAACCAGCAGGAACTTCGTCTGGATCTTCAGGATTCTTGTGTTTAAACAAACTGCTGTACAATCTGACTTTTATTTTTATCGGACTTGAAACCCAATGGATGAATGCTTTTGGTTTATTTTCTGAAGTTGTTGGTTCAGCGCTTGCTATTAACTTCTTTATTGATTTAGACCCTTCATCATATACAACATTCAAAACCTTGAGAGTATAAGGTGTGTATCGAAGACCGACATTTTGAGATAATGTAAGCCTTTTATACCCTTGCTCAGATTTTTCCCGAAAATCTGATTCTTCAATAAAAATAGTTTTTCCAAGTTTTATCTTGTGCGAAGATTTCTCAGGCTCTGCAGGGAAATCTGGAACAACCAGCTCTGTTTCGTTTAACCCCTCTACAATTTCTACCATTAGTGGTTTCAAGACAACCATAGTTCTCGGAGCTGAAATATTGAGGACATCTCGAACACAGGCCTCCAACATTATTGGGTCGACTACTGTCTGGGCACCAGTCACTCCCATTTTTGCACAGAAATTGTTGACAGCTTGTGGAGGAAAGCCCCTTCTCCTCAGTGCGGATAAAGTAAACAGCCTAGGATCGTCCCAATCCTTTACAATATTTTCATCGATTAATTTGGCAATTTTTCTTTTTGACACAACAGTGTAGTTCATATTAAGGCGCCCATATTCCCATTGGACAGGGCAATATATATTCAGTGCATTACACAACCAATAATAAGCCGAACGCCTTGACTGAAATTCCTTGGTACACAATGAATGAGTAATATTTTCAATCGAATCACAGAGACAATGTGTGTAATCATATGTCGGATAAATACACCATTTATCTCCTGTTCTCACATGGGCTTGATATTTTATTCTGTACGCTACAGGATCTTGCTTACCTTCTTCAAGGGTCAATTTCATCCTTAACGTGCATTCACCTTCCTCCATTTTACCGTTTTTCATATCTTCAAATAATATAAGGTTTTCTTTTACAGGTCGGTTCCTCCAAGGAGAAGGAGGAGGGTTGAACCCTTTTATTTCTTCTTGCTTTTGATGACAAACATATGCCAACCCTAATTTTATCAAATCTCGAGCCCATTCATACAACTGGTCAAAATAATCAGATGAATATGTGATTTTGTATGGTTTATAGCCCAGCCAATCAACCATTTCAATAATTCCCTTAAAAAATTTCTCTTCTTCCTTCTCAGGGTTAGTGTCATCAAAGCGAAGGAAACAGATTCCACCATGGTACGCAGCGTATCCGAAGTTGATGTTAATGGCCTTTGCATGTCCAATGTGCAGAATTCCATTAGGTTCTGGGGGAAATCTTGTTCGAACTTTACCTCCAGTTATTTTCAAATGTTGAGCTATAAGCTTTTCAGTATTAGGAGTAACTACATAGCCATCAGTAGTGAAGTTTTCACCGGGTTTGTGCAAATGTAGCTTACTAATCATTTCATTAACAGTTATTGCTTCAGTTTTTCCTTGAGTAGCTTTTTCTACAGGGTTCGGTTTCTTCGATTCAGTCTTCTCCTTTAATTTCTTCTTTCCTTTACCATCGACTGGCGCTAAGTCAGCATCAGTTTTAGGCCCGAGCAAATCCAATAGTTGAACATCAATTTCATTCTTCACGTCCCTGAAATCAGCCCACTTCAAGTTCTTCCTAACATCCTGCAATAAGATTCCTGCGTTGAATCTATACCTTTTATCTTCTATTTCCTCTTTGTGTTTGGCAATAGCTGCTTCTACAGCCAGCTCTATATCTTCAGGAGTAACTTTTGTTCCTATACCACACTCACTTTCAAATTCTTTAATATTCAGATCTTTGTGTGCAGTAGACAAAAGGAAGTCCAGAGCTGCATCAATGCGCATCGAATTGTCCAGCTTATTTTCAGCTATATATCTGACTATGAGAGATAAATGTTGAGATATTTGTGGCTTTAGTTTGGACGCAGCATGGTACAACAGTATAGATCTGTCAGGAGGAACACCTCCAATTTTATTGGCTTCATCAATGGCAGCTAATAAAGTAGATGTTAACGCCTCGTTCTTAATAGTTTCTTTTGCTTTTTGTTCACTAAGACCCAATGAAACTAATTTAGAAATAACTTCCATCATTTTTGAATGAACCATAAAACTATTGACAAATTAATACACGTGTAAAGCCGACAACCTTATAAGGAAGGTTCTGTTTACTTCCATTTCTCTGATAATCGATAAAATATTGGAGTCCGTAGAACTGATGAGTTCTGGTTTGCAAATCTAAAATTAGTACAAAAAAAAATATTTAATTTATTCATAAAAAATTAGATTTGTTAAAGAAGAATTAATTGAATAAAAAAAGATTTAGAACCTTTTTGTTTCTAATACAATTTCTTTCCTCTTTGGGTTTCAAGTAAAAATTTCTGGAGTTTCTGTTTGTAACCTTCTCTACTAGAATACAAACGTTTTTGTTATGAAGTTTTTCGGTTGGTTTTATTCATGGTCTTATGCATTAGAGTTTTAGGTACAGAAGTGTTTTCTGATACATTAATACAATTTATTTTATCAGACCAATCAATTATTTCATCATAGATGGAGGATCAAGTTTGTCCACGATGTCGAACAACGAAATATCGAAATCCTTCTCTCAAGCTTATGGTGAATGTTTGTGGGCATTCACTATGTGAAAGCTGTGTGGATTTGCTGTTTTTAAAAGGTAATTACATTAACTATTACTCAATTCACTTATTCAGCATGTAGCCACAATTACTAATTGCATTACAATACAGAAGTCAATTTATTGAATGTCAACATTGACTACTTTAACAAATATTGATGGAAGATCCATATCGTTTAGCACAAGATATTTTTCTTCCAAATGTTTAAGTGAGTCATATATCTAATGATTATGTTGACATTTAAAAGAATTATTTTTGCCTATGATAACAATAATGAATCTTCTGATCTTGAATCTATTACTTTTATTCCTTTGGTCTATAATCATTTTAATTGAGTTTCCTCCTTGTTTAAATTCTAGAATTTTTCTTAAAGAAATAGTGCAATGTAATGAATCATAATTAACAGGTGATGATGCTGGCTGCAAAACTATATATGCAGTCTATCACAGACAGTATAGTCCGGAGAGTCAATAGACATCACTGGATTATCCAAGGGATGTTTATACACTATATTATAATATATTTTTATTGAAAGAAAATTCCTGGCTATTCAAGTGATACTCAAGATTCCAAATTTTTGCAAATTGTTACATATTTTTTCAGATATAGCCACATTAACGAAACATTTTACCAAATACTGGTCAGTTCTAAGGATAGTACCCTTCGCTTGTGCTGGCATTAGGCTTTAGGTTTAAGGCAGAAAACTGCTTGGTCATCATTGCTCTAAGGCCGCATACACACGGAGCTACTAGTTAGTAACTCAACCAGTTGGTAAGTTGGGTTACTATCCAGTTACAGACCGATTGGTGACTTGACACTACACACAAGGCTACTCATTACAAACTAGAATCTCTTGTGTTCAGTCTTATCATGGATATTGTACGTGAAATGTCGGGAGATTCAAGTGATGAAGAAACCATTATATTGTACAATTACATCAGGAGTTGGAGAAGAAGAATAGCCAGAAGTTGTTGGATACATCTATGCTTGAAAAAGGTTTTCAGAATAGTTTGTTTGTTGCTTCTAAAGAGCTCAACTTAACTGAGGAAAAATTTGTGGCATTCTACAGAATGAATAAAGAACGTTATTTGGATCTAGTGAAATTGGTTTCCCCTGTTGTGCGAAAGTAAAACACAAACTATCCAGGAAAGTAGTATTTATATACAACAGGATGTTTTTCAACTTCCCCCACCAGCAACAGATTGAGTTGTTGGTCAGCCATCACACTCGAGTTAGTAACTGATCATCTAGTGACTGGACAGCCTACCAGTTACTAACCGGTTATTAATCAGTCACTAACCAGTAGCTTCTTGTGTAGTGTCCCATTGGATTACATAGAAACTGACACAAAGTAAATTGATTAGTAATTCGCGTTACTGATCAGTTCCTTTTAAATGGATTAGCACAAATCCTGGTTCCTTTTGTACCATTTTTACTTAAATTAGAAGTATTTTATTGTTTTAATTAGTATTATTTTATCATAAACTTCATTATCTAATAAATGATAATTATTTGAATATGAAATATTCATGGAATTCCAGATACTTTTTGTTTTGAAAGGATTATTGAAATCAAGACTTTTATTTATGGTACTAGCTGAATACCCGTGTTTCGTCACGGCAGATAAGTAGTTATTTTATTGCGTTAAATAATGTTTCATTAAAATTACGTTACTATCCAATTCTGTGCAGTTTATTACAGCACGGTTCCCGTCATACTATATTTTATTCAATGGGCGTTAAAATTTAAAAGTTTATGTTTCCAAGAAGTCATATGGTAACACCCAATATATTTACGAGTATTACCAAGGTTATAGGCGAGGAGGCTGTGCAAGGGTTCCGGATATTATTACCTCGCCTGGAAAACCTTAGGATATGCCATACATCACGGTTTGACCGGGACTGTCCCGGTATTTTTCAATTGTTTCGGTGTCCCGCCCAGTTTTATCAATGTCCCGGAAAAGGCTGTAAGATGTAAAAAATAATGAATTCATGTTTATAAGAATCTTTTTTAAATCGGTTACTTTTCTACAATTAACATTTTTACTACTGCTCACAGTGTCATAGAAATGAGAAGTAATCTAACTGTAAAACGCTGGAACTACCTGCACAGCGCTGCCAGCTGCCAGACACTACTATTTGGCTGAGAGATTGTTTTAAGAAAATCAAGTAGCAAAAAAAGTTCCGTTCTTATTTTTAAGGTTTGGGTAGACTAACAGTTTAGGATTCCCCCTTCCCGTTAGTTGCTAGGCTTAAAACTCACTAACCATTTTGCTTATAATTTGTACTCTTTTTATCCCCCCCCCCCCTGGTATGCCCATCCCATATTAATGTGTCTCGGTTTAACTCTCCAAAAATATGGCAAGCCTATCTGACGGGGACAGGCAGAAAAGAAACGCAATTAAAACTCTATGAGGGACAGTTAATTTCTAGTAATTCAAGGTCTGCCATCATAGTTGAAATTAACCTCAATTAGAAATAAAACTATGAGATAGATAATGTAAGGTAACAGCTGTTCTTTATCGTCCTAGCAACGCAGGCTGCCTAGGCTTGCCTTCTCTAACCAACTTAAACTTTAAACCCCCCCTAAAAATGCTTAAAAATACGAATATCAAAAAATCCTTTCTTAGCGAGCGCCTACGTTATATAGGGAGTGTCCATGCAAAATTTCAAAATTTTCTGTCGAGCGGTTTGGGCTGGGCGTTGATAGATGAGTGAGTGAGTGAGTGAGTGGTATTTGACAAATATATAGTAGATTATTGGCCATCAAGTAATACAATGTACAATATGTTAAAATTAAGTAGTTATCGATTTCGCATATTTCTTGTTTCAGGATCAGGTTCTTGCCCTGAGTGCAGAGTACCTCTCAAACGGAGCAATTTCCGAGTCCAGTTGTTCGAAGATCCCAACGTAGAAAAGGAAGTGGACATAAGAAAGCGGGTTCTTAGGGACTTCAATAAGAAAGAAGACGACTTTGCTACTTTGGATGAATACAATGATTACCTCGAAGAAGTTGAAGAAATCATATATAACCTTGTAAATGGTATTGATACCGTCGAAACGAACCGGAGAATAGATCAGTACAAAAAAGAAAATAAAGACATAATAATTAAGAATAAAATGAAAATAGGCAGGTCCGAATTGGAGCTCGAGGAATTACTGGAAGCCGAAAAGCAGAACGAGCAGATAAGACGAATCGGTGTGATGCGTGAAGAAACGGAGGTGAAAAAGAGAAAAATACGAGCTAAAGAAGCGTTGATTGATGAACTAATGTTTTCTCATGGAAATGCGAAGGACATCATTAAAACCTTCCAGACGATGGAGGAGGAAGAAGAAGAGAAGAGTGTTGAAAAGGTAGAGGTTCTTGTAAACTTATTTAGAGCAAATAGTTTATATTCGCTTGTATAAAGCTATACATACATATCTAGATGCAGAAAGGCTATTAGCACTTTCTGAAGGAATCTAGGGATATTGAGGTTGCACTCATGATAGAATTTTATAAGTTTTTTCAAATCTCCATCGATCCTATCTACTAGGTTTAACCCTTTCTGTAATGTTGACTGCTCCAGCAGTCGAGAGTGGCTAGGCCCTGTCTAACTCCGTCGGTGTCGTGTCCAATTTCACTTCCAAAATCAAAATATAAAAGACAAGCCTTAATGCGGCGAAAAGATCGCTTAAAGTCAAGGCTCTATAGCTGTCATAATTTTTTCTTCATTGCTAGGAAACTCGAAATATGTCATGCCTAACTAATGAGGAAGATGTCTTGTGAAAATAAGCAATCTGTCCATTACTTCTGGAGGTTTAATCAGGAATTAAATTGTGTTTTGTTAATAATTCAGTCGGGTGTTGATAACAAATATATTTTGTTCTTGTTGACATAAACAAGCGCTTGTATCAGTCGAAAGTAAGGAGTAAAAGTTGGTATTCGCCAGAAAAAACACAATTTCAGCTGATTAAATACAATTTGAAAGGAGTAAAACCTTTATATTTATTCCCCAATTAGTTGAAGGGCGAACATGGCAAGAACTAACAATCTCCCTGAGGAATATGCTTTGTTATGCAGCTCCTGTGTGACAGAACTTTTTTATTTGTAACATTTTTGCCTACTAATGGTCATCTGCTAATGCATTTTTAAACAATGCTAATTAAAAAGTAGATTTAATTTTTTGTGCGGTTCCTCCCTCTCTCCATAGGGAGGAAAACAGCTTACAAGGTTAGCCTCATGACGCAATCCAAAAGTGCCGACTAGAAAATTTCACGTATCAGATCCCATAGGTCAAGAAAATAGAAAGTCAAGTTTGTTAAGCAGGAGACTGTTTTACTGTAAAGTGATATCTGTAACCGTTTTTGAGAAAAGTGGATAAAACTAGTTTTTCTAACTAATTTTAGTTTAGGTATTTAGAAACGATTGATTCAGTGAAAAATTGTTCCAGATGTTTTATATTCATCTAAACAAAGATATTTAAATGTTTGTTGTATTTGGAGTTAAGGAAGTACTCGAAAAAAAATTGTATTAACAGGCATGACAATTTTTGGGATCGTGGTATATTTTGTTAAGTATCTCAAAAAAGGCTAGGAAATTGTGGTTAGTGGAACCATTTGAATGCTTTCTAAATTCTCTAAAAAAAAAGGTTCTAAAGCAATTTTTTAATCGGGAGTTCACTTTTGGAGAAATAAGTGCTTGAAACTTTGAAGTAATTTGTTCCTTTATTTGAATGGTTCTTTTTGTCTGTTTCCCAGAGTTTTTTTATTGCTTGTTACTTGAAAAATGCATTTGTCAATTAAACAGGATTCATAAAATTAGAAACAATTTTTTTTTATAAATTGAGCTTTCTGTGCAGTATTCGAAGATGCCGTATTCACATTTTCTACTACTGTATTGCTGTTTCCCGCCTATTTATCTCACTTTTTAATTGTTTGTTTTAAATGTATTTAACAGTAAAATGAGTATTCTACTTTTGTATTGACTAGCAAAGGGTGTTTCCTGGAGATAACCTGTCCCAAATATATTTGTAATTTATAAATGACATTACAATTTAAATAACTAAATCATGTCTTAATCTACTTTATTTGACTTATTTCAGGCTACCCACTTTTCTACTGGGATTAAATTTGGAAAGTCTGGCGAGTTTACAATTCTACCAAACCAAGAAGAAGGTCCACTATTTAAATATGCTGCTCCTGTGTTCGAAACGGAAGGTCCCAGAGCTCCTGATTTAGAAGAAGTGCTCACTGGACGATACTTGGAGCACGTACGAGCCCCAGGACCCGATGAAAGAGCTGGAGGTTTCGAGTCGACTGTCAGCTGTCTTCGAGCCATCCAAGAAGCCGTTGTAGGCTTGTATTTCAAGAGCAGCTGACGTCCATTTCTTGGGGTCCATCAACCCTTGTGGGAGGAAACCTCGCCGTCTCGTTAGAGTTTGTACTGTAATCGAGTATTTCGAGGGCAGCTTTATGAAGTCATGCCTCAATAGTGTTGCTTGAATGTCGTTTGTTGACGGAAATCGAGTTATTTTGGATCAGAGAAGTAATAATATTTTTGCTCGTACAATACAAGAAAACCTTTTGATACATCGAAGAGGAACGGGAGCCCTCAAATGCTTGGAGAAGCATCCTTCAAATAAGCATTCTATATTTGACCAGAAAACTACATTCTTACAAAACAGCATAGTCTTAAATTTATATTTCCAAAAGTATATTTTTGCACCATTATTTTTTCTGGTAAAGATGTTGAAGTACCAATGAGAATTTTAGGGGAGTAAATTGTTTTTTCCGTAGATTGCAAATGCGACTGATAAATTCTTTTAAGGAATTGCCCCAAAACATACATAATTCCTTCTCTTTTTCCTGGATGAATTCGTAATTCATTTTATTTATAAACAATTCCTACATTGTTTATTTTAAACCACATTCAACATTTAATTTCATATCAGTGTGGAAATAGTTGGGTTTCGATCATAATAGTTAATAAAACTAAATTTTATAATAAAAATAAATAATAAATATGTTAATTATGTTATTAATATTTAATAAATATTAAATGTTTTTTTTTTTAGTTTGCTTTGCTGGAAATTACATGTTTTAGTAGTACGGCATCTTTCTCCTGCGGTCTTGCTTCTCCTTTCTGCGCGATATTTCGCCGGATTCCTCGCCGGCTTCTTCTGGCAGTCAAGGATGAGAGACAGCCAGAAGCCAGAGAGGAATCTGGCGAAATATCATGCAGAAAGGAAGAACAAGACCGCAGGAAAAGATACCGTATTACTAACACATATATTTACTATGTATTATGAAGAAACTCCGACTATCTCTTCCCTGGTTTATATCCATGGTCAACAACCTTTTCCAGAATAATTTAATTTCATATGATTCTGTAAGATTTGTTTTGCCATTGTTCATTCCTTAAACTTCTCAGTTGTATGTAGTACACCAGGCAATGTCAATTTTGTAATACTTGAAAAAAAAGTGACAGAAATCAATTTCACCAGAACAATATTATCTTCCCTTCGAGTCGAGATATTTACCTGAGATATGATTTGTTCAGTAGATACGTTTTTCCCAGCAACCTGGCAATATTCTTTGGATCCGAGGGCTTTCCAGTTAACACGTTGGCTTCAGCACAAAATTTCAGTGGTTAGTTGTAGACTCGGTACGGGACACATGTGTCCCCCAAGAATTCCGACTGCTGAGCGGTATGGGACATATGTGTCCCATAAAAATCTATAGATATACATACATCTGACAAAGTCAAACAAAATTTTCTGAAGGTTATTGCTTAATATTTTTGTTCCTGAAGGTTATATGATAACTATTTTGAAGTAGGAGTTGGATTAGATAACAAACAAATGAGTACTTGATAATGCAAAATACGTACCTATGTTATAATCTCAAACTTTACAAATATTGTATAAAAAAAATCGTAAGAATCAAGTTAAATATTTAAAAAAAAATTGTTTGAACAAGTTTTAGCTTTTAACAAGGAGTAACAAATAAGTGAAACAAAGCAAAAATTATAATTCAAATATATTTTTAAAAAACCTGACTTAATTATTCGATTGGGCTTCATGGTCTATATTAAAACAATTTAGGCAGTAACCCGGATTCCCTACATACTCTGTACTAAGCATATACAATTTTTTATCAGGCTCGGTAAGGGACATTGGTGTCCCTTAGGCTGATTTCGTTCATTAGTATATGTTACGGGATATATCTGTCCCGCACCTTCTAATAATTTGTTTAATTTCTGTGCATCTATTGGACTATATGTTTTATATATATATATATATATATATATATATATATATATATTTTTTTTTTTTTTGGCAAGTTACAGCCATCGTAAGTTAAGGGAATTGGGCTATTTTGTCCGCCGTACCTTAGTGAAAGCCAGTACGGGACCCCCTATATATATGTTCCGTTCAGAAACCAAAATGTTAATAGAAATTCATCATAACCCTTTTTTATATTAATGACAATTTTTTTTTATGAATACATTCCTTGTGAAATGTTCTTACCTGAATTACTTCCAAGTAAGGAGCAGTAGAAATTAGGAGGGGAAAGACAACGTCCAACTGCTAAGCTGTAATATTGAAGTATTTGAAGAAGCCTACTGAGATAGAGGGGGAAAATGTATCTACTGAATCTGTGCCTTGCTGAAGAATTAGTCATGAAACACAGCAAAGCAGCTATTTAAATATATATAAACAATAAAATATAGATAAACATATCCCAAAATATTTCAATTTTCCTCTTAGCCGATTCTCTACAAACCTTTCTTCGTATTCTGCTATGGCTTACTATTCCTGACATCATTATATCATAGTTTTATCCCTCTTATACTTAATTCATACACTATATGCCTCCAAATATTCAATTAAAAATAAACTTAATTAATAAGTTTTAGAGAACTATAATGAGTAAAACAAATAAATATGATAATTATGAATTATACTGGTTTACAATTTTATTATGGTAATATTATCAAAGCTAGGTTCTTTAAAAATGAACAAATATATTAGAAGTTTTCATTCCATAGTTACTCATAGAGTTACGATATTATTATATAAAATATAATTAATGATTCAAGTTTAGCTAAATATTTAAAAATTTGAAGTAATATATATTTATATACAACAGATTCTTAGAAGGCAGACGGTTTAGATAACTATTTTCTTATAATAGATTATTCTTAATAACTGATTAGGGAGTTATATTTTTATTTTGGTTATCCTTAATCATCTAGCAGATAGCAACAAGGTATTTTTGTGGGCTTTAGAGCATTAAAATCATAGGAGCTCTTAAGAAGACAAGATTTTATATTCTTCAATACCGACTATCGTCCTAGCAATCCTAACATTGAAGCTTCTTGTTTCCTCCTCGTTCCGACTCCCTCCTCAAAAGACGTTTGTATTTTCAACGAAATTAATAGCTATCCAATAAATTTGTATCGTTAGTTCTATAATATAAAGTAGCAGTCTTTCATATATTAGAAATGAATACGCTAAAGCAAAAATGTAAAATGTGTAGCAATGTATATATAGTTCAGAATTAATATTAAGTACAAATACACATGGAATATGTTTAATGGCCTCTTGTTTGTTTCTTCAAGTAAAAATTTATTTTAAAAAAATGTTCTATTTTTTTTAATGCATTTTAGCAATAAGTTATTGGCTGTTCAAATTGAGTAATGTACTCTTTTTGTTAACATGTAGGCGAAGTTACACTGGTGGTATTAAAATAACAAAGATTTTGTTAACTTTGTAAATTTGTTTAATATTGTGATAGAAAGCTAAATAAATATCTTTTCCATGTGAGATTTTTTTTTTTTTTTTTTACCACACTATTCTCATTTCAGCTATAATTTGGAAAAATGTAACACTGTAAAAACAAAATATCAAGATGTCCGTTCCAGTTGGAATGTAGTGGTTCAGATGTGCAGAGAAAAAGAGCCCCTACCCTTACACAGGGTGTCTACTGCACGAAAAAGTAATGAATTTTTAAACGAAGTCATGAAATTTCAGTTTTTTTCTGGAGTGTAACATAATCCTGGTACTTCGGCGCATTCATAATTGTCGCCGTTTTTGTATGCATTTACAAATCAATTATTCATTTTTTAAATTGTTTGCTGACTTAAATATTGAAATTCTATACACAGGGCCAATTTCAAGCCAATAGTTAAGGCTTTTTCATTTTGATAGCAATTATTTGCATGCATTTTGCATTTCAAATCATTAAAATGTCATGAAAAAGTTCCGAAATTGGCTTTCACAAAAGTAGTAGACACCTTGTTATAAATGGATGCCCTCACGACCTTAGATGCCCGTGGAGAGGAGCCCGTTTCACTCTCCTGGTTCCACAGGATGGCATTAACACATTCGTGCCCGGCGTCATGGCATATGCGTCCGAGAGATGTGTTCTGCGAGCCCAGTGTCATGGCGTGTGCGTCAGCATATAGCTTGTCTTTCTTTCTATCCCCATTACTTTGGGCCTTTTACTATACCCTTCATATTTGGTTTGGGACCACATTACGTTATCCCCAGTTAGGTTTACGGGTCTGGTATTGTATGATACTGAATCCGCCAAAAAAATTCCTTCAGCGGGCCCGCTGTCATGGCGTATTTCATATTTAACTAAATTGAAATTAATCCACTAAATGTACATCATTTCAAAAGTTTCTTTACTTATTTATTTTTTTATATGTTTACCAAAATAACTATACAAAAGGAAGACTTGGGTCCTGATGGAAAATTTTGTCGAAGCCATCGGTCGTGAAAGTGTTAAAATAGCTGAGGCTCCACCACCCTCTTCTCATTTCTCCTAATAAACTTTTGTTATTTCTTTCTTTAAAAAGTTATCCATTACCATTTGATCATTCTGGACTTTGAACCAGTCAACAGTAGGCTTAAAAACTTTTTTTTTCTTTTAGCACTTTCCTCCGAAGGAAAGTAGCTATTGAGGTTGGACTCATGACGGAATTTTTGAAAAATTTCTTCAAATCTTTATGGATCCTACCTAGTAGACACCAAAAATGACCCCCGTTAAAATTTATATATATATATGTGTGTCTGTTAACACGATACCGGCCAGAGTTTTTGTTTTTTCGTCACGAAACTTGGTATATAGCATTCAATTAGCAAACGATTGAACGAGTTCGTTAACCACCAAAATCAGTCCACCTGAAGGGGGGGTTTACCCCGAACCCAAATCACTAATTTGACTATGTCAGCCGTAATATTTGTTATATTTCAACGAAACTGGGTATTCGTAGTGGTAATATAGAGAGAAAAGTGAGATATAAAAATGAACTAAATCGGTTCATTAGAAGGGGGGGTTTACTCCGGACCTACAATACCAATTCGCCACTACCAGCCGTGATTTTTGGTATATTTCGACGAAACTCGGTATTCGTAGTGGTAATACACAGGTAAATATGTGTTGTAAAAATAAACTAAATCGGTTCATTAGAAAGGGGGGGGGGTTACTCCGGACCCACAATACCAATTCGCCACTAACTGCCTTGATTTTTGGTATATTTCGACGAAACTCGGTATCCGTAGTGGTAATCTACAGGTAAATATGTGTTGTAAAAATAAACTAAATCGGTTCATTAGAAGGGGGGGTTTACTCCGGACCCAAATTTCTAATATACTCATACCGGTCGTAATTTCTGCTGTATTGTAACGAAACGCAATATACGTCGTGGGTAACTCATGAGAAAGAAGTTGTAAAAATTAGCTGAATCGGTCAATCGGAAAGCGGGGGTTTAATTTGTAATATATTTCAATAGAAAAGCACGTCAGACGTAGGTTCACAAAGCCGCTGCAAGGAGCGCTTTCTACCTCTAGAGTGACTGTATCCTGTTCCTGCGTTAGATCAAAATACGATAATATGAGGTTTTTTGTATTTATTACGTAGTGTAATAGGTACCATGTGTAAACATAACTCTGGAAGCAAATTAATAATTGATCAGTTTCTCATTACAAATTTAAAAGAGAACTATTCATGTTTCTATTTTATTTATGTAGGATATTTTAAGCAAATTGTTCTGGAAAGCAGTCTACACTACCAAAATTCTGAGGAAAGTGCTTAGTTATGCAGCTCCTGCCTGATGGACTTTTTAATTTTGTTTTTATTTTTTTTAAATAATATCAAGTCAAATGTCTTTGTGTTGATATAATATCTAGGGAACATGATCTCTTTGCATACATCAACAGGTAAAACTCAAATGAGGCCCTTCAGCCTTATGCAAAGGTGCCGGGTAGCGGAGGGAAACCACCATTCAATAAGCTCAAACTGCATTTTTATGAACTCTAGCGGATACAAGAGTGACTAGAACTTACAAAACTTACCACTAAATACTGCAAAAAGCTGTCAGTGGTGGCTTTTAGTCCTAAAGCGGAGAAATGGTCTTATCACGAGAGTAGCTATCAGTCCATGGGGCATGCCGGCCGGTGTCATTAAAGTGGCTATCAGTCTCATAAGGAGCATTATCAGGAGAACGCCTGGTCCCAGTAGTAACCATCTTAGCAGTTGGTTCATCATAACAACAAAAAATGTAACCAACTTACAGAAACTGTAGCGTTTTAGTGGGTTTCCATATCGTTTTTATCCCTGTTATCATTTGGATACCTGGAATTAGGAACTGTTTTTTTAATTTCTTGCTACTTTTGCGGGGAAATTTACATTACATTGATAAAATAACTTTACTATTCAACAATTTTAAATTCCTACTCCAATAAAGTCCACATTCTAGAGGCTTGAATGGCTCCAATGTACAGAAGCCAACTCAATCCTCCTCGTCGACTTCTGCATGTTTTTTTTTTTTTTTTTTTTTTTTTTTGTGCAACGGGCACTGAGACAAGAAAAATTCCTGCCACAGGAGGGACTCACTCGAGCCCCTGTCTCACACAGAATCAAAGAGGTTAGCCACTAGACCATAAGGAGACCCACTTCTGCTTGTTATTAAGAAAAGCTTTATGACAAACACCTAATAATACAACAATATTTCTTGATGTACTGCTCTATTAAGCCATTCAAGACGGTGACAAGGCCAAACGAACAGGCTCTGCTCCTGAGGCATGGAAGGTCTAGGTCTTGCCGGTTGCCATCTCATAAGGGTTAACAAACTCATTTGACTGCTAAAAAGAATTTTAAAAACATTCATTAAGAAAATAAAGGAAACAGAGATACAGGAACAAAACCTAGGCTCAAAATTTGAAGAAATTATTGATTTGTCAAAATTTGCCAAAAAAGTGTTCCGGAGGGCTGATTCTGCAGGAAAACGAATATGACCTTTTGAATCAGATAAAGTATTCTTGTACTTACTTATGAGTAAATCGGGCCACTTTTGAGGCTGCTAGAGTGAGAACAGGAGGCGAGGGTAGCTCAGTGGTAGAGCACTCGACTAATATGCTGTAGGACCTGAGTTCAAAGTTTGAGTACATGAAAGATTTTATCTTCTAGTGTCCTCATTTGTGATTTGGATTCGGGGGTCCCTACGCCTACCCAGCCTTTAATTAATTTAATAATGGGTACTTGCAAAGGGGAAAATCAGGGGGACGGAGCATTGTACTGAACATAATATCTCCCTAGTGTGTCAGATGGCCAAGAGTCAGATACCTCTACAGTATCTCCTCCTTTGGGCCCTTGTGGCCAGTTACGGGAAGGATTTTCTTTTCTTTTTTTTCTTTTTAAACTGATAACAGAAATATATATATATATATATATTGTGGTGTTTTGGTTTGGGCAAGAAAAAGAAAATTTGAATATATTTTTAAGTTATTATAGGAAAAGTTGATTTGATATGTTTTAGTATATTTTCATTATATCTCAGGGTTAAAATTACCAAACTCACCACATACGGACTTATGAATAAAATCATTTGAACAATTGAATTAATTTAATAAATTTCCTGAAAGAAAAGCATGAGAAATATATAATTAGAACCACTTCTTACCATCTGTCCTTTTATGTGTTGAGACCATATTAAATACCAGGAGAAAGGTTCATTATAAATAAAAATAGAGTTGGAAATAATTGACTTATATTGAATAAAAGATATATAATTTATGATTTGGCATGGCTGTGATATAAAAAGAATATAAAAAATTGCTCGACTCACATAATTGTATCAATGTTGGGTTATTTAAGAAAAGTTAGAACATAATTAAAATATTAATTTATATATTAAAAGATAAATATTGGCCATTATTAAATTTTAGATAGCTTTTAAATTTTAATTGAAGATTGGCAGTTAGTGAGTTATACTCAGCTTATTTTACGGATGATGTTCTGGAAGTGAAGAGGCAGACTGCTTGTAGTTATGTTGAAGAGAATGATGGTCCGCTGCTAAATCTTGGAGTGGTGTCTGGCCATCATGTGCAGATGAAGTGAGCTTGGTGTCGGCTGGCCCTGGTGGTGCAATGCATGTGCTCTCGCCCTTGGCTGGCGGAGTGAGAGTGAGTGGTGGGGGAAGGCCCTTTTTATAGAGGTGTTACTCCCACCACACCAAAGGTGTCTGACTTCAGCGAGTTCCCTGGATTTTCATGTTCATACTTGGAAACACCTCTATCGTTATCTTCCTTGGAAGTTGTATACCTTATCGCTCCTAGCCGATACATTTGGACTCTTCTTTTACTTAGCACTGCCTTTTTTAAAAAAAATAAATACTGCCAAACTAAGCACTGCCAAATGCTATCTCTTTTATTACTCTTCTATTTATTTTATTGATTGACAAATGATAATATTTGTGATGGACTTATGAAATATAAGTTAGCCTTTATTTTGAATAGGAATGCTACTCTTTGCTATGCCAGAAACTGACCTTTTCTAGAGCACCCCCTTTTAGATCATTACAATATATATATATATAAAAAATCAGCCCCGTAACAGGCCACGAGGGCCCTGAGGGGCAGATACTATAGAGGTATCTGATTCATGACCAAACGGCACACCTGGGAGATAGTGTGGTCAGTACTATGCTCCGGCCGCCTGATTTTCCCCTTGGCTGCTTCGACTGCTAGAGTCATTAGCACCCAAGGTACCCATTATTAAATTAATTAAAGGCTGGGTCGGCCTAGGGACGGTCAGGGAGGCCAAATTCAACCCATGAACGAAGACACTAGAAGAAAAAATCTTTAGTGCTTGCTCGGGATTTGAACTCAGGCCTCCAGCTTATTAGTCCAGTGCTCTACCACTGAGCTAACCTCGCCCCCTATATATATATATATATATATATATATATATATATATATATATATATATATATATATATACAATGACCGAACTCAGCAATCTCAACAGGCAATGATTTCTCAACGATAAATGAAAGAATTATTACAAGTATAGTAATAAATGGTGATTATTAACCGATTCGATGCGACGCCCAAGAATACTCGCAAACAGCTGTATCTCTTGATTGCGAGCCCTCCTTAGTCTTGAGCATGTACAGAGTGCTCTAGCAGGAATGAGGGATAATTGCTGGTTTAACCCCTAACTGGTAACATACAAATGTTGAACGTTATAAGTAACATGCGCCTGTGAGGCATGTGCACGGTAAATATTTTCGTGGGGCATTTTTTTAGTGAAACTTTAAATAACAAAGGAGTAGCTTATTATAATAATAAATACAAAAACATTTTCATTGCTACATGACTACGAACTAGTGGCTTTTAGTTTAAATTGCTCCCAAGGGTGAACAGAAGATGGATCTTTAATTTTATTTTCAATATCCTCCATCAAAGATAACAACTTTTCAATTTTTGAAAATCAGGGGGACGGAGCATTGTACTGAACATAATATCTCCCTAGTGTGTCAGATGGCCAAGAATCAGATACCTCTACAGTATCTCCTCCTTTGGGCCCTTGTGGCCAGTTACGGGAAGGATTTTCTTTTCTTTTTAAACTGATAACAGAAATATATATATACATTGTTATGATAATTTTTATAAAAAAGAGTTGCACAACGTTGGGTCGCCGTTAAATGTTAAGATAATTATTTTAAAAGGAATTTAATTATTTGAATAAATTTTATTATATTGAATAATTAACCTCAGGGAGAAAAAGTTCCGAGTGAATGAATGTTAAAAAAAAATACTTATTTCTAAACAATCCTGAAATACAATCACTAATACCAATGCACTATCAAACAATAATAAAAAAATTCATCATAATTACAAAAAAAATAATTATTACCTTTGAATTAATGGACTTCAAATAAAACGCCAATATACTGCACTTCAATAATTTCTTCTACTTAGTGACAAGCTTTCCCTATCAGTTCTCATGCAGAGGATAGATATCTATAGCTTGAGATTCTGGACTCGGCTGGCCTTAGACATTGACTCTGACTCCGTACTCCACGATGGACGCACCTAGACTCTGACTCTGTACTCCATGGTGGCTAGCGATAGACTGACTCTTGTTGCCGGGAGAAAATAGCGTCTTCTCCCATCAACTTCCGCATTTTGTTGGTTTATAATTCAAATAATAATTTATAATTTTGTAAATCCAAATGATTAATTTATTAATGCCTGAATGCACATTTAATTTAGACCTATTGTACATCAGTATTGTCCAGAAATATTATTAATTTAGATTGTATATAATACGATGTTATAAGTATATTAGGATTTGTAGTTTGCGCGGGCTTTTCAAGCTTTCAGCGGCTATTTGAATTCAAAGTTGTTTTCGTGAATGTAAAATATCATTACAATATATATATATATATATATATATATATATATATATATATATATATATATATATATACAATGACCGAACTCGGCAATCTCAACAGGCAATGATTTCTCAACGATAAATGAAAGAATTATTACGAGTATAATAATAAAAGGTGATTATTAACCGATTCGATGCGACGCCCAAGAATACTCGCAAACAGCTGTATCTCTTGATTGCGAGCCCTCCTTAGTCTTGAGAATGTACAGAGTGCTCTAGCAGGAATGAGGGATAATTGCTGGTTTAACCCCTAACTGGTAACATACAAATGTTGAACGTTATAAGTAACATGCGCCTGTGAGGCATGTGCACGGTAAAAATGTTCGTGGGGCATTTTTTTAGTGAAACAATAACAAAGGAGTAGCTTATTATAATAATAAATAAAAAAACATTTTCATTGCTACATTTAATAATCACGTCTAAAAGCAAGCAGTGGTTTCGGAATGAATAAGAAAGAGAAATATAGGGAAGAAAAATAAGTAAACTTTGTTTTAAATGGTTATTGTAGGTTTGCTGCGTACCTAAGTTGTAGTAAATAAATCGTTTGAAGTAATACACGTTGTCGTTCACGTAAGATAAATATGAAACTGATGATTAGCAACAAGCGCCTAAGTAAAAATAAAAAAAATAAAAATACGGGGGCGCCCTAGGAGAGGGAGTTTGGTCCGCCTGTAAAGGGAATAGGCAGCTAGCCCACGTCGCATGGAAAAGGTTAAAAAAAAAACATATAAAATAAAATATGCAACACATTGGATCAATCATTTATATGAATAGAAAATTTACAAATGCACAGTACTGCTAATGAAGGCTAAGTACTCATTAATACATTAACTGCCAACTACAAGTAACTCGTAGTTTGTACAATAGCCAAGGATGCCAAATCTAATTAGTTTCATCCAAGATTATGAGAAAACCCTTAGTTCGCTTTGTTCTTATCACGGCTGCCAATCCTTTCGCTAGACTCAGACCACTAATTCACTCAACATCAGGATCCTGAGAAAGAATCTCACAGTCAACTCGTTAAAATCTACATGTATACTGTCGATGGTTAATTTATACATTTCTTGAGTTAAGTTAGTAACTTTTTTTATTTTTGTAATGCTCGCCATCCTCCTCCTGTAAACAAAAAAAAAATGAGAATCATTTATCAAGAAATGAATGGAAGCAAAATGAGAGAATCTGAATAGCTGCTACTATAAGTACTTTACCATTTATGAAGAACGAGATTTAGACTACGAACTAGTGGCTTTTAGTTTAAATTGCTCCCAAGGGTGAACAGAAGATGGATCTTTAATTTTATTTTCAATATCCTCCATCAAAGATAAAAACTTTTCAAATTTCTCCTTAAAATCTTCTGAATCGATTTTCCTATTGTAAGGTTTATTGTTTGCCTGAAATAATAAAAATAAATTAAACAAATATATTAAAAAACATGATATTATAAAATATCCTTATATATGAAATATACTATTTTTCAACGAATGGGATGATTCTTTTAAACAATTGATGATCTTTTAGGTTTTCAAGCAATTTTTTACAAATGTGCAAGTGTTTCCGGGCTTTGATGCTGTCATGAGGATCTGACCTTGAATGGATATTTCAGGCATAAAGCTTTTGTGGCACTTAAAACTCCCGAAACTTTGGCCTCAATATGTGACCGTGTTTCGATTCGCCAAACTTTTCCCTTTTCATTCCACAAATTTTCTAGGCTGAAACCTTTCAATTAACCCTTTTTTTTTTTTTTTTCCCCCAATAATACCTAATAAAGGGGTCTCCCGTGGTCTAGTGGCTATCGCAATGGATTCATAAGCGGGAGATGGTGGGTTCGATTCCCACCTCCGGCAGGAATTTTCTCATCTCAGGGCTCGCTGGGAAAATTCCTCGCCGCACCCTGGTTGTCGGCGCTAATGACCTAGATGTAGATGCACCGTAAAAAAAAAAAAAAAAAAAAAAAAATACCTAATAAGGCTAAGGATGAAAAAATGTTTTCCGAAATTCCCTGTTATATTTATTAAAATGAATAAATAGCATCATTTATTAAATGACAGTGTACATAAATAATTAGAAGATTAGTTAATGTAAAATTATCAGAGAAGGAATACGGATTAAATTAGAGACCTCAAAGTAAACAATTTGAATATGCTCAAGGTCTTTTTTTAACAACCTAAAATATTTGCTTGGTTTTGAGAATACTTTAAAATTATTGAACAATTTATTTTCAATAACAGGCCAATTCACCATTTTCCTTTTAATTTAATCTCTATATTAATTATATAGTTCAATTATATATCATGCGGTGTCTCTCTGATATATATATATATATATATATATATATATATATATATATATATATATATATATTAGTACATAAAAAGGCATTTTCATTTTGATTTTCCACAACTTTTCTAAAAATTGCTTAAAAGAATAAATTTGCTCTTTCATGGAGTTGCATACATCATATTTTCATTTTTCAAATATAAAAAAGCTCAAGTGCTTGCCAAGTAAACAAAGATTATTTAAAGTCTAGTTAATGGATTATAAACAATGGTTATTATTGTTGTTTTCCCTCAAAGATTAGTTAGTTTGTGTTACATTTTCTATCAGTAAGGACCTCTTAAATTCAACATGTCAAAACAAGTTTTCCGCCATGGTCGAAGTGAGGCTCAAACCATGTGTAGCATCAATGTTGTTTGGGGTTAAGGAAGCATCAGTGAATGTACAGTGCAGCGGTGGTTCCAAAACTTTGTCTTGGAGATTTTGATCTGGAAGACAAGGAAGCTCTCAAAATGCCTTCTTTTGTTTATTACAACCAACTGAGGACTCTGATAGAAGAAAATCCTCGCAAAACTACTCGGGACATTTTGAGAGAAGTTGGTGTTCAACACTCAACAGTTGTTCACCATCTTTAACAAATTGGTCTTATAAAAACCTGTATTATTTTAGAACCAATCCAATAGTAAGCTTGACCTTCCTATAGAACTGTGAAAATGGATAAAAACAATGACCCAAATTTATCTTTAAAATGCTATCTACTTCTTGAAAAATTAACTCCACCCACAACTAAGAGGAGGTTTTCAAAATTAAATATTCAAACAATTTCTTACCTTCAGTTGTAAGTTTTTATTAACTAGATCTTTAAAATAAACAAGATTTTTGTAAAATTTTGGATCGGGATCAACAGCCTCCGCCAACAGCTTCTTCATTACAAATATTACCAAGTCAATGTCAATGGTGACCTTGGCACGTGGTACAAATACAGTTAATATTTCAATATTTAACCTGAAAAAAGAAATGTGTAGTTAAAAAAAAAAAAAAAAAAAAAAAAAAAAAAAAAAAAAAAAAAAAAAAAACCTTTTCATTTACTTGAGCACAATGGAATCAATTTAATTAAGAATAATGAAATGAGTACAATCAAATTTCAGGAAGAAATACTAGACTCGAATCACTTCTGATTAGGTTCAGCTTAAATTGGATGGGTAATAACACTTGACCCTTTCCGGGCTGGACTACATACGAACTTGGCACTCCCTCGGAAGGCCCTGCCTTCATCCTATCTCTCTCCTCAAACGGGGCTGTATTAGCCTCTTAATGCTCTGATTCTTCCTTTACATTCCGTGATATTACACTATCCCTAACTCATTTATTTAGATTGTCTCTATCGTCTTTAACCCTTTTGTTGCTCTGAACGAGTTAACTCGTGTACGAAAAGCAGTGCCCCAGACGCTCCACACGAGTTAACTCGTGTTCCTCTGTCGGTGCCCCTCACGCTCCACACGAGTTAACTCGTGGCCGGTATTAGCCCCGTCTGTCGCTTATCCGGCCTAGTTCTATTAACTTGTATAAAATCAGTGGGACCTAGCGATATTAAGGATGCGAAGACAGGTATAGTTGGGATTCGGCTAGGAGAAAAACGTCAGACTTTCAAAAAGAAATCTGTATTTTGGACGTTTCGACTGCAACAATGGCAGCCTTCTTCAGCACTAGAGAATGCCTAGGGGGGGGGGAGGGAGGAAGACCTCGAGGACAACTTAGGTAACCATGGTAGAAGTATGTTAGAATTACTTCTACCATGGTTACCTAAGTTGTCCTCGAGGTCTTCCTTCCTCCCCCCCCAGGCATTCTCTAGTGCTGAAGAAGGCTGCCATTGTTGCAGTCGAAACGTCCAAAATACAGATTTCTTTTTGAAAGTCTGACGTTTTTCTCCTAGCCGAATCCCAACTATACCTGTCTTCGTATCTCTACAGCGGCTAACTATCTCCATCTACGATATTAAGGATGGTTCATAGGTTCATTAAATCTACGGAATATTAAAATTTTTAATTAACTAATGTGTTTATACAATAACCATACTATGTAAGATATTAGAATATATTATCTCTGAGACATCTAAAGAAGCCATAATGAAATGATGCATTCAATATAATTTTCTGAGCATTTCTTGGATCTGTAATGACTAATAATTATTAGTCATTACAGATCCTAGAAATTATAATTTTTCTATAAAGGTTAAAGTAACAGAGACTTTCAATATATATCTCAATTATCCTATAATTGCTAGTGATTTTATTATTTACGAATAGAGCTTCATCCGGTTCTTCACAAACTTTTCGATTTCATCAAATCTTCTTCGTATAATAATTGAAATTTTTCATTGTGCAAGTATATTAGTATCTATAAAAAAAAATGTAAAGTCCTACAATCGGCATTGTTATGTCGGCTTATTGTTGAAGCTGGCGCACCTCGCCGCCTATTTTCAGTTTCGTACTCAGATTTGTCTCTCCAGCCATATTGTTGCTGTTTATATTTTTCAGTCACAATTTGGATCTTGTATACTACAGTTGGTATAGATAGCCTCCTTCGATATGAGTGACGATGCATCTCGTTTTCTCAGATAGAGGAAAGAGTCGAACGGTAGTGAAGTCGAGATGAGGAGAGATTGGCGAGCGTACGGGGGGAGTTAGACGGAAAAGCATCGAGCGTACCGGGCGCTGCGAGTCGCTTCATTTGTCAGCAAAGAAAGGGTTAATTTACAAATTGGTCAGTTACCTTTTTTTTTTCTTAATTAGAAATTATAATTATTACATTAGCAATGAAGAAAAGATTAATTCAAAACAATTTAAACTACAATTATTAATAACATAAAATAAGTTATTTATTTTTTTTTTATAGATTTTATTTATTTAAATTTTAACGTCCATTTATTATTAACTACGAATTTTAGGACGGGTTATCTATAGGTTACCAGGCTGCAATTATTTACCTAAAGCCAAAATTTTCAATATCCTTCACTAATTCCTTAGTTGCTTTTAGAGTATTGCAACCCATAGCAAGTACTCCGTACGTGACAATGTTTGGAATCAATTTGTTTTCTTTCATCAAATTGAGGACATCCTGCAAAGAAAGCATTAAAATAATTATTGTTAAATTGTAAATGAAAGAAGAAATTATATTTAGGATACCATCCATTAAAATAACGAAAACATCATATATACTGGAGCTGAATGAACTTCTTGGGGCTATGTTTTTAATTAAAAACTAACTCTAATAATAATATAGAGAAAAGTTACTGCAAGAAAATATAATTTGAGACTATATATTAATAAACTGGTTGGGGAAACCGCACTCCAGATGGGACAATTTTGTGGGTTAATGAACTCATTCATATGTTAAGGGATGCCTATATATCAAATTTTGATGTGAAAGAAAAACAAATTGTGGCCGCTATCATGTTAACAGACACTATGTATGTATATATGTATTAGTATATGTATATGTATCATCAAGAAATATCTTACTAATATGGAATGATGACATAACAAAAATTTCCTTTCTCCTAAAATCAAGAAGGCATCTCCATGCCGGGAGATCGTCAGTTTTAGCACTTTCCTCCGAAGGAAAGTAGCTATTGAGGTTGCACTCATGACAGAATTTTTGAAAAATTTCTTCGAATCTTTATCGATCCTACCTAGTAGATACCGAAAATGACCCCCGTTAAAATTTATATATATATATATATATATATATATATATATATATATATATATATATATATATATATATATTTTAGGGCAGGGGAAAAATCTTTCATTAGACGAAGTGGGCTATGCCACAACAGTGTGAGATTCCTACTCACTAAAAAACCACCTCCCTTTTCACCTCAACCACCCTATGGAACCGCCCTCAGGCACTACTTCGTAGGGGGAGTGAGGAATTATGCCTTCCTTCTTATTGGACTACATATTTAAGCCGCAGTCTGGCCTTTTCTCTGCCGTTCCAATATACGGAGCTTCTTGCCGATGCCAGTTCCTAACGTTAGCTAGGATTAGGCTGACTAGCTTTTCTGGTTTCAGTGCCTCTCCGAGTTGTCTTTCTAATTCGGCCTTTTCTATGGAAAATCGTGGGCATTCGAAGTATACATGATGCGCTGTTTCGTCTACCGGGGCACATGTAGGGCATGAAGCCTCATTATCTATCTTAAAGCGACATTGATATGCCCTGAAGCAACCATGCCCGGGGAGCAATTGTGTCAGATAATAATCAACCTCTCCATGATTCCGGTCTGACCATGTCTTGATGTTGGGTATTAGTCTGTGTGTCCACCTTCCTGATGTTGACCTATCCCAACGTCTTTGCCAGCTTTCCATTGTCGCGCTCTTCTCCTCTTTTGTAATCGTCTTCCAGTGAGCGTCTGGATCTCTTTTCCTTCGGTAGATCCTATTACGTTCCTCTGCCAAGAGATCAATAGGAGGCATGTCTGCTAAAACACACACTGCGTCATACAATACAGTACGGAAAGCTCGAACGACGCATAAAGCACTTCGACAATAAACACTTTTGCAAGAGCGGGCGTATGCCTTTACTTCCATTGCGCTCGACCAAACGGGAGCTGCATACAGCAAGGTAGAGCTAGTAATTGTTGCCAGTAGTCTTCTTCGATTCTGACCTGGTCCACCGAAGTTTGGCATTATCCGAGCCAGGGCCTCTGTTGCACGTGCTGCTTTAGACCTGATTACTTTCAGATGTTCAGCAAACCGTAATCTTGCATAGATCTGTACACCGAGGTATCTGATGGATGACTTTGAAGGGATGTCGATTTCTCCGACTGTCAGCGTTATGGTCTCTATGACTTTCCGGCTTGTAATTAATAGTGCCTCAGTTTTATGATCTGCAAGCTGGAGACCTACAGTTGAAAGCCACTGGCGAATGGTTGTGACAGCTTTATTCGCATCATAGATAATTTCTTCCAGGAGCTTTCCACAAACTACTATAGCTAAATCATCCGCAAAACCCACCATATTCGTTCCCTCTGGCATCGGAAGCCTTAGGACCCCGTTGTACATTACGTTCCACAGCAAAGGGCCTAAAACCGAACCCTGAGGAACGCCACCTGTAATTCTATATGATTTCAAGCCGTCTTCTGTTTCGTATCTCAGGAATCGTTCAGAGAAATATATATATATATATATATATATATATATATATATATATATATATGTGTGTGTGTGTGTGTGTGTGTCTGTTAACTCGATAGCGGCCAGAGTTTTTGGTTTTTCTTCACGAAACATGGTATATAGCGTTCAATTAGCAAACGATTGAACGAGTTCGTTAACCACCAAAATCGGTCCGCCGGGAGGGGGGTTTACCCTGGACCCAAAACACTAATTTGACCATGCCAGCCGTAGTTTTTGTTATATTTCAACAAAACTCGGTATTCGTTATGCTGATCTAAAAAGAGACATACGTTGTAAAAATAAACTAAATCGGTTTATTAGGAGGGGGGAAGGGGGGTTTACTCCGGACCCACATTATCAATTTGCCACTAACAGCTGAAATTTATGTTACATTTCAACAAAACTCGGTATTCGTGGTGGTAGTCAACAGAGAAAAATGGGTTGTAAAAATAAACTAAATCGGGTTATTTGGAGGGGGGGTTTACTTCGTACCTAAAGTGCTAATATACTCATACCGGTCGTAATTTCTGCTGTATTGTAACGAAACGCGGTATACTTCATGGGTAAATCATGAGAAAGGAGTGTTGTAAAAATGAAGTAAATCGGTCTATTGGAAAGGAGGGTTTACATTAAACTCTGTTTCATTAGAATTAGCCTTTAGATGTAGGTACCCAAAGGTGCCGCGAGGAGCGCTATCTGCCACTAGGGGGACTGTATCCTGTTCCTGCTTCAGATCAAAAGACGGAAAATGAGGTTTTTATGTATTTATTAAGTAGTACAGTATCATGTATTCACATATCTCTGGAAGCAAATTATTTACAAAATTAATAATTGAACAGTTCTCATAACAAATGTAAATGAGCAGAACTATTCACGTTTTTATTTTATTTATATAGGTTATTTACAGTAAATTATTCAGTAATGTAGTCTACACTACAAAAATTCTGAGGAAAGTGCTTAGTTATGCAGCTCCTGCGTGATGGACTTTTTTTTTTCTTTTTTTTAGTGAGAAGAGTTTTGCTCAGAATTTGGTGGCTAACAATGACTAGATTGTTGGAATTTCATTGGGATCTATTGTGAGTTGTGGATGTAAGTTAATTTTTGTTATATTGTATACATTTAATATTAATTCGTTGTAGTAAGGTGCGTATAGCTGTTTGATAATTGGAGATAACTCTAATTTGTATACATGAAACCCAACACGACCCCCGTACAAATTAATTCTATTATTAAACAAATTAAAATTTTTATAACTTTTTGACGGCTAAAATTACAAATTAAATTTTCATAACAATATATAAATATATATATTTAGAAATCTGTGGAAGATGAACCACATACAGGCTGGCCATCCACAAGCATGACACCAGAAAACACTGAACGTGTGCAAGTGATGCTTACAAAAGATCTGCAATTGACGCTACGATTAATAGCAGAAGAATTGGGCACTCTAAAAGACACAGAAGGGACCATCGTCCATGAAGAATTGGGCAATCAAAAGATTTGTTCACGATTTATGCCGCACATCCTAACAGATGAACATAAAGCAAGACCTTTTGAGACCTCCGGCGATTTCGACATATGTGACAGGGGACCCTTTCAGGGTTCCAGTTTTAAAGAGACTTGGTGCTACCAGTACAATCCAAAAACGAAAAGACAATCGATGAAATGGTGGCCACCTTCTTCTTTGCGACAAACAAAAAGCTGTGCTGTAAAATCCAAAGTGAAGACCATTTTGATCACATTTTTCGACAAAGAACGAATCAACCATAAGGAATTTGTTCCTGCTGGCCAAACGGAGAATGCCGCATATTACTAGGAGGTTCTCAAACGTTTGTTACTGCACAGACGTTCCAGACCGGAAATTGGATGTTTTTTTTGTTTTTTTTTTATTTATCGGCGCATCTACATCTTGGCCATTAGCGCCGGGCTATCTACAGGTTGCCACCCTTTTCTAATGCCAACAGCACGTGGTCGGTCACCAATTCAGGTACTGACCACGCCCGACGTTGCTCAACTTCGGTGATCTATGGGAACCGGTGCATTCAACGTGGCTATGGCCGTTGGCTGTTATCGCAAAATTGGATGTTATCGCAAAACAATGCACCATCGCATACCAGCATCATGATATTGCAATTTTTGACTCAGCGAGACGTGAAAGTTTTGCAATATCCACCGTGCACTTCAGATCTGGTGCCTGTTGATTTCGTTTTGTTTCCCCGTCTTAAGCAGGCCTTAAAGGGATCACAGTTTGTAGACGTCGATAAGGTTCAGAACCGTATGACGGCTAATCTCAGAACGATTCCAGATCAACAATTCTCAACAGTTTTCAAGCGTCATACAAACCTTGTCAGAAGTGTGTTGTGGCTGTTAAAGAGTAATTTGAATTTGAATGAAGTTTTATATATATATATATATATATATATATATATATATATAGATTTTAACGGGGGTCATTAAAAACTAAATGAAATTGGGTATGCCAAATCGAAGGAGGTAGCTAGATTTGTTGAGAAAGTACCAAAAGGATGAGATATATAAGATGGTTTGGGATGTGATTTGCAGACGATAGGGCGGGGAACACAATGAAGAGCGTACATGGATTTACTTTGTAATGGGATTAAAATCCATTGATATGAAGCTTAGAAATAACTTAATTACATTTTAAACCAGGTAAGTTATAATTTATCTGGTTTAAAATGTATATATAAATAGAATATAAATATTTACAAGAATGATGGAAATTTTATTAAGTGTATTTAGAATTTGAACCCATAGAAATCGTAATTTCAAATAAAAATGCATACCAGTGCAGACGAAAATCTAGAGCTGGAATTTCTTTTCTTTATGAGTATATTACAGAAATCTGTATCGATTTGTACCTTTCTCTGTCTCATAATTTCAATAATTGCCTGGAAAAAAAAAAAAAAAAATCATCTCAGGATCGGGTCTTAAGTGCAGTTATAAAGGTATAACTTTTAGGTGACCATGGATAAGTGGACTTTTCCATGGTGACCTAAAAGTTATTGTGATCTTCCTCCATCCCCATGGCATTTGTTGCTAAAGAAGGCTACCAAACGGCATGCCAAAACGTTTGAAATACAGACTTTTCTGAAAATCTGTCGTTTTCTCTTAGCAGAATCCCAACCATTCTTTGACTTCTTATCACCTCAATGGCTAACTGTAAGAAAAAGTCAAAATGGGGGGTGAAGTTAAATTTGGCGGGTAATGGTAATAATGTGGTAACTCTAAAGAATTTTTACAAGTGGTATGGGTAAAATGGTATGATGATGGTATGATTTAAAATCAGAAATTAGTTGGCTAAAGACAAAAAGCTTTTGGGAGTTCCATCAACCCCAAAAAAAAACAGAATGAAATGTGCAAAAACTTTCAAACATTGTTCGCTCAAACCAACAAATTATCATTTGAGAGCTTAAAGAATTTGACTTCTTGGTGGTGCCCTTGCAAAACATTTAAATCAATAATTTTTTATTGAGATGAGTGAGTTCAAATTTGTGCCTAGATTTATGTGAATAGAAGGGAATAGTGTCAGTTTGAGTTGAAATATTGTCTTCATGGAGATTGTACCTTCATGGCTAATATTATTACTGATCCCGCCTGATGTTGGGTCTATGAGCCTCAGACATAATTCAGAGTTCCCAATAGAATACTAGTGATCCCAACGGAACAAAAAACTGAAAACGTTTTTTAGTATTATTTATTTTTTTTTTATTATTATTATCATAAGAGTCAACCCTTCGAATTTTCAATTAAATAGAAAATAAAACCTAAGTCAGTCCCTTACCTCTTCCATTTCATCAGAATTAGGTAAGACTTCAATAAGAATAGTGAAGGTTTTGATGTCCGGGCATGCTTTGCATTGGTCCATAGTTTGAAATAAGCCTTGGATATTCCCTAGCATCATCAGCCTGGAAACAAATACAGTAATAAGTTTAATTTTACAATATTTTTGTGCTTTTCTTCATGCTTATTTATAGGATAGAACATATATTTCCAATAGAGTAGTAGTAAAGTAAAAAAATAGTACCATGTTTATTTGACTTTCAATCATTTAAAGAATTTATTTAAACTCAAACATGTCATAGATAAAATTAAAGTCCGACTCGCAGGAACTGCATCATCTTAGGAATTTGCATTCTTATCCCTAGTGTCATGGCCATATATAAGGAGGGGGGGCTGCAGCCCCACCAACATTTTTTCAAAATTGTGTGTATTTTTCTTTTTTTCCCCTTCCCATAGTATCCATATGGCAAGTGAGTTTATTTCTCAGCACAACGCATGCCATTTTTGGCCCATTTTGTGTGTATAAAATAATTTACATAATTACAGTAAACTCTCCCTTATCCTGCGGTTTCCGAGATGAATGAGCAACATCTCCAAACTCGATGGAGCTAGACCGGCTGGAGGGTTTCTAGAAAACCTTCCATTCCTATACAGATAAACATTTGTTTCGTGGTATTTCATTGAATGGAAGTCAATGAAGGCATATATGTTTCCTTTTAGAGGCAGGAACTTGTGTTTCTACTAAGCAAAAAAATGTTTCTCAATACGATACTGTACCTCGACCGTGACGCTAGGAAAACTCGCGTACATTAACCTAAGTAACTTACATAGCAATTTATCGTCTATAAAACAAATCTTAATTTATTACACTTAACAACATAATTTTGCTTTCAAAACTGGTCCAGGTAATCCAGACGTTCGAGTTAAAGAGGTCTGGGTTAACGAGACTTTACTGTACTTGGTGCCTTTCAAACAAAATAGAGGGAACTGTCAAGCTTCCAGCCACCAATAAAAACATTTTAGATTACCTGTGCCAAGGTTTCTTGAGCTTTGAAGAAACTCCGACAATAGAACCATAATGTGGAGTAGGGAGCAGAAGGTTTGGAGTTTCGACAGCTTCCAAGGATTGTGTCTCAGATTTCTCATTACCTTCAATTAATTCCTGAAATAAAGGTTTTTTTTTTTGAGTGGCTGTAATAAATAATATGACAATAATGGTATACATTGAGCTACATTGTTTCAAGTTTTGACTTTTTTTTTTGTAATTTGTATAAAAAAAAAATATTTGAAAATAAAAATCAAGTTAACTAATTTCACTCAACTTTAGATCTGTTCCTTCATAAATATTGAAGTTGTAATTTCACTGTAAAAGTGTTAAAATCATGTAGTCGTGTTCCTCAGTACATCTTACATAGAAGTCTTTAAGGTGTTAATATTAGCATGTTCGATATAATGTAGCTACAAAATATACCGTTTGCTATTATTGCCATTTGTAATGTCCAAGAAATTTATATTCCCTTTCACTTTAGGGTTAACAATGATTAACGGGGTCTCCCGTGGTCTAGTGGCTAGCGCGCTGGATTCATAAGCGGGGAAGATGGTGGGTTCGATCCCCACCGACGACAGGAATTTTCTCATCTCAGGGCTCGCTGAGAAAATTCCTGGTTGCACCCTGGAGGCCAGCACTAATGGCCAAGATTTGTCAATGCGCCGTAAAAAAAAAAAAAAAAAAAAAAAAATGATTAACAGGGTCTGTCCTGAAAGTAGTGTCAGAAAGTCTATTAAAAATAATTTATTTAATTCATCGTTAAAATGTTTACAAATCTTCAAAATAATCACCTTTTGCAGAAAAAGGCATTGCTGTATATATCAGCTACAGCTGGACTTCCAGCTCTCAAATGAATCCATAGTATTCCTCCTCCATAACTTCCTTTAAGGCTGCAGTGCAAGCTGCTTTGACCTCGTCCACTGTCCCAAAATGCTTGCCTTTTAGGGGTACTGTGAGACGTGGAAACAAAACAAAAATCAGGAGGAGCCAAGTCCGGGCTGCATAGGTAGTGTTGTAAAATAAGAGCTCTAGTTTGGAGGCTAAAAGGTGCAAGCCATGAACCGCTCCTTTAGAGCTCGCACTGTGAGGGCTCGGGGGTGATACTCTAGCCCTGATCGGATGGGCGCGGTTCTCACTCAAGCCCTGAAGGCTTGGTTCAGTTCTTGCTTAAGCCCTGAAGGCTCGGGTTGGCTCTTACTCAAGCCCTGAAGTCTCGATTTGGCTCTTACTCAAGCCCTGAAGACTCGATTTGCCCCTTGCTCAAACCCTGATGGCTCAATTTGGCTCTTGCCTCAAGCCCTGAATGCTCGACTACAGTATAGAGGACCACTTCTGCTCACACTCTATTCACAGTTCAAAACTAGTGCACAAGTACACAACCATTATTTTTTGTGGCAAGTCTACTGTAAGAGTACTTAGGTTAAAATTTATAGATGTTTTTGTATTAATCGGGGGTGAGGTTAGCTCAGTGGTAGAGCACTGGACTAATAAGCTGGAGGCATGAGTTCAAATCCCGAGCAAGCACTAAAGATTTTTTCTTCTAGTGTCTTCGTTCATGGGTTGAATTCGCCCTCCCTGACCGTCCCTAGGCCGACCCAGCCTTTAATTAATTTAATAATGGGTACCTTGGGTGCTAATGACTCTAGCAGTCGAAGCGGCCAAGGGGAAAATCAGGCGGCCGGAGCATAGTACTGACCACACTATCTCCCTAGTGAGCCGTATGGTCATGAATCAGATACCTCTATAGTATCTGCCCCTCAGGGCCCTCGTGGCCTGTTACGGGACTGATTTTTTTTTTTTTTTTTTTTTTTTGTATTAATCGATAACCGCTACAAAATAAAACACTTTTACAAAATAAACATTTTCTAATTCATCATATTAAGATCTAAATATAATTTTTTAATCAAATTATTACTAAATAAAAATAAAATAATGGAATTACCTTTTGAGAAGGAGAGAAAAAAGAAAGAAGATCTTGAGTCGATTGAGCATCGCCAGATCCACAATCCCTTGTGCATCTCAACAGAAGGTTGAACGTATAAATTGTAGGAAGTATTTTCTTTTCTAGCATTTTTCTCCACACCTAAAATAAATGAATTGGAATAAAAACAAAATTAATAAAATAATTTTTCATTCGATTTCTTAAGTTATTTTTTCTATCAATTGCATTCATTATACAATTTTTCATTGCAATATATGTGTATGTATATATATATATATATATATATATATATATATATATATATATATATATATATGTATATGTATATACACTAATATAACAAATAGGTTATACATTGTACAAGTACTTAATATTTTAAAAATCATACCAGAAGTGCATGTCTAAATCCGGCTTCTTTATCTGAAGCAGAAGCCTGGAGAAGGAAATTAAATGTGACACTGTCTATTGGTACATTCTTCGAAATCATTTCATCCATAATAAGAAAACTGGTTTCTAAATCACCTTGTCTACCAAACGCTGAAAAATACAATGTACTTTTAATACTGGGTCTGGTTGAGAACTAAAAAGAGAATTCTATATTAAATTATAACTTTATAGGAGGAATATTTATTAGGTTTGGTTAGTTGTACAATTATTTTTGAAGTTATTAATTTTTAAAGATTTAAATTTTTATGAAAAAGTGTCATATTTTGGCACCTTTGGATGCCTATAGGCTTGCAGCCAGTGATGATATTAACCTGGGAGTGGTCTCATTTTAAAGCTGTTGAATGGGGCTTTAATATGATATGCCACAAAATAGGGGTTACAATTTTAAAAAATTTAAAATGGAATTTTAAAATTTAAATTTCTCAAAAAGTGGCAATTTAAAAAATTCCCCAAAAAATATCAAATATAGTTTGTAATGTCTTAATACATATAGCAAAATTCTATCATGGGATCTCAATGAGATCAGGAGATACAGGGCTTCAGAAGTACTAGTTTTGTAAAAAATACCATAAATAACAAAATATTTGAATGCCTCTCAAATTAATCTTAATTCTAACAATAATTAAGTTTAATAATAATTAGCTCTATTAATTAAACCTCATAATAATTAATTTTAATTATAATTAATTCTCATTAAAAATAACGCACAACCCCTATTAAGAATCAAAGGCATGACCTTAGGAACGGAGTGCTCTCGCATTAGCATTCACAGCATTAGGCTTCTCTGTGTTAATAGGATTACCTTTTATCATGGCGTTATAAACAATGGTGTTTGGTTCCACTCCTTTTTCAATCATATGCTCTCGTAAATGGCGTGCTCTATCTAAAGCATCTCCAGTCCAAGGGCCTTGTGAGCAGGCATTAAATAGTGATGTATAAGTGCTAAGTCTTGGTTTAATCCCTCGCTTCTTCATCTAAAAATTTACATTAAAAATAAATTAAGTTTTATTATGGCAGGATTTCAAAATAACAGATGAGATATTTATATAAACGATGAGATTATCAGTTACTCAAATTTCTGAATTAGTAATCACTACTACGGAGAACATTAACGCTCTGTTATTTAAAAAAAATATATATATTTATACATATATATATATATATATATATATATATATATATATATATATATATTCATTCATTCATATTAGTGTGTTTGCTCTCTAGCTAGCCCGCTAGCCCAGAAATGATCCGATTTTGATTATATTTGGTACAAAAATGCTCTCTTTGATTTGAAAGTGCAGTTCAAGTTCGTTAAACAGCAGAATCCGACCACCGAAAGATGTTTTTGTGGGCAAAAGTTGTGCGAAAAAAATCATGGGATTTACGTTTTTGTGATAATAGACTTGCAGGTACACTTGTTCTTAGACTCATTCAGTTGGATTCGGTTGAAACATTTTCTACATGTTTTATATTCTAACCAAACTAAGGTATTGTAATTTGATGGTTGTTGTTTATTTTTAATTGCATTTAACAGTAAAATGAGTATTTTATTAATACAAGTGTTATAGTTTTTCCAATAGTGAACGTTGTGATGGAGTAATTTCCACTAACAATACCGTCAGTTTCTTGTTGTGGCGCCTTAAATCTTCCTTCTCTTTGAGATTTCATTTGATATATTTCACGACGGATCAAAACCGTTAACTCCTTCAATTCCTTTACTAAAGGCAATACGTATAAGAACAGAAACGCGCGAAGATGATGCAGTTCCTGCGAGTCGGACTTGTTTTGTTATTATTTTGTTTGAGTTAATTTTCTACTAGTTCCTTTCATAAAGCAATAAATGTCCGACATAGACAAATTAAAAATTTGTAGAATAATAACTCAGCAATTATTGTTTACTGTGAAAATTATCAGGATGGAGATCGTCGGGTTTCGGTGGCAATAGTTCAATTAAAAGTTTTCCTTTGTTTTTTTAAATGAGTTTTCCATTTTCCATTGTTGTAGCTAAAATTGTCAAGCCTCCATTAGAGCTATGAGGGAGGAGGAACTGATCTGTAAGTGATGCAGCAACATTGATAGTTGTCAATGCCCTGATGAAGGCTTTAAAATTAAGCTGAAACAAATGAATTAAATAAAATAAAAGGAAAACTGCAGTAATATTGACCTGATTGAAAAGTTGAAATGCCTTCTTTGTATAACCATACTGACCACATCCGCTAATAAGCAAGTTGTAGATGTATAAGTCTGGTTTGGCTTTATGGTCTTCTAGCATCATTTGTTCAAGTACTGCTAAGGCATCAGCAAGCTGGGGAAACAATAATAGCAAGATTTAAAAGATAAATTATGAATTTAACAAGTTAATCAGCAATTGCCAATCTATACCAATCTGATCTATATAAATATAAAATATACATATTTTTGCTTTTTTTATATTTATAATGAAATGCTGGCTCAATTATTAATTTCTTATTTAATTTGTTTTCAGGTGTAAACCCAAACTTCTAAAAGAACAATTTTGCTTTTTTTATTCTTTTGATAATATGTTTCTCATAAGTTGGTCTCATAACCAAGTTTTGTTACAATACAACAAAAATTTCAACTGTTAGGGGCACCTATATATATTGTGGTGTATCAACAATTGGGCTAATAGCACCAGGCTATCTACTGGTTGCCAGCAGAACGTAGAAAGTCACCCATTCAGGTACTTGCCACGCCCGATGTTGCTTAACTTCAGTGATTGACGGGAACCAGTGTATTCATTTTGGCTATGGCTTTTGGCTTATATTATATATTATTATAGTTAACCTGACCTGTTTTTATTTTTTCTATAATTCAATGTATTGGTTTCAATGTTTTCAGAACATGCATTTGCTAGTTACTAACTAAATCACCAATTAAAACCAAAATGTTTCTCACATTCGTGTTTCTGATGTGGTACGTCATGAGGAGATACACTTATAAATTACACCTGAATGGGTGACCGCCCATGTCCTGTTGGCATTATAAAATGAGTGGAAACCTCTAGATAGCCTGGTTTTAATATCCTAAATCTTGATGCACTATTAAATAAAACAAAAACAGAAGAAAAAAAAAATAGATGGCATACAGGCTCATCTCAAGGAGAAATGCCTTACTATAAGAGGAAAATGTCAAGCATGGCCTAGACTGAATGATTACAACATGGCTAATATAAATTAGCTGATTAAAAAGTGACATACTTGATCTGAATAAATACAATATGGCAGATGTAAGTCACCTGTTTGATAATCACTGTCATACGTCTAAAATTAATTTTCAAAAGAAATGTTCCCTTTTTGACATTTTTTTCAAAAAATCCATTTCACAAATGAAACAAAATTTGTGTTTTAGTTCTTGGGATACCTTTTTTTCCTTAAGAAATTTTTTAATCATCATAGCATAATTTATTGGCTTCAGTCGGGTCTTTCCTTTAATGCCGTCAAGGTAATTAACTTCTGTAATATCATCTTCTTCCTGTTCTCCATTCTCAATTGCTTGCCTGATCAAACTAAACAAGCAGAAAAAATAAATAGAAGGATGTGTAGAATATAATCTACAGATAATGATTAAAAAAAATTAAGCTATTTTAGAATAATAAAGATTGATCCGAAGTGCGCAGAAAAATTGGAGTAGTAAACTAGGTATAAATTATACTACTAACCAGGAGCTAACCTCGCCCCCTTAATTAAATGATAGTGTTAAATAATAATAATTGATTTTTTTCAGTACTACACTTGTACATAAGATATACAAGTTTAACTAGAAATACTTTCTGAGAGATTTAACAAAGTATATTGAGAAAAATGTAATAGATAATGGTTGAAAGGAGAATCAAGATAAATTACAAAACTATTTATTATGTTATGCTACTATAAAAACAGAACTAAGTATTACTAATTTGGTGCAAATACATACCGATCCCTGCTCAATGTACCAAAATGGTTTGGATTGTTATCTAGAACCAAAGTTTTCTCTAATTCATCAGTATCTTTAAGGAGTGATTCTTGTCTAAGATTAGGTGCAGCTATATGCTTTTTATTTTCATTTCTTGTACTATATTCCTTGGAAAAAATAGGTGTTCCAAATTTCAAGCATCTCTCTGTGGGTTCTTCAAACCTAATATTTCTGAAGAGTCTTCCGAAATTCAAAAGCCTAAATGACATAGTAAATGTTAAAGATTTTCATAAAATGCCTTTTTTCGTCACCTAATTCAATAAAAATGTAATATTAAAGAAGATATATATTCAAAAATAGATTATTCTTCCTAAAAAACATTTAAATTGAAGGTTATAATCTGAAGATACAATATCAACAAGCCAAAGAGGTAGAATATTTTAACTATTATAGAAAGATTCAAATTAGAAGATTAATTATGATGAGGCATTATTAACGGGTATTTATTTTAATAATGTTTAATCGTTCTATCTGAGAATCTTAATGATTTTAAACTAATAATCATTTAAATAAATAAATGCATTATAGTACTCATTCAAAAAAAGTAATCCTATTTAAAAACAATACTATTTTACAAAACTGAGGGGAAAAAACGTTCACAAGTGTACTGTACTAACAATCCAGACAAAGTTTATTTAATTGATTATTGCTAAATATGAGCACCAGTGGCCTTTGCATATTGTAAACAAATAAAAACTTCTGTAGCATTTACCGTTTTCCTGTAATATCCAAAATCCTTCCAATTGAGTTATTTTATCCCTTATTAGTTAATGACTTTACTCATTAAAATAAAGGGTAAGACGTTTGAGGTGCTATAATATGAAGCAACGTACATGTATTTGATATAATAATGTTGTCGTGATTTCACGTTAAAACCTAAGGAATTTGAGGTTTTTTTTACATCTTGTACTTCTGGTTAATAGTTGAGCATGGGCGTATATAGAAAATAATTCTGTAGGGGCTGGGAAAATTTCGGGGGGGGGGCTGAGACCATTTCCGGGGCATGGAATACTAAACATTTAGAGCCTGGAATAGTTTTAGGCAACTAAAACGCTATATATATATATATATATATATATATATATATATATATATATATATTATTTTTGAGATTTCTTCGCTGGGGAGAATTATTTGTGTTAATACGGGTTCTCCAGCGGTCGATTTATTTGCGTAATATTTCGCAGAAATCACATTCTGCTTCTTCAGACGGTCCATGTCTTGAATTTTTTTTTTTGTATACTTGTTATTTTATCATAACCTATATATTCGATTGATCATGTTGCCATATGGCAAGTTTCAGATGTGCATTGTTGTACCGAGGCCTGTTGACATAGAGTAGAGCCGATGGGACTGCTTTGGGACTGTTCTACGTCTTGCTTCTTTGCGCTTGCTTGTATTTTCCCACCCGATCTACCTTCAATAGTTCTGAGAACGGGTTTCCATGTAGGATGTAGAATGACACCTTCATCTCTGTTCAGAGTCTTAGGTTGCTTGAATATTTCGACAGCCTCTCTTACTAGCCTTCTTTGACGATTGTCTTCTTTGGCTAGGACTCTGGCTTCGTCAAAAAGCATTTGCCCGGGACATTCTTCACCATGTCTTGCAACGGCAGACGTTTTTGTGCGTCTCAGGCGGTAGTCAGCGCAATGTTGGCCTATTCTAGTGGCTACTTTCTCCCCCGTCTGTCCTACGTAGACTGTCCCACAGTCGCAAGGGAGAAGATAAAAGCCTTTGTCTTGCAGCCTCTGTTTATCTTTCGCCGATCCTAGCCAGTCGCCTATTTTATCCAAAGGTCGAAAAGCGACATCTACTCCTCGACTTATGAACAGTCTGCCTATCTTCTCACTTATCCCTCGGACGTATGGCAGCGATACTCTGTGACCCAGTTCTTCTTTTTGAGTCTCAACAATTTCTTTTTGTTTTTTCTTTTTATTACGACTGACTGCTCTATCTACTTCCCTTGTTGCATAGCCGTTAGACTTGAGGTCGTTCTTGAGGAAAGCGAGTTCTTTACCTAGGTAGGCTTCGTTGCTACATAATTCGAAAGCCCTGTGAGTCAGAGTCTGCACAACTCCTCTCTTCTGCGCTGGGTGGTGGTGGGATTCGGCATGCAGATATCGTCCGGTAGCAGTAGGTTTCCTGTAGACTGTATGTCCCAATCCGCCGCCTGGTTCCTTGATGATCAGAAGATCCAAAAATGGAAGCTTTCCATCCTTCTCTTCTTCCATTGTAAAATTGATTGATGGGTGGGAAGCATTCAGAAAGCTTAGGAACTCTTTTAATTCTTCAGGACCATGCATATATATATATATATATATATATATATATATATATATATATATATATATATATGTATATATATATATATTTTTTTTTTTTTACGGCGCATCTACTTCTAGGTAATTAGCGCCGGAGGTGGGGATCGAACCCACCATTTCCCGCTTATGAATCCAATGCGCTAACCATTAGACCACGGGGGACCCCTACTAAAACGCTATTAAACGTAAAATAAAATATGTTTTATGAACTAAGTGATCTTATTTAATTTATTTTTAAGGGGTTTACGACAAGTTTTTATCATCAAATCAAAATTTCGAGAGGGGGCTGCAGCCCCCTCAGCCCCCCCCTTATATACGCCCATGCAGTTGAGAAAGTGATATCTAATGTGAACAAGTAAACCTATGCAGAATAACTATTAAGTTCAGGTTCAAGTAAATATTTCCTAGAAAACAAAAATTCTGTAATCCTAGTTGAACTAACTATAGGTATACTGGTATTTTTCAAATAGAGGGGATCGCTGATCGTAGTGGTAGCGAAGGTAGATTTTGTGTGAGTTCCTGAATAATATGCTTAAAATAAATAAATAAAAAAGGAATAGTTGGTTCTTGTTCATTAAGGGGGGGGGCACTTCATTTCAAATATTTTTCAAACAATAACATACAATTACTCGTAGCCACATACAATTAATAACATACTCAGGGCCGCCACATGGGGGGAGGTAGTTGGGTACTGTTGTCCCGAGCTCCGCAGGGGGTCGGTCAGGGCCTCACCAATTGGAAAACAATTATAGGATATATTATAGGCCGGCATAGCCTATCTTTGTTGGAATGAGACTTATATTTTTTTAATGTACGTTACGTATATAAACGACAAAACAAGTTCAGTCACGGAATAGTATATTTCATTAGGAGTCGTAATAAAACTACAAGTACCGAAAGTGACCTTTACTTCACAGATATTCGGTCGATGTTTACTTTGAATTTAAGGAAAAGAAGGGCACAGGCTGTGCCTGACGTGAAAGACTATGTAAGACACAATCCACTTCCTCTTCCTGTCCACCCTCCAAATGCATAATGTTTTGGTTTTGGTATGTCTGTAATAACAATACAAAATATTCGTTATAACTGTTTTATGGTTCAATTAAACCTAGAGCCATGTCATAAACAGAGACGTTCCTTTTAAATCAATTTTCACAAAGATCCCTCAAAATTATAAAGAGCCAATCAAATGTGTTGGTAATAAAATCAGCCAATTAGTCGAAGAGTAAATGTGCACGTTTTCAGTTCATAATTATAATTTTATTGACTTATACAGCCTTCCTCATGAATGAGGATTAAGAATTATCCGCTTCTGTGACAGTTGGCTACTGTCAGTTTCCTGTGATTTGATGACGCAGTTCCTGCGAGTCGGACTTTTAAATTTGTAATATTAATTCTATTCTATTTAATAAAATTTCTGCTTATAAGTTAACTGAGTTATAAATTACAATAATTTGAAATTGTATTCAAAAAACTCTCTCCTGCAGATGACAAGCGAAACAAATAAATTTAAATGAAGGGCACCCGTAAAAGTTGCTTTAAAATGTTACTTCGTTGTCCTAGGAAAACTCTATAGAAATCTACAGGTCAGGGCCGCCACATCTCAGAGCCTGGCCCGGGACCGGATCATGGGCCCCCACTTCTCAGTGCCAGAATGAAAATTCTAGTACTTTGTTTATAGGACTTTGGGCATTTTAAAATTATTTTCATCTCGAGTTTTGAGCAAAATGAGAATAAAAGCCGACAATCGGTGCAGCAAAGGTCACTTTCGGCATTTTCCCGCCAATTTGCGAGGATCGGCCCGGGCTCGGGACAACTGTACGCGGTTGTCCCCTCCCCATGTGGCAGCCCTGCTATGGGTGAGATAAAATTTGTTATACTTCGGACTAATAACTATTTGTCCAGTAGATTTTTAAAATATAAACAAATATAAGCTTAATGTCTAACTGAATCCACGGCATTATGGAGGACGTCTTGTCTTCGAGTTCTCATGAGCTGGCACTGCTCCTGGATCCTGTTGATGAGTTCCTCCTTCGTCATCACGGGCTCTGATGAGTACACTCTGCTCTTCAATGTTCCCAATACATGGAAATCTAGAGGCTTCAGATGAGGAGGCAAACGAACTGGTCCATAGTGACCGATTCAACGGTTAGGGAATTCACTCTTCAGCCATTCCGTCACCACTCTACCATTATCAGCTGGGCAACCATACATTTGAAACCAAAGTGAGTTTATTTGGTAGATGGGCTTGTGTAATAAACGTCATTTGATGTAAGAAGGATGGGATATCACCATCATCGCGTGAAATTAAAGAATTTGTTAAGAATGGCTCGATCATGCTAAAGTACATTAATTGGTTTTGACTTAAAAATCAGAAAAAAAAAAAAAAATAGATTGAAATAGATTTTTTTCTAAAACTACGAGGTACCATTTTGAAGCTTATTAAATAATGCAAGTTTTGTGGCAGAGGCAAACCTTTAAGTCTAAAAATAGCTGATTAAGAAAAAATTGAATAATTTAATAAAATAAAAAGTCCGACTCGCAGGAACTGCATCATCTTAGCGCGGTTCCGTTCTTATCTCTAGACTCATTTAAAATGATTAAGATAGAAGCTGTTATTATTTTGGGTCCACATTTCTAGAAAGCATGAAGATTAGATAGTTAGCCGTCGAGGTGATAAGTAAAGATGGAATGGTTGGGATTCGGCTGAAGAAACCTCAATACGATTTTTGTTAAAAAATCTATATTTAGGACGTTTCAGCTACTCATTGGTAGCCATCGTCAGCATTGAAAGTGCCGGGAGGCAGAGGAGGACCAAAGTTGACAGTTCCATCTTTACTTTCAAGAAAGGTCTTATTTACGATCTTACCTGGATAGGCCAACCCGTCCTAGGAACGACCCCGCTAGGCAGTTGAAAAGCTATATCTTGGAAATCCATATCTCTAAGATTAAATTGTTTTTCTTATTTTTCTCAACCAGATTTATTATCAAATACATCATCCAACTATAAGCAGTTAAAAAATAACAAGGAATAAAAACAGTCAAAAAGAACAGTTCGAATAAGCGAAATCAATTACTTTAAAGTTTTAAGCACTTATTTCTCCGATTGACATCGTCTAATCAAAACTTTCATCAGAACCTTTTTTGTAGAGCATTTAGTAAGCTTTCTAATGGTATTCTTCCGTTTACCAAGATTCTCAACCTTTTTCGAAATATTAAGGAAGGTATACAAAGTTACCAAAACTTTATATGTCTGTCAATAAAATATTTTATTCTAACCCTTCCTTAACTCCAAACGTAACCAAAATTTCAACATATTAGTTTTAATGAAAGTAGAACATGCAGAAAATGTTTCAAATGAATCCCATGATTCTAAGTACCCAAACCAAAAACGGTATTCAAAAACTATTTTTCCAATTTTCTCGAAAACGGTTAAAGCTATCTACTTGAAAATGGTTTCATTCGTTTTCCTTGCCCAAGAAGCCTATAAAACGAGTGCTTACAAGCTTATAAACTCAAAAACGTAAGCGTTACGATTTTGTTTGCGCGAATTTCGCCCCAAACGCCATCTTCCAGTGGACGGATTTTTCTGATTAACGAACTTGACCTTTCAAATTGGACGACGGATTTTTGTACCAAATTTCATCAAAATCGGACCATTCGTCTTCTACCTAGAGAGCGAACAGACAACAGACATATATATATATATATATACAAAAATTTGAACCACCATCATTTTCGGTCTCTAGGGGTTCTGAAACGCAAAATTTTCTAGTCGGCACTTCTGGTTTGCGTCATGAGATCAACCTTATAAGCGGGGTTCCTCCCTATGGGGGAGGGAGGAACCACGCTAAAACTAATATTAAACCTTCTCACCTAAGCTATATTCTTTTAATATAGCTCTTAATTTACATGGTAATATTTCAATAACGGGTGTTTCTTATCGTAAATTTAATGTAGATTCTAAAAATCTGGTCTTTATTTATGATCACGAATTCTGAAAACTCAGTTTTTCTTTAAAAAAAAACCAGTAGTTTTTAAAAAAGACAAAAGTTTGAGTAGCTCCTCTACATTTTCAGACCAAACGCTAATTTTTGCGCCCCTGAACTAAAAATGATATGCCCAAAGTTATGACATCTCAATGCGGGACACCCTGTATATAGACTTTAAACATTCAGAGTATTCAGTGAGGGAATTATGATTTCTGTTTAGGAAGAGGAGAGGGTTTATCAATATTTATTGGGGAACCGTGATCAAAATCTGCTCCTGGGCCCGGCTCTGAGATGTTGCGGCCCTGGCAAGAGGGCAACATTTGATAACTAATCTAAATAGGTGATAACATAAAACAAAAAATGTAAATAACTAAAATGACCCAGTATCTTGTAGTATATTAAAAGTTAACAAAAAGACTCGTCGATTGAGCAGGAATCTATTTGCATGAAAAGTTTTGGGATTTTCCTTAATATCTCAAAGATAGTTGAGAAATCGTGTAAGTCAATATAATTATTCAAAGGCCTACTAAAGTCTCTACAAAAAAGGTTCTGGAGCACATTTCGATGGGGCAATGTCAGTCTGAGAAATAAGTGCTTAAAACCTCGAAAGTGTTAGTTTTGTTTTAGCGCGGTTCCTCCCTCCCCCATAGGGAGGAACCCCGCTTATAGGGTTGATACAATGAAACAATCCGGAAGTGCCGACTAGAAAATTTCGCGTTTCAGAACCCCTAGAGACCGAAAATAACGGTGGTTCAAGTTTGTATATATATATATATATATATATATTTGTCTGTTCGCTCTCTAGCTAGAAGACGAATGGTCCGATTTTGATGAAATTTGGTACAAAAATCCTTCGTCCAATTTGAAAGGTCAAGTTCGTTAACCAGCAAAATCCGCCTACTGGAAGATGGCGTTTGGGGCGAAATTCGCGCAAAAAAAATCGTAACGCTTACGTTTTTGAGTTTATAAGCTTCTAAGTACTCGTTTTATATGATTCCTGGGCTAGGAAAACGAATGAAACCATTTTCAAGGCGATAGCTTTAACCGTTTTCGAGAAAATTGGAAAAATATTTTTTGAATACCGTTTTTGGTTTGGGTACTTAGAATCATGGGATTCAGTTGAAACATTTTCTGCATGTTCTACTTTCATCAAAACTAATATGTTGAAATTTTGGTTACGTTTGGAGTTAAGGAAGGGTTAGAATAAAATATTTTATTAACAGACTTAAAAAGTTTTGGTAACTTTGTATATTTTCCTTAATATCTCGAAAAAGGTTGAGAATCTTGGTTTACGAAAGAATACCATTAGAAAGCTTACTAAATGCTCTACAAAAAAGGTTCTAATGAAAGTTTTGATTAGGCGATGACAATCGGAGAAATAAGTGCTTATAACATTAAAGTAATTGATTTTGCTTATTCGAACTGTTCTTTTTGTCTGTTTTTATTCCTTGTTATTTTTTAATTGCTTATAGTTGGATAATGTATTTTACAATAAAACAGATTAGGCAAAATAAGAAAAACAATTCATTGTTAGAAATATAGCTTGCCAAGAGAAAAAGATTCGTTGACGTCTTTTGAATATTTTCAATTGCCTTTATGCTGTTGGTTTTTTTATTTTATTTTTTAATTGATTTTATCTGTAGAATTATTACTATAGTAAAAGAACACAGGAATGTGTGAAAATATTTGATATTTTCCAATTCATTGAAACGTATGAAATGAAGTATCGGTAGAAGAGGATTCTAGGGTCTTGCGGACCTGACCCCAGGTATAGCCAGCCATAAAACCCTTTGAACAAAGGCCGAGGAAAATATTATCTGTTTCTATTCTATGCTTTTCAAATGAGAAATAGGGATATGAACAGGAACCGGGGTCTCCCGTGGTCTAATGGCTAGCGCCTTGGATTCATAAGCGGGAGATGGTGGGTTCGATTCCCAACCTCCGGCAGGAATTTTATCATCCCACGGCTCGCTGGTGAAATTCCTCGCTACACCCTGGATGTCGGCGCTAATGACCTAGATGTAGATGTGCCGTAAAAAAAAAAAAAAAAAAAAAAAAAAAAAAAAAAAAAAAAAAAAAAAAAAAAACTGGAACCGCGCTAAGATGACGCAGTTCCTGCGAATCGGACTTTTTTTTGAACGAGGTTTAGTCATTATTTACCTCACTTTTAATTTTTTTTTTTTTTTTAGTATATTTAACAGTGGAAAGAGTATTTTGGTTCAGGTAAGAAAATAAGAAACATATTGGCAATAATGTTTTCCTAGAGCGAACGTTCAGAAGGAAGGGGGAGTCACTTCAGCTTAGGATACTGTCATTTTCCACTTGTGGCAAAAAAAAAAAAAAATTATATATATATATATACATAAAAAAAAATGCGTTTCGTTCTTTTAGGCTTAGGGTCGGAAAAAGTAGTACTTCCTTGTATCACACCACTTTATTTTTCAGGCCCTTTTGGGTCATCTACAAGAATAATAAAAAAAAAATATATGTATTAAAAAAGATAACAAATAAAATTATACATAAAGGAAAAAAATAAAAAAAAATAAATAAAAAAGAATAAATAAATAAAAAAATAAATAAAAAAGAATAAAAAATAAATAAATAAAAAACTTTACAAGAGGGGGAAAAATAAATAAGTAAATAGTAATATGGTTATGTAGTCTATTATTTGTTATGTAGTCTATTATTTGTTATGTAGTCTATTATTTGTATTGATAGTGCTATAGTGTATATTAGTATTAGTTTTAGTACAAATAGTTCTAGAAAATAGAATACAATTTATCAAAATAACAGTTCATTGTCATACACTGTCCTAAACACAAAATTACAAACCCTCTCACGACATACACAGGACTCTCTAACATTACACTTGAGGGCGGTGAGGACCTAGAGGTTTTCTCCCCTTAAACACCCAATCCATCCATCTATCCACTTGTGGCGCCTTAAATTTCCTTTATTTCTATTTTATTTTATACTAGCTCTATAAAACTATGAAATCAAAAATAAATTAGAAACCAAATAATTAATATTAAAATCTAATAACGCAAATCAATAACTATGTGGGTTCATTTTTTCGAACTCGAGATCTGCGAATTGTGAGTCATAGACGATTGTAACCAAGCTTATTATTCTACCCGTGTCAAGACTGTGTGTGTGCCACGAATGGCCAAAATCGGTCAAACGGTGTGGATTTGTATAGGGAACCATCGTACGGACAGAGAGCTGGTGGACGTTTTTGACCTAGCCATTCACACTCATAGTATCAATACCTACATATGTGCAACGTTTGGTCAAAATCAATCAAACCGTGTGGATTTGTATAAGGAACAAATATACAGACAGACAGCTGGTAGACGTTTTTGACTGAGCCTACGAGTCTTCCCGTATCAAGGCCTACCAGTATTCCAAGTTTGGTCAAAATCGGTCAAACGTTGTGGATTTGTATAAGAAACAAATACACAAACTTACAAACAGACAGACACGTGATATATTTCACGAAAGATCAGAACCTACTAATAACTGATTCTTTTCATTCACTAGTGGCACTAGGGAACCGCGCTAAGATGACGCGTGTAAGTGCAGCGAGTAGGAATTTTTTTAAAAAATATTTATTGAACGGCACAAGAGGCGCTTTGACGTCCATATATCTTATTACGTCATAAGGCTGCAAGGAGGTAGATAATTTGCTAACATGAGATACATAACCGCATTCGATGCTACTACTACCCGTTTCAATCCAGTCCGCCATAAAAAAAGATCCCAAACGACCCGACGACCCTTAGAAGAAGCGTAACATTGTTGATAATAGGTTTGCTTTTACATGTGATGGACTGAGCTATACTAGCAACACATAAATACCCACTGCAGCCAACATAAACACTCTCAGAAACACGTGTTTCTGTTTTGCTCCCTTTTAGCTAGGATAGATTTCACGGAGCTGGCTCCATTTCTTGATATGTCAAATATCCTCTGTGTAATATTATATTTTACGAATTACCCTTTATTAATAATTTGTCACAGTTTTTAGCGCGGTTCCTCCCTCCCTTCATAGGGAGGAACCCCGCTTATAAGGTTGATACAATGAAACAATCCGGAAGTGCCGACTAGAAAATTTCGCGTTTCAGAACCCCTAGAGACGAAAATAACGGTGGATCAAATTTGTATATATATATATATATATATATATATATATATATATATATATATATATATATATATATATATATATATATATATATATATATTTGTCTGTTCGCGGATTTCTGGCGTCCCTAATGGTCCGATTTTGATGAAATTTGGTACAAAAATCCGTCGTCCAATTTGAAAGGTCAAGTTCGTTAACCAGCCAAATCCGCCCACTGGAAGATGGCGTTTGGGGCAAAATTCGCGCAAAAAAAATCGTACCGCTTACGTTTTTGAGTTCATATGCTTGTAAGTACTCGTTTTATAGGCTTCTTGGGCTAGTAAAACGAATGAAACCATTTTTAAGGCGATAGCTTTAACCGTTTCTGAGAACATCTGAAAAAACGTTGTTAAATCAAGTTTTCGGTTTGGTTACTTATGGGATTCAGTTAAAACATTTTTTGCAGGTTTGAATTTCATGGAAACTAACATGTTAAACTTTTGGTTACGTTTGGAGTTAACGAAGGGTTAGAATAAAATATTTTATGAACAGACATAAAAAGTTTTGGGAACTTCGTATAATTTCATTAATATCTCGAACACACGGTTGCGAAATCGTGATAAGTGGATAGAAATTATTTGAAAGCTTTATAAATTTTCTACAAAAAAGATTCTGAAACAATTTTTGATTAGGTGATGTCAATCGGAGAAATAAGTGCTTAAACTTTGAAGTAATTGATTTCGTTTATTCAAACTGTTCTTTTTGTCTGTTTTTATTCCTTGTTATTTTTTAATTGCTTATAGTTGGATAATGTATTTGACAATAAAACAGATTAGGTAAAATAAGAAAAAGAATTCATTGTTAGAAATATAGCTTGCCAAGAGAAAGAGAGTCGATGACGTCTTTTGAATATTTTCAATTGCCTTCATGGTGTTGGTTTTTTTATTTTATTTTTTAATTGATTTTATTTGTAGAATTATTACTATAGTAAAAGAACACAGGAATATGTGAAAAAATTTGATATTTTCCGATTCATTGAAACGTATGAAATGAAGTATCGGTAGAAGAGGATTCTAGGGTCTGGAGGACCCGACCAGGTAAAGCCATAAAACCCTTTGAACAAAGGCCGTGGAAAATATTATCTGTTACTATTCTAAGCTTTTCAAATGACAATAGGGATATGAACAGGAACCGCTGATGATGCAGTTCCTGCGAGTCGGACTTTTTTAGTGTTTAGATAAATTAATAAATCCCAACTAGATCGTCTTTCTTATTTACTGCTAATCATCGCTTTTAATTACGAATGTTTTATCGTTTTCTGTTATAGAATTTTGATCTCTTCCAAATTAAAATGATCTTTGCTGATGAATGGTTCGTCTGCGCAGTAATGTTTTTGTCGCCATCAACACTTTTAGTATCCTGTTTTATCTTTAGGCTTAAATAATAAAAGAAATATATGTTGAATGATCCAAAAATGCTCTAAAAATAAAATTTGGCAACAGTTTAGTCAGCCTATTTAATTCAGGTGGCAATTTCTTCCCAAATATGTGGGAAAATGTTATAGGTAGTGCTTCACAAGCATAGAAAACCAAAGGAAGAATGTCCATAAGTTTCCGGCCTGTCCTGCTTCCCCTCCTTCAAACGTGCCGGGACCTGCACGCCTATGCAGGTCCCATGCCTGCTCACTCCATGCCCAAGGCCGCACTTCCTCAGTCTTGTCAGTCAGTGTCCAGCCTTGAAGGAAACTCCCCATTTTTACAATGTTCAAACTCGAGTACCGTGAGGTAATTAAATTCTTTTGTAAAAAGAGTCTTACTCCTGCGCAAATTAAAGAGCGCTTAAATTGTGTATACACTGAGAAAAAAACCAGCCTGCCGGCAGCCTGAAAACTGTGACTCAGTGCCAGTATTTTGAAATAGGACATTTTAGTCTAAAATGGGATTCCACATATTTCAACCTAAAATAGGATTCCACTAGTTAGAGTGCCCGCACTTTATAATAGGGTGCTGGAATGCTAGCAGTCTACAGAGAGATGACTTTATTATGTGGATAAAAAAGAACAAAGGTAAATTCAGAGTAATAATAATGAGACTTTATTTGGGTGTAATTTACATATACACTTCTTAACAAGTGGATATTTACAAGTAGGTAAGAGGTATACACTTTTTAACAAATATAGATATTTACAAGTATTAGGTATTAGGTACAATGTACTTATGAACAATATTGAACAAGTAGGTCTAGAAATAAAATATTTTTTTTGTTTTCATGACACTTATAGCCGTATTCATAAAGCCAAAGACAGTTGATTTCAGCATCTGTTCAAACAGAAACAAAAATAAATTTTTATTAATAACAAAAGAAAAGTTGTCGTTGTTGTGTTTTATATAATTAAAAAAACATAAATAGGCATTTTTTCTAGTTTAAAATGTCGCAGTAAATTCAAAGCTGCCAGGGAATCACAAAATAAATATAAAATAAGGTTATTGTCTATGGATATGATCATAAATGAAGGAGCTCTAGAAACAGAATGGAAACCAAAATAAAAGTCTACTAATACAATTTTGAACTAATATTCTAGCCGTATTCTAGGAACGTATACAAAAAGACTTCCATCAGTTCTCAGCTTACCAGGCTTATTGAACTCCATCTTCAGTTGGTTCTATACCCGCAGCGTCATGTTATATTAAGGGAATATATTCTTGAAAAACAAACACAACTTTCTTCATTCTATTGTATATAACATCTGTTTTTAAATTTAATAATAAAAACAAGAGCCTGAACTCTGTTCTGGCGGTACAGTCTGCATCCAGGCATACAGATTCTTGTTTTTATTATTAAATTTAAAAACAGATGTTATATACAATAGAATGAAGAAAGTTGTGTTTGTTTTTCAAGAATATATTCCCTTAATATAACATGTAGCAGCCTATAGGGGTAGGATACAGGAAGCATACATCAGGATGCTCGCAGCCTATATGGGTAGGCTGCTAGAAGCCAGTAACAGAGTGCCAGCAATCTAAAGTCTAGGGGTACGCACTTGAAAGTAGAGTGCTGTGCACTCTATTGTTGGATGCTAGCTTTGGGTGTGAGAACTCTACTATAGGATGCAGAATTAGCATTCCAGCACTCTATTATAAAATGCGGGCACTCTAACTAGTGGAATCCTATTTTAGGCTAAAATATGTGCAATCCTATTTTAGACTAAAATGTCCTATTTCAAAATATTGGCACTGAGTCACAGTTTTCAGGCTGCCCGCAGCCTGAAAGTAGATGCGAGCAGCCTGTTTTTTTTTCTCCGTGTACGGGCAGTCCTCCCCCTCGTATTCCACAGTGAAAGAATGGGCAAAATTATTTAAGTTAGGGAGAGAAAGTCTAGAAGATGACCCACGTCCCGGTCGCCCATTGGATGCTGTCACTTCTGAAACAATCCAACTTGTGGAATCTGAATTGCTGTCTGACCGGCGACTAAAAACCAAGGAAATAGCAGCGAGGTTAGGGCTTTCAAAAACAAGTGTTTTGAGGATCATGAAAGAACATTTGCATATGAACAAGGTTAGTGCAAGATGGGTTCCAAAAATTCTTTCAGCTGCTCAAAAACAGGAACGAGTTCACTGCTGCAATGAATTTTTACTCGAGTATAATGCCGACCCAAGGAATTTTTGGGACTCAATTGTAACTGGGGATGAGACAATGGTTCTATATTATGACCCACTCAGCAAAAGAGAGTCCATGGAATGGAGAAGACCATGAAAAGCGCCTCCTTTAAAGGCAAAAGTCACGCAGTCAACAAAAAAGGTAATGGCCACTATTTTTTGGGACTGTAAAGGAATACTACTGATAGATTTTAAAGAAAGGAATACCACAATGAATGGTGAGTATTATGCAGCCCTACTTCACCGGTTACGAGACGTCATTAAAGAGAAGAGGCGAGGGAAGTTAAGCAGAGGTGTCCGCCTCCTTCACGACAATGCCTCTGTCCACACAGCATTGATTTCCAAAGCCGCTCTGAAGGACTGTGGATTCCAAGAAATCTCTAATCTACCCTAAAGACCAGACTTGGCCCCTAGCGATTTCTACCTTTTCTCAAAGTTAAAATCTGACCTTCTTGGGAGGCGATTTAACACCGACGAAGAGCTCCAAGTAGCAGTGGAAGAACATTTTTTTAACAAAGAAGAAAATTATTTTTTTCATGGTATAGAAATGTTGCCAAAGCGTTGTATTAAGTGTATTGAACTTAGAGGAGAATATATTGAAAAACAGTAAAACCAGTTTTTTTCTTTCGCCTTTCCTTCTATCACAGGCCGGAAACTTATGGACCTTACTACGTATCACCCCGAAATTGGTAAAAATGTATCATAGAACACCTTATAAATAAATTAAATAAGATCACATAGCTCAGAAAAAGTAGTTTTAATGTTATGTAATAGCGTTTTAATTGGCTAACTATTCTAAATTCTAGATTGTTGGTATTCCATACCCCCCAAATGTTCTCAGCCCACCTGAATTATTTTTTATGTACGCCCATGCAAAGAGTTGCTGAATTAATTGGATATGAAGAAAAAGGTTTTCACGGCTGATTACTTAAATGTGAAGTCAGCATTCGACACAGTGTGGCAAAAGGGGCTTCTGTATAAACTCAGAATGTCATTCCTCAATGAATGAAAATTGGAAGTAATTTAAAAAAAAAAAAAAAAAAAAAAAAAAAAAAAAAAAAAAAAAAAAAAAAAAAAAAAAAAAACCGTCAGCCGAAAAGTAAGCGTCTCTGCTGGTGTACCACAAGGAGCAGTACTCAGCCCTTTCCTGTTCAACTTGAATTATCATGAAATCCCCGAGCCTCGAATGGCCAATGTCGCTCTGTTTGCTGATGAAAAGGTAATCATAAGGTAAGAATATGATGTTTCAGATCCGTGATTAGTAGCTCCAACAACTGTGATGGCATTTCCCCAAAATAAAATTATTTTTATGATTTTGAAACTGAAGAGTGTAATCAATTATTGAATCAAATACTAATTTCAATCAAAATATTAACTATTGCATTGTGCATTTTGCTATAATTTATTTTTGTTTCTTATAGTCCCAAAACTTTGGTCTCTTTTACTCTTTTAATAATTTTTAATTCAGTTCCATAAATATAAAATACATGCTACTTTAAATAACCATACATCTTTGCCAATAGAATCCAATGCCATATCGCTTGTTTGGTTAAAATGGGCCAAAAATTATGGTGCACAGGCACTCGTTAGTATTTAATTCCTGGAGGCAAGTAGTGACGTTTCCGCATTATAAAATATTTTCAAGAGTATTACAATTTAGGAACCCTCGAGCCGATAAGCAGGAAACATATCTATCGTTTAGTGAATTAGCGTTCCAGAAAACAGTTTTTCACATAAGTTAAATGCTATTTTCATTCTTAGTTTTATATCAAGAATTTACTATTTTGTTGTATTACAGTATTATAGAGAAATAGTATTATTTTGGCAAAAATGACATATTTTGACTTACTTTAGCTTTCGCCTTGTTGGCATTTTCTCAACCGATCGGCTAGTTCGTAAATATTTAAATTAGTGAACTAATGTTTATTTTGTGAACTTTTTATTCTGCTTTTAAAATCGCTCTCTTGCTAAATTACGTTTTGAGATAAGACGTTGTTGGCAAAATTGAGCGATATGTGTGGTTGAGTAAATATATATTTAAATTGAAGGAATGTCTTTTCGAGACCAATATGTTATGAAAAGACACTTTTCATTTATATTAAGGATTGCCTGGTCGGGATGACGTCATGATTCCTCTCCATAGAGATCTAAGAAACGCGGTAAAAATTCAGACATGAGGAAGTAACCCGAGCTGAAGAACTATTCAAGATGAAGGAGACATTAGTGAACGACCAGAGTGACAAATAAGGTTATAATTAGAGCCGTCAGTGTTGCCCTGAGTTAGTAGCTGTCCACACTCGCATAAATATCCCCGTCTGTCTTCCCTCTCTCTGATTTACCTCCTCAAGATCCCATTTCTAGTGTTGGATTTCCAGTTACAGGCAAGCTGCTCGGGGTGTATGTTTCAAGTTTTGCAACCGTTTAGAGACATCTGTTAACATTAACATTGGAAAGGTTTCAATTTATGGGGGAGGGACATTCTCGGAGGGTTTTTGAGGTATATATTCGTATTTTATGGAATTTCAATATGTAATTTTTATTAATATGTGATATTTATTGTTCTACAGAAGGAACAACCTGTAGGAAATAACTAAATAAACAAAATAAATAAATTTCCTACTCGCAGGAACTGCATCGGATCTTAGCGCGTTTCCGTTCATATCAGGTCATTAGTAAAGGAATAGAAGTAGTTACTGGTAGGTTATGGTCTTTCGTGAAAAGTATTAAAGGTATGTCGTCTTTAGACGAGACCCTGTCTATGGGCTTGTTGCGAGACCAGGAATCTCAGGTCTGAGGTATGTCTACACTGGTAGACATGTTGCGGGATTTTGGTCTCAGGTTGTCTACGTAGACATGTCTATAGACGAGACCCTGTCTATGGGCTTGTTGCGAGACCAGGAATCTCAGGTCTAAGGTATGTCTACACTGGTAGACATGTTGCGGGATTTTGGTCTCGAGAAGTGTCTCAGGTTGTCTACGTAGACATGTCTATAGACGAGACCCTGTCTATGGGCTTGTTGCGAGACCAAAAATCTCAGGTCTAAGGTCTCCCGAGTGGAATGGGAGGCTTTAGACATGTTGCGGAACATCGGCGCCTTGTGGCTAGACATGTCGCAGTCTTTCATCTTATTTTAATTGTCCCAGTCCTCCCCTCATACGAGGTTTTTATACGAGGACTTGCAATTCCTGCTTCCAGCAAACGAGTCAGAGGATAGCCGGATCACAGACTTTCATGATAGAGAAAAGAATGAAATAATTATTGCTAAACACTCACTCAGCCCACACAAAACAATGTCCTCGATGGTTGAGACTGGGAAGACGAGACTGAAATAAACACATCATAGTGTGGACGCTAGACTAGACCAAGATCTGTGTCTATAGACCAAGTCTATGTCTCAAGCCTAGACCGTCTCAGCCAGTCTCTAGACAAATCCAGCAACGAGGTCTACCAGTGTGTACTTACCTTAAAAGGTACTTACGTATAAGCTTCAACGCAGGTTAAAGAACCGGATCCCAGATATCTGGATCATCGCCGGGTCAGAGATCTGGATCAAGGCATCAATTGAGTTTTTGCCAATATGGCGACACGATTTTCAACGATTTGGGCTGACTAGAGTTTCGATATGACCTTGGGCGAGCGAAAACGCGTAGCACTTATGTTAATGGCATAATTGCAATTCGTTTCCGCTCGCTCAAGGCAGGGCCGCCACTTCTCAGAGTCGGGCCCAGGACCAAATCACAGGCCCCCACTTCTCAGTGCTATAGGACATCTTTAACCTGCGTTAATGATAATACGTAAGTACCAAAAAAAAAAAAATGAAAGGGAATGAGTTCTGGCGCCACAACAGGAAACTGACAGTATCCTAAGCGGAAAATTCCCTTCTCTCCTTACGATCGCTCTAGGAAATAACTGTGTTTCTCATTTTCTTACCTTGATTCACTAAAATAATCATTTACTCATTTGAACTGATAAATGCGATTTAACAAGAAACAAACACATAAAAAGACAGACAAACAGAAACAAAGCCCCGTTTAAAAGAACTAAACTACAGCTTTCGATGATTTAAGCACATATTTATATCGCCTCATCGAAAATTGTTTCAGAACATTTTTTGTAGAAAAATCTAGTATTACATTACCTGTGTAAAATTTCATACCTTTATCTTCACCTGGTTGAAAGTTATGAGAGGGTAAACATCGGCTCTAAGACCGCCTGTAATATACACACAGTATGCTTAGACCGGAACTTGGCCTGGCCATCTACCGTGTGCCTACTAGGCACACGGTAGTGCGCCTATAACCATATATCTAGGCACTGCCTAGATATATGGTTTGTAGTGTTTAACTACATTTTCTTTCTAGTTTTACCCCTGTAGTATTGTCATCAACTTGCGATACATCCTCTATATAAATTTTAATGGGTATCAGTTTCAGTATCTAGTAGATCTCAATTGCTACATACTGCTAAAAATAGGATATTTTTTAGTTAAAAAGGGTTACTTTTGTAAATGGTACGAAGGCTCGTTTCTTGTATACTACACTATTTCTGTGACGTTAGATACCTAAGGAATGGTATTTAATCCTCTTTGTCTACCTCTTAGCATTAATAGACCTTAGATTACACAAATAGATTTGTTAGCTAAAGGAAGAGTGTTTTTACAAGCTTCCTAATATACCAGAAAGAAAAAAAACCAAACCTATTAGGAAGTGGTTGGATAGGTTGGAATCTGATTGTGGTATGGGAGAGGATCCTAGGAGCATCCAGAAATAGCGGAGGACTGACTGGGTGATGTGTACCACCTGGAGGAAGGAGGAAGTCTGAGTCTCGAACGTAGGTTGTGTTGGCTTCAGAAGATAATGTCGTTACTCACAGATTTTTTCCGATTAAGGGGGGGGGGAAAGGGCGTAACGCAGGAGCTGCAGTCAGAAAAAGGCTTTCATTAAAAATGGCGGAACGTTACTAATTAAGAAAACATAAAATTAAATTCCTTCTTGCAGTCCAGGCAACGAATGACAGCCTGGTGGAAAGTTTTGGAACACAATTTGTTTGGGCTGGATAGGAGGTGAACATATCAAAAGTCCTCGCCCGTAGCCTTTGTGCCGGGGGGAGGGGGGGGGGGTTAGAAGATCCCATTTTTCGGGTTTTCACTTATATCTCGGAAACCCTACGTCCAAACGACATGACTATTCTGTAACAAATGAAAGCTGATTAAATTTCCTACAAGTTCTATTCTAAAAAGTTTTTCGAGATATCTTTAGTTTTCGAAATATCCGCTCTTGAAAGTCTGTCATTTTGGGGAAAAACCCTTTTGCCGCATATTTTTTCCCCGTTTTGTCGGGATAATTCTTCAATAAATTCTGGAGGCCTGGAGGCCGTGATTTTTAAGGCGTGAGCACTTTCCTTGCCAAGGGTCGTGTTGGATTCAAAATTTTGAAATGAAAAATCATATCAACAGTGGATTATAATTATCAACAAACTTCCGAAGGTGAACAGTAACCAGATCATGAGATCAACGAGTTGTGAATGCAACAAAAATCTGAAAATGTATTGGTAATACACAATAAACCTGCGTGCGCAACTATAATCCGTCTCTTCGCGCAATCAGCAACCAGAAGTTTTATTGACAAGTCGCTGATATTTTGCATCAAAAAGCAAAAAAAAAAAAAATCTAGAAATAGACATAATATATATATTAAAAAAAATCAGTCCCATAACAGGCCACGAGGGCCCTGAGGGGCAGATACCATAGAGGCATCTGATTCATGACCATACGGCACACTAGGGAGATATTGTGGTCAGCACTATGCTCCGGCCGACTGATTTTCCCCTTGCCGCTTGTTTCGACTGCTGGAGTGCTTAGCACCCAAGGTACCCATTATTAAAGGCTGGGTTGGCCTAGGGACGGTCAGGGAGGCCGAATTTAACCCATGAACGAAGACACTAGAAGAAAAAAATATCTTTAGTGCTTGCTCGGGATTTGAACTCTGGCCTCCAACTTATTAGTCCAGTGCTCTACCACTGAGCTAACCTCGCCCCCTAGCTTATTAGTCCAGTGCTCTACCACTGAGCTAACCTCGCCCCCTAGCTTATTAGTCCAGTGCTCTACCACTGAGCTAACCTCGCCCCCTAGCTTATTAGTCCAGTGCTCTACCAGTGAGCTAACCTCGCCCCCTAGCTTATTAGTCCAGTGCTCTACCACTGAGCTAACCTCACCCCCTAGCTTATTAGTCCAGTGCTCTACCACTGAGCTAACCTCACCCCCTAGCTTATTAGTCCAGTAATTAATTAGCGAGTAATTAACTCGGTTTATGGGATAGGCAGTTTTATTCGTGCCTTCTGTTTGCCCCTTTTGTTCTTTAAAAAAATTATGTTGAGCGTAATCGACATAGAATGCTTTATCATTTTTAGGAAGGCAATAATGTTGCTGAAACAGCTCGTACGATTTGTGTAGTTGACGGACACGAAACCATTTATTAACAAAGATGGAATGGTTGGCATTCGGCTAAAGAAACCTCAATATGATTTTTGTAAAAAAAAATCCTTATTCAGGACGTTTCGGCTACTCTTTGGTAGCCTTCGTCAGCAATGTAGATAGCCTGGCGCTAATAGCCAAATAGTTGATGCGCCGTAAAAAAAAAAAAAAAAATAAATAAAAAAAAAATTCCATGTTTGCTTATCACCTCGACGGCTAACTATTTAATCTTCATGAGAAACCATTTATCGTAGTGTATCTTGTATAAAAGATAGAGTGGTGTAAAATAGTTTGTGCGATTCCGTGATTGAAAGTTTGATGTGAAGGACGCACAGCGATCTGTGCTTTGGTAGAAGGAGACTCACATACAAGTATCCTGGATATTGGAAATGTCCTCGGCGTGTCATGTGGAAGTGTTGTTACCCATCCAGGAGACGCTGCTTACCTAAGCAGAGCTGGAGTGTGGATACCGCACAAATATACCGACCGAAAACTGAAACAACGCTATGATGCTTGTAATGTTCTATTTTTTTTAAAAAAAACAAAAAAAACAAACACCATCCGTTTTTGAAAACAGTAATTACTGCATACGAAAAATGGATCGTTTATAAAAAAGTAAATCGTAGTTGATCGAGGGGACCTAAAGACAGTCTCCCCCTAGGCATACCGAATGACAGCACGAAAAGTGATGGGATTTTAAAGGTGTTGTATACTAGGTATGTGTTTCTAACGGAGAACATGGAAAATTCAAATCGGTAAAAATGTATCATAAAAACTTTAAAACTAAATTAAACAAGATCACTTAGTTCAGGAAAAATAATTTTGTTTGGGTGTAATGTCGTTTTAGTTGGCTAACTATTTCAACTTCTAGATTGTTAGTATTTCAAGTTCTAGATTGTTAATTTTTCAAGTTCTAGATTGTTAGTATTTCAAGTTCTAGATTGTTAGTATTTCAAGTTCTAGATTGTTAGTATTTCAAGTTCTAGATTGTTAGTATTTCAAGTTCTAGATTGTTAGTATTTCAACTTCTAGATTGTTAGTATTTCAAGTTCTAGATTATTAGTATTTCAAGTTCTAGATTGTTAGTATTTCAAGTTCTAGATTGTTAGTATTTCAAGTTCTAGATTGTTAGTATTTCAAGTTCTAGATTGTTAGTATTTCAAGTTCTAGATTGTTAGTATTTCAAGTTCTAGATTGTTAGTATTTCAAGTTCTAGATTGTTAGTATTTCAAGTTCTAGATTGTTAGTATTTCAAGTTCTAGATTGTTAGTATTTCAAGTTCTAGATTGTTAGTATTTCAAGTTCTAGATTGTTAGTATTTCAAGTTCTAGATTGTTAGTATTTCAAGTTCTAGATTGTTAGTATTTCAAGTTCTAGATTGTTAGTATTCCATACCCCAAATGCACTCAGCTACCCGAAATTCTCCCAGTCCCCTCCGAAATTATCTATGTATATAAAAATCACGTGTCTGTCTGTTTGTCTGTTTGTTCCTTATACAGGTCTACACTGTTTTACTGATTTTGACAAAACTTGGAATACTGGTAGGTCTTGATACGGAAAGTCTCGTAGGCTAAGTCAAACACACCTACGAGCTGTCTGTCTGTATGTTTGTTCCTTATAAAAATCCACACCCTTCGTCCTATTTTGACCAAACTTGGCACACAGGTAGGACTTGACACGGGGAGAGTCATAGGCCTAATTAAAATCGTCTCTCAGATCGTGACTCACAGTTCGGAGATCACGAGTTCGAAACAATAAACACAAATAGTTAAAGATTTGCGTTATTAGATTTTAATATTAATTATTTGGTCTCTAATTTATTTTTGCTTTTCTAGATGCAGAAAGTAGGTGTAGCATGACACGGCGGGTAACAGCTAGTTTTCTATATACGCCCATGGTGGAGAATCAAACCATCAATTCCATTATATACCGAGATCAAATCGCATTGTTCAAGGAAATATCATAGAGAAGCTCCCGGAATTAGTCAACAGACGAGGTGTAAGTATTCTGCAGGACAACGCTAGGCCCCACACATGTCTTAATGCACTCTGGAGAAGTATTGGATATTGGTAGCAATGTTTTACCGCGATGGAAGCGATGTTTGATGGAATCCTTATTTCACACGTCTAGTCCTCCTAGGTGGTAGTCCGCTGGTACAAGCCGGCGAGGATCATTTTGCGAAGAGCACATCCAGTTACTTTGAAGTATCTGTCGCGATTTTGGTACTTACGGATTAGCTTACAGGTTCTTTATAGGTTATCTATTACTTCTTTACAGGCTATCTAAAATTAAAAGCCATAATATATAAATATAGTAATCAAAAGTTAATATAGTAATGAAAAGTATTTAAAATCACTGCAATCAATACTAAAAGTAACTTTTTTTTAAACTAATTTATTATAATATATGGTTTCTAACTAACTATTAGATAACTTGTATTTGTATCTAAGTAATCCTTTTAGGCTTGTAAAGCATAAATGAAAATGCTTAAATGAATATATTTCAGCAAGCAATATTTATTAATAAGAAGGTTAATATTATAAAAATCAATGGTAATTGTGAAGTTAAGGGGCCTCCTTGCCGATTTTTTTGTCCAGTGGTTCCATAACATGATATGCGTTTCCGCTCGCTACGCTCTTTCAAGAAGATATCAAAATTCTGGTCAATCCAACTCGCTAATATTAATAGAATTCTATTAATTTTTGTGAGTTGGATTGACTTGAGTGTTAAAGGTTACTTTACTACCAGCAACAAATAATATTTGGTGCTAATGACCTCAGCAGTAGATGCACCAAAAGAAAAAAAAAAAAAAACACAGCTAATAGAATTGCCCGTACGAATAGCCAATAGAAAAGCTAATGAGTCATGCGCGTGCGCTTAATCACTGTTATAATCACTACAGATACTTCACAAGTAACTGGATATTGTCTTCGAAAACAGACCCCATTATTTATCTTTTTAAAGGAGGACACGTGCCCCTTGATCGCTGAAAAAAATGAACAGCTGATGACATAATATTCTATTTGTTGGCAGTAAAAATTAATACTTTTCTGAAAGAAAAAAATCCTATGTAATTAATTAGGGTTTTGTTGGTATCAGTGACTAGAAGGACTGTCAGACATTCTGGGCGTGTATGATAAGAAAAGAGCTACTCCTATTGGCTGATATCCATCCAATGAGAATGCAGGAATCCTTCACTAGTTCCCCCACTCCTCAGCTAGCAATTAGTACAGCTTCACGGTTCATTAGGTGTGTTCAGGGATCAGCCACTCCTCCTCGATAAAAATAGAATTTAAGGTAAAACTAAATTATTTATATTACTATATTATATATTAAGATTTCCTACATTTTTTTGTGAATCCTGAAAAATTATTTACTTTTTATTACCCTTTTTCTTCAAATTAATTATATTTTTGTGGATGTTGAGCTGTTTTCTTTCAGTCCAGTGCTTTTCCATTCTTCCTTATAATTCTTTCCTCCGTTCTTAGCTCTGTTTTCAATTCCTGCTTCGTGGAACCTTTTATTTTCATTCTTTAATATTTCCTTTAGATTATCTCTTTCTCTTTTACAATTTATACAGTTATTTTATTTCTCTTAGATCCTCTTTGGTTCGTGAAAACCAATGTTTACCTTATAGTAAAAATTGTAACTGTACTTTGCTGTTGGGAGGGGCAAGCTAATTTTTGTGGGACTATCTTCGGAACAACTCAAATAATAATAACATAGCCACAAACAAAAAAAAAAAAAAAAGTCCGGACCCAGAGACCAGACCATGTTTCCTATATGTTTTTGGGGTCGCTGAATCCGAATTCGGGGTCAGAAAAAAAACATTGAACTTTTTTCTTAAGCTCCACCAACCAAAACTCATAATTTAGGATTTTTTACACTATATATACATTTTTTTTTTTTTACACTATTAAAGCGCCTTTTAGTGCTTAAAAATACTTATTCTTTGAGACTCGTTTGGTCCATTTGGAGCGAAGTTACAGCCCTTCAAATATATTACTTTTCTAAAACAAAAAAAAATCGCGTTTTTGCTTATAGTTTTGTATTTAATACGTTTTCTAATGCACACAATCTTCTAAATTTTTTAAATAAAAATTGGCATAAGGCCTCCGGAGTTTATTCTTTTATGTAGGGGGGTAATATTCTATTAATAATTGTTTTAGTTTAAAATGAATTTAGGACCTGCATATTCCAGGAGCTAAATGATGATTAAATAGTAAAACATCCCACCAAATTTTGATTAAATCTGTTTGATAGTTTTTGCATAATAATAATTATTTATAAAAAAAAAAAAAAAAAAAAATCAGTCCCGTAACAGGCCACAAGGGCCCAGAGGGGCAGATACTGTAGTGGTATCTGATTTATGACCATACGGCACACTAGGGAGATAGTGTGATCAACACTTTTCTCCGGCCGCCTGATTTTCCCCTTGGCTGCTTTGACTGCTAGAGTCATTAGCACCCAAGGTACCCATTATTAATTAAATTAATTAAAGGCTGGGTGAGCCTAGGGACGATCCGGGACCCCAAATCAAACCCTCGAACGACGGCACTAGAAGAAAAAAATATTTATTTATATTGGTATAATATATTCGGAATTTCCACAGTTTTTTGTGAATCCTGAAAAAGGTTTTACTTGCTCTATTTATTACCCTGCACACACTTTTGGATGCTGAGCGGTTAACTTTCAGACCAGTACTTTTTCATTCATCCTTATAATTCTTACTTTCGTTGTTGGTAAAGTCTCTCTTTCTCTTTTACAATTTCTGCAGACATCTTCATTTCTTTTAGATCCTCTTTGGCTTGTGAGAACTAAAGTTTACCTTATAGTAAATATTTTAGCTATACTACTTTCCTGTTGAGAGGAGGAAAGCTAAATTTTGTGGGAATATCTTCGGAAAAACTCATATAATAATAATTGTTGTATCGAAATCGAAAAATTACCGTAAAATATTGTTGTTGTTTTTTTTAAATACAAAGAAAGGTTTTCTGTTGTACTACTGCTTTCTACAATAACTCCAAAAGTATTCACGCTAGAGATTTTAAAAGGCGTAAAAAAAAAATAAATAAAAAAGGAATATATATATATATATATATATATATATATATATATATATATATATATATATATATATATATATATATATATATATACATATATTAAAATCACATCAATATTATGTTAATCAAGTTTACGAAAAGATTGTAATTAGTCTAACTTTATTATAATTCTCTTAATTTAAATTATAATTGTCATAGTCTTAGTTTAAATTATATAGTCTTAGTTTAAGTTATAATAGTCTTGATTTAAATTATAATTACCATATTGGATTTTAAGATAATGGTATAATATAATGGTCTTTAACTAATAAATTATATAATCTGTAACTAATTATTTTTAACAATTTGTAACTAAACAAAGCATAACACCATTACACACAGGCAAAGAACTACACCTATCCCACAGACGTCTCAAAATTTAATTAAATACCTAAATCAAACATTTATAAAAGAACCCAAACCTTTTCGAACCAACATATTGGAAGGCGCAAATAACCTAGTAGTAGAGCGCAAAACTCCATATCTATCTATCTATATATCTAAAAGGCGTCAGAACATTCATAACGGAATTTCCTGTAATGCTCCATTAGTTGGAATGTATTTGCTGCTTTGCAAAACACGAAAATGGGTAAAAAAATAGACATTTCAAAGTTTTTGCATAATAAGTCTTTAAACCCTGCTTCATACCAACAATTAGTTTCATCAAGAAAGGAGAGTGTTTTTATTAAGTCATCCGAAGGAAATTACGTCAAAACTATTCCTTTGTTATCTGATATAATTGATTATGGGTAATTACTCCATTATTATTTATCCTGAATTATTGTTCATTGATCTTTGAATTTTTTTAGTACAAAATTTTGATAGACCATAGCAAAAAAACTTCATTTGAAGACATCCCAAGTTTCTTAGAGCTTAAAGTTTACCTCAAGTATAATGTACTGAGGGCAATTTAGTTTGCCGAAATTTGCCGATTCCAAAGATTTTTATTTTTAGATCCATCATCATTTTTTCTTCCAAATTTGAAAAAAATGTGGATAAATCGAAGAAGACGGTATTAATCCTTGGGCAAATGATTTAATTTAATCTGCAGGATGTTCCTAAAGAAATATTAAGCAATATTAAAAAAACTGCCAGTTTAGTCCTATATTATATGTAAAAAATGTGGTAACGTGTTGACCGCAGAGAAAAAACTCTTATATAAATACTGGTTGAAACAATATATCAACTTAGAAGAAATTGTTATTAATCTTTATCAAGAAAAAATATATTCACGACCTGATGGCCCTTCTGGCTTCCTTAGAGCCAGACATAAAAAAGAGATTACATCGTTGTGTGAGAGATCGAAAAAGCGCCGGGTTCTTCTAATATCTGGGCCAGAGCTTTCTTTACGGAGTAAAAATATAAAAAGGCAAAGCAAAATCAATCCAGACATTAATGAATGTATAATAGAGGATGACATTAATAATCAAATAGATATTGGTTTCGATGTAAGTTTACATTCTCAAGAATCCAAAAACGATTCAGAATCAAAATTAAGAAATTACTTATAATTTCATAGAAAACGGCCAAATATTATTATTCTATGGCAATATTACTATAAGTATAATTTATTATTATACTATTACTACATTATATGTTGCACTTATAATATATTTTATAATATTGTTATTAATAATATTATTACCAGCTATATTATTTTGTTTAATATTACAATTAATTAATTAATTTTTTTCCATAATCCTCACTACTTCGTTACACTGTGAACCGCCTAGATTATCTGGAGTGTATTAGCTGCTTTGCAAAACAGTAATAAATGTGGAAAAGGGGTAAAAAATATGCTCCGGCCGCCTAATTCTTGCGTTTCTAGCTAACCATTAATAAATTAATGAAAGGCTTGCTGGGCCTACGGATGGTCTGGGACCCCAAATCCTACGCAGAAACAAAGACACCAGAAGATAGGAAATTTGGTTTAGAGCCTTCTTCTCAAATTCAGGAAAATAAATATTGCTTAGTTCTGTATAACATGCAATCTTTCTTTTCGTATATGGCTACCGTGCATGCGCGAACGCGAGCGGATTTTTTGTAAGGCCTTTTTGTAACGTTTTTTTTTTTTTTTTTCAGTTTAGTCATCGTTAAAGCATATTTATGCTAATAGACATTTATTTCTGCGACTTAAAATGCCTGTTATTATTTTAATAACTCAATTTACGAATACATCAATTATTGTTATATGAATTTTTCCGAAGATACTCTCGCAAAAATTATCGTGGACTCTCACAAACTACCAACACAAAACACATGACACCCTGGATTAAGTGTCATTGAACCATTTATTTCAGAACCCCGTCAATTGCACTTTTAAAAATTGTGGGAAAACTAAAAAGAACTTCCTAATTTTAAAATTAGTAAATGTTTTGGTTTCGGAAAACATCAAAGCGTTTCTTATTGTATTGCAAAAACAATTAATGCTTGGGGTCAATTTTGAAATTAGGAAGCTTCTTTACTTTTCCCACAATTTAAAAACTGCACTTAACGGGTTTCTGAAATAAACGATTCAATTGCTTATGAACAACATATCTTATGCATCTTTGTATGTATTGCAGGCTACTTGTCGGAGATATGCCGAGAAGACGGAGCTTGGAGACGGACTCCGAAGAGGAAGAACGCCCAGCCAGAAACGCAGCTAACGCAAGAGAGCGCGCTAGAATGCGTGTGTTGTCCCGTGCCTTTTCCAGACTCAAGACTACCCTCCCCTGGGTACCTCCGGACACCAAGCTGTCTAAGCTAGACACCCTGAGGCTGGCTACCAGCTATATAGCACATCTCAGGAGGGTGTTGGGCTCTTCGCAGCCCCAGCCTCAGCTACCGCATCCCATCAGCTTTGTGAGTATATCAATACAACAAGGGCCTAGAAGATACTGTAGAGGTTTCTGATTCTTGGCCAAACGGCACACTAGGGAGATAATGTGGTCATGCTCTGGCCGCCTGATTTTCCCCTTAGCAGGCAACCATTAATAAATTATTTGAAAGCAGAGTTTCCCAAGGGACGGTCAGGGAGGCCGAATCCAACCCTCGAATGAAGGAACTATATGATAAAATCTTTTGTCCGAACTCAAAAATGGCATAAATGTCCTCCCATGCTGGAGGACCTGAAGAAACTATGCTATTAGCCAAGTGCTCTACCACTGAGATAAGCTCGCCCAGTATTTTTCTGCTCAAATTCAGAAACATAAATATGCTTTAGGTCTACCCGGCAAACCTATGTAATGTTGTCATACCTGTTGGTGGGAGTACTGGCATCGGTGCGAGTACTATGGGCGAGCGATTTCGAAGTATGTCATTATCAAGCCACTGTTAACTTAGTACGGAATATAAATTAAAATATTAAATTTAAATTCACTACTGACTTGATCAGTGCAGCCCTCCCCCCCCCCGAAATTTTGAGTTGATCGGTAAAAATGTTTCATAAACCCTTAAAAATAAATTAAATAAGATCACTATGTTCATAAAAAATATTTTATTTTGGGTGTAATAGCGTTTTAGTTGGTTAAAACTATTCCAAGTTCTAAATTGTTAGTATTCCATACCCCAGAAATGGTCTCAGCCCCACCCGAAATTTTCCCAGCCCCTCCCGAAATTATTTTCTATATATGTACGCCCATGATACTTATAAAACAGTCTTCTTTATCGTACCACCGCGCATACTCGAACGCCAGCGGACACTTTATTTTGACAGTTTTTTTTATAACACGTTCTTGTAACGTTCCCCCCCCCCCAGTTCAGTCATCGCTAAAGCATATTTATGCTAAAAATAATATGCGACAAACGGCCATAGGCACATTGCATTCACTAGTAGTCCCAGAGCCAGTAACGTACTTTTCATGAAGTGTTTTATGCATCCTGAAATTTTGCTATAATATACCTCTTAGGTAGATAAGAAGGTATATATGTGTTTCCTGGACATACCTTGGTGCACCAGGTACTGCGCATAGGGGAAATGTGCAAAAAAATATTGACCGAAAATAGAGTTTTATTTAGACGGCAACTATCTTTAATGTGAAATTAAGACAATTTTACAATGAATAATAAATATGGCAGACAGTTTTAAGGGGTATAACACGTAAAAAAAAAAAAAAAAAAAAAAAAAAAAAAAAAAAAAATTAATTGTTTTTATTCTAATATAAAATGAGAGTTTTATTTTCGCTGCCATTAAAACCGGGACATCTGTACAAGATCATGTGAGCAAGAACCAATGAGAGCACAGAAAACAACCAACACTGCGCAGTCGTGTCATACACTCTTACGGTTACGCGCAGTGTATTCCAGTCTATCATAAGCAACATTTATTTTCATGTTTCCTGATAATTAATGCCCACAAAAGTGTCTGCCCTTTTGCAATTATTTTCAAATATGTTTATTGAAGAAGCTGTTTAAATCGCAGCGTGAATAAAGCATTTCTTTAATTATTACAAATAAAAACTAGGTACCTAGTTTTTTTTTTATTATCATCACTTTAACCCCCTTAAAAAAGCCTGCATTATTTATTATTAATTTGAAAATTGCCTTAATTTGCCATTTATTTCATTAATAATAGTTGGCTTCTGAATAAAACTCTACTTTTAGGCAATATTGTTTTGCACCTTTCCCCTATGCACAGTACCTGGTGTTCCAAGGTATGTCCAGGAAACACATACATACCTTCTTATCTACCCAAGAGGTACATTATAGCAAAATTTCAAGGTGCATAAAACACATCATGAAAAGTGCGTTGCTGGCTCTCGGTCTATAGTAACTGTTGATAAACGAAGTTAAGCTACGTTGTGCGTGGCCAGTACCTGAATGGGTGACCGACCACGTGCTGTTGGCATTACAAAAGTGTGGCATCTATAAATAACTCGCCTGTAATATCCCGGTTGTTGCTATGCCGTAACAAAAAAAATAAAAGTAATAAAATGTACTACCGTAAAATATTATTTTATATTTATTTTTTAACGACCATTTGAAATTGATACAAAATATAAGGACGGCTTATCCGAAGGTTACCGCCATTTTCTAGCCAGGATAGGAATGTTCCTTTTTTCCAAGGAAAAGCCATCATCCCTTGTGGGAATCGAACCCAAGACCTTAGCCACGGAGTGCACACGACTTAACGTTCTCGTCCTCCGTAATCTACTATATATTTGTCAAATACCACTCACTCACCTATCATCCCCCAGACCAAACCGCTCGACAGAAAAATTTGAAATTTTGCATGGACACTCCCTATATAACGTAGGCGCACGCTAAGAAAGGATTTTTTGATATTCGAATTTTTGAGTATTTTTAGAGGGGATTAAAGTTTGAGTTGGTTAGAGCATGCAAGCGTTGCTAGGACGATAACAGAACAGCTGTTACCGTACATTATCTATTTCATAGTATTATTCTAATTGAGGTTAATTTCCACTATGGTGGCAGTCCTTGAATTACTAGAAATAAACTGTCCCTCATAGAGTTTTAATTGCGTTTCTTTTCTCCCTGTCCCCGTCAGATAGGCTTGCCATGTTTTTTTGGAGAGTTAAACCGAGACACATTAATATGGGATGAGCATACCAGGGGGGGGGGGATAAAAACAGTACAAATTATAAGCAAAATTGTGAGTTTTAAGCCTAGCAACTAACGGGAAGGGGGAATCCTGAAGTGGTAGTCTACCCAAACCTTAAAAATAAGAACGGGACTTTTTTTGCTACTTGATTTTCTTAAAAAATCTCTCAGCCAAATAGTAGTGTCTGGCAGCTGGCAGCGCTGTGCAGGTAGTTCCAGCGTTTTACAGTTAGATTACTTCTGATTTCTTTGACACTGTGAGCAGTAGTAAAAATGTTGATTGTAGAAAAGTAACCGATTTATAAAAGATTCTTATAAACATGAATTCATTACTTTTTACATCTTAAAGCCTTTTCCGGGACATTGATAAAACTGGGCGGGACACCGAAACAATTGCAAAATACCTGGACAGTCCCGGTCAAACCGTGATGTATGGTAAGCCTATCCTTAGAGTTTTCTAGGTGAGGCAATAATATCCGGAACCCTTGCACAGCCTCCTCGCCTATAACCTTGGTAATGCTCGCAAATATAATGGGTGTTTCCAAATAACTTTTTGGAAACATAAACTTTAAAATTTTTACGCCCATTGAATAACATATAGTCTGACGGTAACCGAGCTATAATAAACTGCACAAAATTGTATAGTAACGTAATTTTAATGAAACCTTATTTAACGCAATAAAATAACTACTTATCTGCCGTGACGAAGCACGGGTATTCAGCTAGTAATATAATATTCGTTAAATATTATTGTAATTATTTTAATTGTGATGCTCAAAGAATTTTGTATCTAGTAGGTTAAATGCTGTTCATAGATATTAAAAAGTGCTAAAATAATAATAAAAACAAAATCCGTCACGCAGGAGCTGCATAACTAAGCACTTTCCTCGAGTGCATTTCTGAATAATGTGCTTAAAATAACCTATATAGATAAATAACATAAAAACATAACGATGGCCTAGAATGAAAACCTTGTATCTCAAAAATAAAATTAATTAACTTTTATACCTAATTAGATGGATATTATGGTTACTGAGAAAGCTACAAGGTTGGCTTCTTCGTCGATATAGTCCAGGACGAGTTTCTTTGACACTCAAGGATTGTCAAATAGAATCTTATCCATCTAATAACGTATAAAAGTTATTAAAGTTTTTTTTTTAGATACGAGGTTTTCATTCTAGGCCATCCATAAATTCTTCTGCTCTTTTGCTTTTATGAGGAGCTGTTCCAATTATTAATTTCCTTCCAGAGCTTTGTGTATGCGTGGTGCTACACTGCATAATAAATACACTAAGCTTCATGTATTCATCTATTGATCTTGATGAGTTTCGCGAACCTACGTTTGGCGGGAGAATTTACCCCTTCCAATAGACCGATTTAGTTCATTTTCACAACACTTCTTTCTTATTAGATAGCCAGGACGAACACAGAATTTCGTAACAATACAACAGCAATTACGACCGGTATAAGGAAATTAGTAATTTCTGTCCGGACTAAACCCCCCCCCTTCTAGTCAACCGATTTAGTTTATTTTTACAACAAATTTGTCTCGTTAGTTGGCCACAACAAATACCGAGTTTCGTTAAAATATAACAAAAGTCCGTCACGCAGGAGCTGCATAACTAATCACTTTCCTCAGAATTTGGGTAGTGTAGACTGCTTTCCAGAACAATTTGCTTAAAATATCCTACATAAATAAAATAAAAACATGAATAGTTCTCTTTTAAATTTGTAATGAGTAACTGATCAATTATTAATTTGCTTCCAGAGTTATGTTTACACATGGTACCTACTACACTACGTAATAAATACAAAAGAACTCCTATTATCGTATTTTGATCTAACGCAGGAACAGGATAAAGTCACTCTAGTGGTAGAAAGCGCTCCTTGCGGCGGCTTTGTGAACCTACGTTTGGCGGGCTTTTCTATTGAAATATATTACAAATTAAACCCACGCTTTACGATTGACCGATTGAGCTCATTTTTACAACACTTCTTTCTCATGAGTTACCCACGACGTATACCGCAGAAATTACGACCGGTATTAGTATATTAGGAATTTGGGTCCGTACCGAGTTTCGTCGAAATATACCAAAAATCACGGCTGGTAGTGGCGAATTGGTATTGTGGGTCCGGAGTAAACCCCCCCTCCTAATGAACCGTTTTAGTTTATTTTTACAACAAATATTTACCTGTGGATTACCACTACGAATACCGAGTTTCGTCGAAATATACCAAAAATCACGGCTGGTAGTGGCGAATTGGTATTGTGGGTCCGGAGTAAACCCCCCCCCCTTCTAATGAACCGATTTAGTTCATTTTTATATCTCACTTTTCTCTCTATATTACCACTACGAATACCAAGTTTCGTTGAAATATAACAAATATTACGGCTGATAAAGTCAAATTAGTTTTTTGGGTTCGGGGTAAACCCCCCCCCCATCCGGTGGACCGACTTTGGTGGTTAACGAACTCGTTCAATCGTTTGCTAATTGAATGCTATATACCAAGTTTCGTGACGAAAAAACAAAAACTCTGGCCGCTATCGTGTTAACAGACACACACATATATATATATATATATATATATATATATATATATATATATATATATGCATATATATATATAAATATATATAGATATATATAAATTTTAACGGGGGTCATTTTCGGTGTCTACTTGATAGGATCGATAAAGATTTGACGAAATTTTTCAAAAATTCCGTCATGAGTCCAACCTCAATAGCTACTTTCCTTCGGAGGAAAGTGCTAAAAATTATGGCTGGTATTGACAAATAACTACTTTGGCTCCGGAGTAACCCCCCCCCCCTCCGGATGGACCGATTTTGTTGGTTAACGAACTCTTTCAATCTTTTGATAGGGGAATACTAAATACCAAGTTTCGTGGCGAAAAAATAAAAACTCTGGCCTGTATCGTGTTAACGGACACATATATAACTATATATGCATATATATATATATATATATATATATATATATATATATAAATTTTAACTGGGGCCATTTTCGGTGTCTACTGGGTAGTATCGATAAAGATTCGAAGAAATGTTTCAAAAATTCCGTCATGAGTGTAACCTCAATAGCTACTTTCCTTCGGAGGAAAGTGCTAAAACGATAATAAAAGAATAAGTAAAGAGAGTACAAACATTAAAAGAAAATAACCCATCCCCAAAACAATATAAAATGAAAATATAAATATATTAACTTTAAAATGATTGAATTTAAAATAGCGTAAATTAAAAATGTGTAAAGACCCAATACACACATACCAAGGTGACACTACACTTGTTCGGTATTCTCCCCATACCCCATAATATTTAAAAATGTGTAAAGACTCAATACACACATACCAAGGTGACACTACACTTGTTCGGTATTCTCCCCATACTCCATAATATTTAAAAATGTGTAAAGACTCAATACACACATACCAAGGTGACACTACACTTGTTCGGTATTCTCCCCATACTCCATAATATTTAAAAATGTGTAAAGACTCAATACACACATACCAAGGTGACACTACACTTGTTCGGTATTCTCCCCATACTCCATAATATTTAAAAATGTGTAAAGACTCAATACACACATACCAAGGTGACACTACACTTGTTCGGTATTCTCCCCATACTCCATAATATTTAAAAATGTGTAAAGACTCAATACACACATACCAAGGTGACACTACACTTGTTCGGTATTCTCCCCATACCCCATAATATTTAAAAATGTGTAAAGACTCAATACACACATACCAAGGTGACACTACACTTGTTCGGTATTCTCCCCATACTCCATAATATTTAAAAATGTGTAAAGACTCAATACACACATACCAAGGTGACACTACACTTGTTCGGTATTCTCCCCATACTCCATAATATTTAAAAATGTGTAAAGACTCAATACACACGTGCCAAGGTGACACTACACTTGTTCGGTATTCTCCCCATACTCCATAATATTTAAAAATGTGTAAAGACTCAATACACACATACCAAGGTGACACTACACTTGTTCGGTATTCTCCCCATACTCCATAATATTTAAAAATGTGTAAAGACTCAATACACACATACCAAGGTGACACTACACTTGTTCGGTATTCTCCCCATACTCCATAATATTTAAAAATGTGTAAAGACTCAATACACACATACCAAGGTGACACTACACTTGTTCGGTATTCTCCCCATACTCCATAATATTTAAAAATGTGTAAAGACTCAATACACACATACCAAGGTGACACTACACTTGTTCGGTATTCTCCCCATACTCCATAATATTTAAAAATGTGTAAAGACTCAATACACACATACCAAGGTGACACTACACTTGTTCGGTATTCTCCCCATACCCCATAATATTTAAAAATGTGTAAAGACTCAATACACACATACCAAGGTGACACTACACTTGTTCGGTATTCTCCCCATACTCCATAATATTTAAAAATGTGTAAAGACTCAATACACACATACCAAGGTGACACTACACTTGTTCGGTATTCTCCCCATACTCCATAATATTTAAAAATGTGTAAAGACTCAATACACACGTGCCAAGGTGACACTACACTTGTTCGGTATTCTCCCCATACTCCATAATATTTAAAAATGTGTAAAGACTCAATACACACATACCAAGGTGACACTACACTTGTTCGGTATTCTCCCCATACCCCATAATATTTAAAAATGTGTAAAGACTCAATACACACATACCAAGGTGACACTACACTTGTTCGGTATTCTCCCCATACTCCATAATATTTAAAAATGTGTAAAGACTCAATACACACGTGCCAAGGTGACACTACACTTGTTCGGTATTCTCCCCATACTCCATAATATTTAAAAATGTGTAAAGACTCAATACACACATACCAAGGTGACACTACACTTGTTCGGTATTCTCCCCATACTCCATAATATTTAAAAATGTGTAAAGACTCAATACACACATACCAAGGTGACACTACACTTGTTCGGTATTCTCCCCATACTCCATAATATTTAAAAATGTGTAAAGACTCAATACACACATACCAAGGTGACACTACACTTGTTCGGTATTCTCCCCATACTCCATAATATTTAAAAATGTGTAAAGACTCAATACACACATACCAAGGTGACACTACACTTGTTCGGTATTCTCCCCATACTCCATAATATTTAAAAATGTGTAAAGACTCAATACACACATACCAAGGTGACACTACACTTGTTCGGTATTCTCCCCATACTCCATAATATTTAAAAATGTGTAAAGACTCAATACACACATACCAAGGTGACACTACACTTGTTCGGTATTCTCCCCATACCCCATAATATTTAAAAATGTGTAAAGACTCAATACACACATACCAAGGTGACACTACACTTGTTCGGTATTCTCCCCATACTCCATAATATTTAAAAATGTGTAAAGACTCAATACACACATACCAAGGTGACACTACACTTGTTCGGTATTCTCCCCATACTCCATAATATTTAAAAATGTGTAAAGACTCAATACACACGTGCCAAGGTGACACTACACTTGTTCGGTATTCTCCCCATACTCCATAATATTTAAAAATGTGTAAAGACTCAATACACACATACCAAGGTGACACTACACTTGTTCGGTATTCTCCCCATACTCCATAATATTTAAAAATGTGTAAAGACTCAATACACACATACCAAGGTGACACTACACTTGTTCGGTATTCTCCCCATACTCCATAATATTTAAAAATGTGTAAAGACTCAATACACACATACCAAGGTGACACTACACTTGTTCGGTATTCTCCCCATACTCCATAATATTTAAAAATGTGTAAAGACTCAATACACACATACCAAGGTGACACTACACTTGTTCGGTATTCTCCCCATACTCCATAATATTTAAAAATGTGTAAAGACTCAATACACACATACCAAGGTGACACTACACTTGTTCGGTATTCTCCCCATACCCCATAATATTTAAAAATGTGTAAAGACTCAATACACACATACCAAGGTGACACTACACTTGTTCGGTATTCTCCCCATACTCCATAATATTTAAAAATGTGTAAAGACTCAATACACACATACCAAGGTGACACTACACTTGTTCGGTATTCTCCCCATACTCCATAATATTTAAAAATGTGTAAAGACTCAATACACACGTGCCAAGGTGACACTACACTTGTTCGGTATTCTCCCCATACTCCATAATATTTAAAAATGTGTAAAGACTCAATACACACATACCAAGGTGACACTACACTTGTTCGGTATTCTCCCCATACCCCATAATATTTAAAAATGTGTAAAGACTCAATACACACATACCAAGGTGACACTACACTTGTTCGGTATTCTCCCCATACTCCATAATATTTAAAAATGTGTAAAGACTCAATACACACGTGCCAAGGTGACACTACACTTGTTCGGTATTCTCCCCATACTCCATAATATTTAAAAATGTGTAAAGACTCAATACACACATACCAAGGTGACACTACACTTGTTCGGTATTCTCCCCATACTCCATAATATTTAAAAATGTGTAAAGACTCAATACACACATACCAAGGTGACACTACACTTGTTCGGTATTCTCCCCATACTCCATAATATTTAAAAATGTGTAAAGACTCAATACACACATACCAAGGTGACACTACACTTGTTCGGTATTCTCCCCATACCCCATAATATTTAAAAATGTGTAAAGACTCAATACACACATACCAAGGTGACACTACACTTGTTCGGTATTCTCCCCATACTCCATAATATTTAAAAATGTGTAAAGACTCAATACACACGTGCCAAGGTGACACTACACTTGTTCGGTATTCTCCCCATACTCCATAATATTTAAAAATGTGTAAAGACTCAATACACACATACCAAGGTGACACTACACTTGTTCGGTATTCTCCCCATACCCCATAATATTTAAAAATGTGTAAAGACTCAATACACACATACCAAGGTGACACTACACTTGTTCGGTATTCTCCCCATACTCCATAATATTTAAAAATGTGTAAAGACTCAATACACACATACCAAGGTGACACTACACTTGTTCGGTATTCTCCCCATACCCCATAATATTTAAAAATGTGTAAAGACTCAATACACACATACCGAGGTGACACTACACTTGTTCGGTATTCTCCCCATACTCCATAATATTTAAAAATGTGTAAAGACTCAATACACACATACCAAGGTGACACTACACTTGTTCGGTATTCTCCCCATACGCCATAATATTTAAAAATGTGTAAAGACTCAATACACACATACCAAGGTGACACTACACTTGTTCGGTATTCTCCCCATACTCCATAATATTTAAAAATGTGTAAAGACTCAATACACACATACCAAGGTGACACTACACTTGTTCGGTATTCTCCCCATACCCCATAATATTTAAAAATGTGTAAAGACTCAATACACACATACCAAGGTGACACTACACTTGTTCGGTATTCTCCCCATACCCCATAATATTTAAAAATGTGTAAAGACTCAATACACACATGCCAAGGTGACACTACACTTGTTCGGTATTCTCCCCATACTCCATAATATTTAAAAATGTGTAAAGACTCAATACACACATACCAAGGTGACACTACACTTGTTCGGTATTCTCCCCATACTCCATAATATTTAAAAATGTGTAAAGACTCAATACACACATACCAAGGTGACACTACACTTGTTCGGTATTCTCCCCATACCCCATAATATTTAAAAATGTGTAAAGACTCAATACACACATACCAAGGTGACACTACACTTGTTCGGTATTCTCCCCATACTCCATAATATTTAAAAATGTGTAAAGACTCAATACACACATACCAAGGTGACACTACACTTGTTCGGTATTCTCCCCATACTCCATAATATTTAAAAATGTGTAAAGACTCAATACACACATACCAAGGTGACACTACACTTGTTCGGTATTCTCCCCATACCCCATAATATTTAAAAATGTGTAAAGACTCAATACACACATACCAAGGTGACACTACACTTGTTCGGTATTCTCCCCCGACTCCATAATATTTAAAAATGTGTAAAGACTCAATACACACATACCAAGGTGACACTACACTTGTTCGGTATTCTCCCCATACTCCATAATATTTAAAAATGTGTAAAGACTCAATACACACATACCAAGGTGACACTACACTTGTTCGGTATTCTACCCATACTCCATAATATTTAAAAATGTGTAAAGACTCAATGCACACATACCAAGGTGACACTACACTTGTTCGGTATTCTCCCCATACTCCATAATATTTAAAAATGTGTAAAGACTCAATACACACATACCAAGGTGACACTACACTTGTTCGGTATTCTCCCCATACCCCATAATATTTAAAAATGTGTAAAGACTCAATACACACATACCAAGGTGACACTACACTTGTTCGGTATTCTCCCCATACTCCATAATATTTAAAAATGTGTAAAGACTCAATACACACATACCAAGGTGACACTACACTTGTTCGGTATTCTCCCCATACTCCATAATATTTAAAAATGTGTAAAGACTCAATACACACATACCAAGGTGACACTACACTTGTTCGGTATTCTCCCCATACTCCATAATATTTAAAAATGTGTAAAGACTCAATACACACATACCAAGGTGACACTACACTTGTTCGGTATTCTCCCCATACTCCATAATATTTAAAAATGTGTAAAGACTCAATACACACATACCAAGGTGACACTACACTTGTTCGGTATTCTCCCCCGACTCCATAATATTTAAAAATGTGTAAAGACTCAATACACACATACCAAGGTAACACTACACTTGTTCGGTATTCTCCCCCGACTCCATAATATTTAAAAATGTGTAAAGACTCAATACACACATACCAAGGTGACACTACACTTGTTCGGTATTCTCCCCATACTCCATAATATTTAAAAATGTGTAAAGACTCAATACACACATACCAAGGTGACACTACACTTGTTCGGTATTCTCCCCATACCCCATAATATTTAAAAATGTGTAAAGACTCAATACACACATACCAAGGTGACACTACACTTGTTCGGTATTCTCCCCATACTCCATAATATTTAAAAATGTGTAAAGACTCAATACACACATACCAAGGTGACACTACACTTGTTCGGTATTCTCCCCATACTCCATAATATTTAAAAATGTGTAAAGACTCAATACACACGTGCCAATGTGACACTACACTTGTTCGGTATTCTCCCCATACTCCATAATATTTAAAAATGTGTAAAGACTCAATACACACATACCAAGGTGACACTACACTTGTTCGGTATTCTCCCCATACTCCATAATATTTAAAAATGTGTAAAGACTCAATACACACATACCAAGGTGACACTACACTTGTTCGGTATTCTCCCCCGACTCCATAATATTTAAAAATGTGTAAAGACTCAATACACACATACCAAGGTGACACTACACTTGTTCGGTATTCTCCCCCGACTCCATAATATTTAAAAATGTGTAAAGACTCAATACACACATACCAAGGTGACACTACACTTGTTCGGTATTCTCCCCCGACTCCATAATATTTAAAAATGTGTAAAGACTCAATACACACATACCAAGGTGACACTACACTTGTTCGGTATTCTCCCCATACTCCATAATATTTAAAAATGTGTAAAGACTCAATACACACATACCAAGGTGACACTACACTTGTTCAGTATTCTCCCCATACTCCATAATATTTAAAAATGTGTAAAGACTCAATACACACATGCCAAGGTGACACTACACTTGTTCGGTATTCTCCCCATACTCCATAATATTTAAAAATGTGTAAAGACTCAATACACACGTGCCAAGGTGACACTACACTTGTTCGGTATTCTCCCCATACTCCATAATATTTAAAAATGTGTAAAGACTCAATACACACATGCCAAGGTGACACTACACTTGTTCGGTATTCTCCCCATACTCCATAATATTTAAAAATGTGTAAAGACTCAATACACACATACCAAGGTGACACTACACTTGTTCGGTATTCTCCCCATACTCCATAATATTTAAAAATGTGTAAAGACTCAATACACACATACCAAGGTGACACTACACTTGTTCGGTATTCTCCCCATACTCCATAATATTTAAAAATGTGTAAAGACTCAATACACACATACCAAGGTGACACTACACTTGTTCGGTATTCTCCCCATACCCCATAATATTTAAAAATGTGTAAAGACTCAATACACACATGCCAAGGTGACACTACACTTGTTCGGTATTCTCCCCATACTCCATAATATTTAAAAATGTGTAAAGACTCAATACACACATACCAAGGTGACACTACACTTGTTCGGTATTCTCCCCATACTCCATAATATTTAAAAATGTGTAAAGACTCAATACACACATGCCAAGGTGACACTACACTTGTTCGGTATTCTCCCCATACTCCATAATATTTAAAAATGTGTAAAGACTCAATACACACATACCAAGGTGACACTACACTTGTTCGGTATTCTCCCCATACCCCATAATATTTAAAAATGTGTAAAGACTCAATACACACATACCAAGGTGACACTACACTTGTTCGGTATTCTCCCCATACTCCATAATATTTAAAAATGTGTAAAGACTCAATACACACATACCAAGGTGACACTACACTTGTTCGGTATTCTCCCCATACTCCATAATATTTAAAAATGTGTAAAGACTCAATACACACATGCCAAGATGACACTACACTTGTTCGGTATTCTCCCCATACTCCATAATATTTAAAAATGTGTAAAGACTCAATACACACATACCAAGGTGACACTACACTTGTTCAGTATTCTCCCCATACTCCATAATATTTAAAAATGTGTAAAGACTCAATACACACATGCCAAGGCGACACTACACTTGTTCGGTATTCTCCCCATACTCCATAATATTTAAAAATGTGTAAAGACTCAATACACTCGTGCCAAGGTGACACTACACTTGTTCGGTATTCTCCCCATACTCCATAATATTTAAAAATGTGTAAAGACTCAATACACACATGCCAAGGTGACACTACACTTGTTCGGTATTCTCCCCATACTCCATAATATTTAAAAATGTGTAAAGACTCAATACACACATACCAAGGTGACACTACACTTGATCGGTATTCTCCCCATACCCCATAATATTTAAAAATGTGTAAAGACTCAATACACACATACCAAGGTGACACTACACTTGTTCGGTATTCTCCCCATACTCCATAATATTTAAAAATGTGTAAAGACTCAATACACACATACCAAGGTGACACTACACTTGTTCGGTATTCTCCCCCGACTCCATAATATTTAAAAATGTGTAAAGACTCAATACACACATACCAAGGTGACACTACACTTGTTCGGTATTCTCCCCATACTCCATAATATTTAAAAATGTGTAAAGACTCAATACACACATACCAAGGTGACACTACACTTGTTCGGTATTCTCCCCCGACTCCATAATATTTAAAAATGTGTAAAGACTCAATACACACATACCAAGGTGACACTACACTTGTTCGGTATTCTCCCCATACTCCATAATATTTAAAAATGTGTAAAGACTCAATACACACATACCAAGGTGACACTACACTTGTTCGGTATTCTCCCCATACTCCATAATATTTAAAAATGTGTAAAGACTCAATACACACATACCAAGGTGACACTACACTTGTTCGGTATTCTCCCCCGACTCCATAATATTTAAAAATGTGTAAAGACTCAATACACACATACCAAGGTGACACTACACTTGTTCGGTATTCTCCCCATACTCCATAATATTTAAAAATGTGTAAAGACTCAATACACACATACCAAGGTGACACTACACTTGTTCGGTATTCTCCCCATACCCCATAATATTTAAAAATGTGTAAAGACTCAATACACACATACCAAGGTGACACTACACTTGTTCGGTATTCTCCCCATACTCCATAATATTTAAAAAATGTGTAAAGACTCAATACACACATACCAAGGTGACACTACACTTGTTCGGTATTCTCCCCATACTCCATAATATTTAAAAATGTGTAAAGACTCAATACACACATACCAAGGTGACACTACACTTGTTCGGTATTCTCCCCATACTCCATAATATTTAAAAATGTGTAAAGACTCAATACACACATACCAAGGTGACACTACACTTGTTCGGTATTCTCCCCATACTCCATAATATTTAAAAATGTGTAAAGACTCAATACACACATACCAAGGTGACACTACACTTGTTCGGTATTCTCCCCATACTCCATAATATTTAAAAATGTGTAAAGACTCAATACACACATACCAAGGTGACACTACACTTGTTCGGTATTCTCCCCATACTCCATAATTTTTTTTTTTTTAACGGCGCATCTACAACTTGGCCATTAGCGCAGGCATACTCCATAATATTTAAAAAACCGCGCCTTTAATTCCTGCCATCAAATTCAGCGACAGCAAACTAGTGGTCACTCTGCTTAGGGAAGTCGGTAAGTCAACATCTCCTTTAAAGGGATCTGAGACTGGAGATGCAGATATGTGAATATATCCTAATTTGTGACTTGCGATCAAACAACACTCATGTAACAAATTTTATGTGACACTTTATCCAAACTGAAATGTGCTGTAAAATCGGTCCGATTACTCCCGTAAGTAAAATACATAAACAATTAATCTTCTTAGAACAAACTTTATAAATTTCGAAAAAAGTTCCATTCTACCTATTGTTGACTATGAGATCCTCCTTTACCTGACTGCCTGAGCCGTGTTTCCCAAGACAAGCCCACTTCTCTATCCGGTACCTCTAGTACGCCCCTGTATCCAACAGACGTCACCACACTACAAGAAACGTCATGTAACTAGGACTAATAAGACTATCTATTGTTGACTATGAAATGGTTCCTCCTTTACCAGACTGTCTGAGCCGTGTTTCCCAAGACAAGCCAACTTCCCTATCCGGTACCTCTAGTACTCTCCTGTATCCGTCAGACGTCACCTTACTCCAATAAACGTCATGTAACTAGGACTAATAAGACTATCTATTGTTGACTATGAAACGGTTCCTCGTTTACCTGACTGTCTGAGCCGTGTTTCCCAAGACAAGCCTACTTCTCTATCCGGTACCTCTAGTACTCCCCTGTATCCAACAGACGTCACCACACTACAAGAAACGTCATGTAACTAGGACTAATACGACTATCTATTGTTGACTATGAAATGGTTCCACCTTTACCTGACGGCCTGAGCCGTGTTTCCCAAGACTAGCCTATTTCTCTATCCGGTACCTCTAGTACTCCCCTGTTTCCGCCAGACGTCACCTTAAACATCATGTATCTAGGACTAATAAGACCCGTACTGACAGAACTATGCTTTTGAAGTGTAGATTCTGTTTGTCCAAGATCTATTTCTATCTGCCCCAAGCAGGTGGAATACATCAAGCTTGGCTACCCGGCTATTTTCGTTCCTACACTTCTTCGTGTCCATTCATCTTCGCCGCTTTCTGCTTGCTTGTCGTGGTGTTTGTTCCTACATGGATAACGGGGATTAAACTATATCAACAAGTCATCCGTTTGATTAATTCTTTATAAATGTATAGAAATAACTATTAATGCTGACAATGACAACCTTGTTGACTTTCGCACTTTTATTTGTTAAAACCTTATTGACTAATGGGTCTCCCTTTGGTAGAGTGGATGGAGTGTCGGATTTACATAAGCCTAAGAAGGGTTCCACATCCACTATCAGATGGCAGGATGTGTTTTTGCATGTAGCCGAGAAAATTGTCTGTACTCGGAAGGATGATTAGAAACCTCCCAGAGATAAGGTTATAGCAGCGAGAATTTTTATTGCCAATTTTCTGCACCTGGAATATGATCCATGTAACTTTCCCTCTAACTAAACCACCCTATTTGAACGGGTTATAGATTAAATTGTTTTCAGCCTTAGCTTTGGCTAAGTATTGATAAATATTATACACTATCTCCCTTGCCTGACTTCTCAAAGCCTTCCCTGCTTCTAAAAGATACATAATCAGTTTTCATTGGGATTTCCCGTAGCGTGTTTTCCATTGAAATGGGAATCTGCAAATGGCGGAACCGTCGGGAATATTTTCCTAAGAATTTCGCGAATTTCGGAGACGTCATATTTGTTTTTTGGAATGCTTTGAATTTAGAGATATTTATTGAATATTTAAAATCTGTATACATAAAATACAATCATTAAATACATATTTCATAAGCTATACACAAGGAAGAACAGGAGGGAGAAGGCAGCCATTGCTGTCACTCCCTAAGGAATTAGTAATGCTTTATTGAAGTGTTACAGTTGATCCCTAGGCCACTTTCTTTTCAAGCGTCTCGGAGGATTGGAAGGGATCGCATCTGTGGAAAGGGATTGGCCAAGGGGATTGGGATGAAAGGATAGCTTGGAATGAAAAGTGGAGAAGCGGGTTTTAGCTAATTCAGCGACAAAGGGAATTTCCAGGTCTCGGTGGATGATATTATTGTTGACGTAGAAGGGAGCATTAAGGATCCGGCGAAGGACTTTGGACTGGAAGGTTTGGATTCGGTCTATGTTGGAAGGTTTTGCTGTACCCCATAGTTCAATGCCGTATGTCCAAATCGGTTTTGTAGATAGTTTGTTTTCAGTACTGAGTTTTGATTTGGGACCTATTAGTCGTCTAAGTAGGCCGTAGCGTCTGTTTAGCTCTTGTCGTTTTGTTTTTGTGTGTATGTTCCAAGTAAGTCTCTTGTCGAGGTGGAAGCCTAAGTATCGAACAACGTCAGATTTGGGAATGAGGGATTCGTGAAGGGTAACAGATGGACACTCACTGCGCCGCAGTGTGAATGTGACGTGCTTGTATTTCTCGGCGTTAACTTTAATTCGCCATTTCTTCAGCCATTTCTCGATTTCCAAGAGATGATTTTGGTGCGCTTCTGCGGCTTGCTGCGGGTTGGCGGGACAGGAAAGCACTGCAGTATCATAGCATAAAGAAGTAACTGAATATAAACATTCGCGAATCATACGAAAATTAAGCGTAAACTACAAAGCACTGCTCTTCCTTAATATAGCTAAAAGTATCGTAAACACTGCCGTAAAGACTTAACGGCCAGAGACCACTTTGTAAGTGCCACTAAATTACATAACAATACAAAAAAGATGTTGACAGCCTAGAAGAGACGAGGAGAAAAAGGTTGGTGTTTACATGCAGCCTTAGTGGCTGTAAGAGATAGGATTATAAACAGATAAACAGCTGTTAGTCTTACCATGTGTATGTTTTCTGTTTGTAGATTCTTGCTTCCAGCTCTCCCGTTTGTAGGCAACAAGGGGATCTTTTGAGGTATATTATTCTCTGTTTTTGTCAACAAATTTTGACGTTTGGGGAAAAAAATAATATTAACATAATTTTTTTTATCATGAAAATTAGAAAGGTAGCCGTCGAGGTGATAAGTAATCAGGGATTAGTTGGGACTTGGCTAAGAAAACATCAATACGAGTTTTGTAAAAAAATCTGTATTAAGGAAGTTTCGGCTGCTCTTTGGTAGCCTTCGTCAGCTTAAATGACAAAACCTTTTTTTATGTTTATTAATTCTGTATTTTCTTTTTGTTTTGTCATTTTACCTGTTGTGAAAGCAGCTAGTGTAAGAATATGATATGTATATTCGTTTAAATTCATTGTTTGTTTACGATCATATTCAGATTCAAATTTTCGCTCGTCACTACTGATACTATAGTCACACTAGCATGGCCAATTTCAGACCTACACTTGTAGCACTTTCCTCCGAAGGAAAGTAGCTATTGAGCTTGCACTATATATATATATATATATATATATATATATATATATATATATATATATATGTGTGTGTGTGTGTGTGTGTGTGTGTGTGTGTGTGTGTGTGTGTGTCTGTTAACACGATAGCGGCCAGAGTTTTTGTTTTTTCTTCACGAAACGTGGTATATAGCGTTCAATTAGCAAACGATTGAACGAGTTCGTTAACCACCAAAATCGGTCCACCCGGAGGGGGGTTTACCCCGAACCCAAAACACTAATTTGACCCTACCAGCCGTAGTTTTTGTTATATTTCAACGAAACTCGGTATTCGTTATGTTGATCTAAAGAGAGACATACGTTGTAAAAATAAACTAAATCGGTTTATTAGAAGGGGGGGGGGGGTTTACTCCGGACCCACATTACCAATTTGCCCCTACCAGCCGTAATTTTTGTTACATTTCAACGAAACTCGATATTCGTGGTGGTAATCAACAGAGAAAAATGGGTTATAAAAATAAACTAAATCGGGTTATTTGGAGGGGGGGGGGGTTTACTCCGGACCTAAACTACTAATATACTCATACCGGTCGTAATTTCTGCTGTATTGTAACGAAACGCGGTATACGTCATGGGTATCTAGTGAGAAAGAATTGTTGTAAAAATTAATTAAATCGGTCGATTGGAAAGGAGGGTATACTTTAAACTCTGTTTGGAATTAGCCGGCCAGACGTAGGTTCCCAAAGGCGCCGCGAGGAGCGCTATCTCCCACTATGGGGACTGTATCCTGTTCCTGCGTCAGATCAAAAGACGGAAAATGAAGTTTTTGTGTATTTATTAAGTAGTACAGTATCATATATTAACATAACTCTGGAATCAAATTATTTACAAAATTAATAATTGAACAGTTCTCATAAGAAATGCAAATGAGCAGAACTATTCACGTTTTTATTTTATTTATATAGGTTATTTACAGCAAATTATTCAGTAATGTAGTCTACACTACAAAAATTCTGAGGAAAGTGCTTAGTTATGCAGCTCCTGCGTGACGGACGTTTTAGCATTGGAAGATCCCTCCACTATCTACTAACTAAATACTTTTATCCATATACTAACTAAATGTATGTTATCCATATACATTATTATATCTAACTGGCAACACTGTTTCAGAGCTGGCCATTCACAATCCAGAACGGACAAGCACCGGACTGCGAGAACCAGGCAGATCAACAGGTCTACCACCACCACATCTCATACACTGCTGACTCAATACTACAAATAGGATAGGTTAATCAACTGAGTTTTTTTTTTTTTTTTTTAACTTTTTACATTCATAATTGTGAAAACTAATCTGTGAATTCACATTATTTTTGGCTATTATAAAACCTCAATTTCCTACCACACAGAAGGCACTATACACATAAGGTAAACGTTTTTACGGTACTCTACAACTTACCACTGTATATGTGTTCAATTTACATGTCATGTCCATCTATTTATTATACTTTGTATATATTAAAGTTATCCTTTTTTTTTTGTATTTAATTATCTTGATAATTAATGTTTTGGGTCTTTTTGCGAAGACCACATCCAGTTAATTTTGAAGTAGCAGTAGTGATTTATAACAGTTACTCGTACTCGCTGATAAGCTTACTGATTAGCTTATAGGTTCTTTTCTGGTTATCTACTACTTCTTGACTCGTTATCTACGGTTATAATTCATATTAGATAATGGCAAGCACTATTTATTAATAAAAAGGTTAATATGATCAAAATCAATTCTCTCAACTATGAAATAAGTTATTAAGCATTAAAGTTGACTGTTTGGCAGGTTATGAAGGATAACAAACAACGTTATTTGTGAACAAACATATTTTAATCGTTTTCTCTCCCTTTTTGGGATATTTTGCATTTATTAGGCATTACATGCTATGCGTTTCCGCTCGCTCAAGAAGATATCACAACCCTAGTCAATCCAACTCGCAGTTAATAGAATTACATTAATTTTACCGACTCTAGTCTATCCAACTCGCTAAAATTAATAGGATTCCATTAATTTTCCGAGTAAGAAACCAATCCCTTTTTCCTTGTCAGGAACATCGCGAACTAATTGTAAAAGACTCATTTTCCCACTAACATAAACAGAGCTTTTTCATTCACAAAAGCTAATTCACTGTTGAAGGTTACTTTACTCCCAGCAAGAACCAAAGCAATTGGTCATCGGAATCCTCCAATAGGAAGGCAAAGGAGTTATACGCATGCACTGAATCACTGATACAATCACTACTGCTACTTCAAAAGTAACTGGATGTGGTCTTCGCAAAAAGACCCAATGTTTTTGTTTAATTACTAGTGAAGGTTATATTTATTATGATGTATGTTAGCATAAATTACATCCTTTGTAAAATATTTGTGTAAATATATTTATTTTGCTAATTTTCTTTTATTGTTTTCCTTTCTCGCGCTAAAGTAAGGTTTTTTATTATTTTATTTTGTTCCTATTTATTCGCATTTTGCTCATAAAGTTGTTTCTCGGCAAATATACAGTAATAATAAACCCGTCCCAAAAAAAATCGTTGTTATGTATAAGTGAACACTTAAAATTTAAAGAAACGAATAATATTTTGTTTTCGAAAAACGAATGACTTTAATTTTTATAGTAGTATTTATTAGTTACTAGTGATGGGTCAGATCTGTTACATTTTTTCAGTTAATCGCCTTTAGCGTTAGCAGGTTACTGCTAACGGCTAGAAATAGCGGATACTGTGGTTAACAGTTTAGGAACCACTGGCAAAACTCTGCAATGGAAATGATAGCAGTTAGCAGTTAGCTCTATCGATTACACTGTTCTGCAAAAAAAAAAAAACTTTTCTCCCCTCCCTTGAACAATTTTGCCTGTTTCTCATGTTTTCAGGTGTGCTGAGTCCGAATCTGAACTCAGAAAAATTCTATCACCCTCTGATTTTGAGAGAAAAGAGGAGAAACTTGGAAAAAATGAAAAATTGTATTTGAAAATTATTGTCTTTATTATAACAGATTTGTTTTTCTTTTCCAACGGTAAAATATAATTAATTGAATCCTGCATGCTATCAGGTATAATACTAGATATGACACAACTCAAAAAATATACACACATCGTCAATGAGTATTTTTTTTCTTTTGTACTCTTCCTCCTCTGTCTCCCGCTGCAGTGTCCAGCAGTAATCCGCCAGCATCTTCTCATTCCATTTGCCAGTATATCTTTTTTCCATTCTGGATATGTCTTGGTGGAATCGTTCTTCATTTTCGTCCGAAACTGCACCCAAATTTGGGGCGAAAAAGTCTAGGTGACTATGCAGGAAATGTATTTTTAAGGACATATTGCATCCCAATGTTTTATATGAAGTAAGCAGTTCTTGGACTATTTTTCGGTAGTCTCTAGATTTTTCGTTTCCCAAAAACTTAGCACATACCTCTCGAAAAGCAATCCAAGCCTTTTTCTCAGTAGTATTTAACTTTGATTCAAAAGTGAGGTCCTTGAGTAGATGTCGAATTTGGGGTCCTACGAAATTCCCTCCTTTATCTTAGCATCGCTGAGATGCGGAAATTTTTGTTTTAAGTACATGAAACCTTCTCCTTCCTTGTCCATCGCTTTTACGAAGTTTTTCATTAGCCCCAATTTTATGTGGAGTGGGGGTAAAATTATTTGGGTTTTGTCCACTAATGGAGGATTGGTAATGTTTTTTTCACCTACTTTTTCCTTACGCTCTGGCCATTTTTTTACGACATAATGGTCTCCTCTTTTTCTGCTGTCCCACTCGCACAAAAAACAACAAAATTTAGTGTAACCTCCTTGGAGTCCTGTAAGCATGGCTACCACTTTAAGATCTGCACAAATGCGCCATTTGTACTCATGGTACTTAATTTTTTGTAGAAGTATCTTCATGTTGTCATAGGTTTCTTTCATGTGGACCGAATGAGCTACTGGGATAGATGGATGTTTGTTTCCATTATGAAGGATTACTCCTTTTGAACTAAACTTGGAGCTGTCAATGAATAGTCTCCATTCCTCTGGATTGGTTGGCAGATCAAGTTCCTGGAGCAAATGAAATACATCATTGCAAAATACAAGATTTTCTTCCATCGAGAAAAAGTATAGAACTCCTGATTCCCGTTTTCTGAAGAAAGATATATTCACGCCTCCTTCCAAGAGATTCCATTGTTGCAACCTTGACCCAAGCAGCTGAGCTTTTGATTTTGGGAGATCTAAATCACGAACAAGATCATTCAATCGCCTCTGATTTATGAGCTGTGGCTGAGTTTCAGAGGGGCTGGACGAACTTGAAATTTCTTCTTGTTGACTGGTTCCAGGTTGAGGTGAAACGCTTTCAGAATCGCTGCACTCCTCAGAACTAAGACGGAACTTACTCGGATTTGGTGGGATGGGCATGGAGGCATCATGTGGAGCTGGTCTCATGGCAGAGGGGATGTTGGGATAAACAATTTTCTTTTTACTCTTGAACGAGAAACCTTTGATTGTGGTCATGCAAAAATAGCAATCGGTCAGGTGATTTGTAGGTTCTCGCCATATCATGGGAACTGCAAATGGCATTGACTTCTGTGTCCCATTTAGCCAACCAGTCAGAGAACGTGAGCATGAACTACAGCATATTTAAGGATCCCAGGATTTGTCCTGGTCACTTACTTTACATCCAAAGTATAACTCGTATGCCTTCTTCACCAGCGGAGTCAGAGGTTTCTGAGTGGACTTGAATGTGACTTCACCACAAACTTAGCAAAAGGAATCAGGCTTATTTATACACTGTCGTGACATTACAGAGAAAAAGTGAACTGTTCCCAGAACAATGATAGCACAAATGAATATCCAAATAAGTGCGTTTAGCGAAAGCCTCGAGAGTACTGATCAAATCCTAGAAGAAAATAGGCTGAGTGGGAGGGGGGGGGGAGTTGGGGTATTGACGGTGAAAGGGGGGCAGTTAAGGATTTGAATGAAAAGGATACCACCATAAAAGAGAAAGGAAGGTCATTCCCCTAAAGATCCAGGTAGAGACCAAATCCCTGCCTCAAGATCAAAAACTGAAAAAACACTTTTAGCCATATTTCTTCAACCACTTGTAATATTCCCATCAAATTTTTTTTCGTTCAAATATACTTCATTGCGCTCAAAATCATCGTGCTTTTGAATTTTTTTCACTATGTTTTGATGCCAAAAAAAAATCGTAAAATTTACAAAAAACTCACATTTTTGGATAAAAAACTAGAATTTCTCAAGAAACTGTGCGTGATAGACAGAATCTGACTTCAAATTCGTGTTCAGCACATTTTAGCACTTTCCTCCGAAGGAAAGTAGCTATTGAGGTTGGACTCATGACGGAATTTTTGAAAAATTTCTTCAAATCTTTATCGATCCTAGTAGACACCGAAAATGACCCCCGTTAAAATTTATATATATATGCATATATATATATATATATATGCATATATATATATATATATATATATATATATGTGTGTCTGTTAACACGATAGCGGCCAGAGTTTTTGTTTTTTCGTCACGAAACTTGGTATAAAGCATTCAATTAGCAAACGATTGAACGAGTTCGTTAACCACCAAAGTCGGTCCACCGGAAGGGGGGGTTTATCCCGAACCCAAAACACTAATTTGACTGTGTCAGCCGTAATATTTGTTATATTTCAACGAAACGTGGTATTCGTAGTGGTAATATAGAGAGAAAAGTGAGATATAAAAATGAACTAAATCGGTTCATTAGAAGGGGGGGTTTACTCTGGACCCACAATACAAATTCGCCACTACCAGCCGTGATTTTTGGTATATTTCGATGAAACTCGGTATTCGTAGTGGTAATCCACAGGTAAATAACTGTTGTAAAAATAAACTAAATCGGTTCATTAGGAGGGGGGGTTTACTCCGGACCCACAATACCAATTCGCCACTACCAGCCGTGATGTTTGGTATATTTCGACGAAACTCGGTATTCGTAGTGGTAATATACAGGTAAATATGTGTTGTAAAAATAAACTAAATCGGTTCATTAGAAGGGGGGGTTTACTCTTGACCCAAATTCTTAATATACTCATACCGGTCGTAATTTCTGCTGTATTGTAACGAAACGCGGTATACGTCGTGGGTAACTCATGAGAAAGAAGTGTTGTAAAAATGAGCTGAATCGGTCAATCGGAAAGCGGGGGTATAATTTGTAATATATTTCAATAGAAAAGCCCGTCAGACGTAGGTTCACAAAGCCGCCGCAAGGAGCGCTTTCTACCACTAGAGTGACTGTATCCTGTTCCTGCGTTAGATCAAAATACGATAATATGAGGTTTTTTGTATATATTACGTAGTGTAATAGGTACCATGTGTAAACATAACTCTGGAAGCAAATTATTAATTGATCAGTTACTCATTACAAATTTAAAAGAGAACTATTCATGTTTTTATTTTATTTATGTAGGATATTTTAAGCAAATTGTTCTGGAAAGCAATCTACACTACCCAAATTCTGAGGAAAGTGCTTAGTTATGCAGCTCCTGCGTGACGGACTTTTAAAACAGTAAGAAAGCATGTTTTGGTTTGAAGCAGGATTTTCGTGCAGAACAGTGTTATCTTTCTCTATGCCGACAACCTTGTCCTCCGAGCACCTAATCTGCTAATTTAATCCCTTCGCTCGTCATCGTCCCTAATGCGCCGATAATAAAGAGCTTGCACGAGATAACTGTTGAATGTTAGGGATAACAAAATTAATAAAACACAAATACTCGAACGTCAATATAATAATTATTAATAATAATTAACAGAATATAGTAAACATTTAAACTGATTGATGAACGCAGGATAATAAAATGATATAGAAGAGAATAAAGCAGTAAATGTATACGTTTAATAATTTTAGAAAACTACGGCATCTCTCGAAACATCACAAATTAAAAAATATAAAGAACATTAAAACGATCAAACTATTATAATTATTATTATTATCTATTACAGAAAACAAAAAAAAAACTCAGACCCGTAACAGGCCACGAGGGCCCAGAGGGGCAGATACTGAAGAGGTATCTGATTCTTGACCATACGGCACACTAGGGAGATAGTGTGGTCAGCACTATGCTCCGGCCGCCTGATTTTCCCCTTGGCTGCTTCGACTGCTAGAGTCATTATTAGCACCCAAGGTACCCATTATTAATTAAATTAATTAAAGGCCTAGGGACGATCTGGGACCCCAAATCCAACCCTCGAACGGCAGCACTAGAAGAAAAAATCTTTAGCGCTTACAGTGGACAGCTTAATGTATCCGAGTCAACCATCAGAAATCACCTAAATGAAATTTGTAAGACCAAAAATCTTGATAAGCGGGTTCCCTATAAACTGACCGACCGCAAGATCACACGGGACTCTTAGCGATTTGCTGGGAAATTATACCTCACCCACCATATTCCCCTGATTGGTCACCATCTTATTACCTCCTGTTCACAGCTCTAGACAGCTGTAAGAAGGGAAAAACGTTCGCGGATGTGACGATCTTGAAAAATACATTAGAAACTTTTTTCTCTTCCAAACCAGCTGAGTTTTATAAAAAAGGAGTTTGTGACCTTGAGGCACGTTAGAAGAAGGTTTTAGAGAGTGAGGGTGACTATTTCGATGAATAAATCTAATTTGAAATATTTTTTTGATTTATTTTAAACCTATTTCAAAAAAACTACAGGGCTTTTTACGTGACCTGGTAGTAAACAGCATTTCCTGTGAATAGCGTGGTGCAGTACTCCCTAACATTCTACGAAATTGTTCGATAAGAATTAGCAGTTAGCAGTTGTATCTGTTATTTCTAACTGCTAATCATTATTAGCATAGCATTTTGAACAGCAAACAGAAAGGCGAATCACTTTCGACGCGGGGTGCTCACAAATAAATTTAAAAAAATTAGTAAACAGAAAATAGCGTTATTGCCCATCACTGGTGGTTACGGTTATTTAACATTAGAAGTGAGCAAACTCACCTATAAGAACCGGATCAATGTTCTAAAATATTTGTGTATACTCTAGACCAGGGGTCTCCAAACTTTCCAGCCTTAGGGCCATACTGATTACTCTAGTAGGTTCCGAGGGCCAAAACCATATTATCATTGTTCCTGGTGGTAAAAAGTGAAATAGTCCACTGATGAAAAAAAAAAGTCCGAAAAAGTACGCAACGTTTAAAAAAGGCTGCAAATCGGACTAAAGTCCGCAAAACGGCAACACTGCATATTATTAATTTTCCTGTCATTATCTGTAATTTCTAGATTAGTCCTAGAGTACGAGCCATGAGGAGTATTGTGACACGACATCTGGTGGACATAAGCGGAAATAGGTAGTACCTTCTATCGCTAACAGATTATACATGTCTTTACTCATTACAATTCTGTGTTTCGTTATCCAACTTATCAAAAAAACAATAACAATAAGCCTACAACAATGTTATGAGTAGTTAGCCCATGACCATATCAATGTAGATGCCATATTAATAATTATTCAACATAAAATTAGAATACTTCAGTAAACTAAATTTAATTTGCTATAAAAAATATGTTCTCTAAAAGGAGTTTTCAAGTATGTTAGCTCTCCGCGGGCCGGACAAAATCTGTCCACGGGCCGGATGTGGCCCTCGGGCCGTAGTTTGGAGACCCCTGCTCTAGACCATGTGATCTATCTGTAGAAATAGGTCAGAGCTGAAGATGCCTGGGGAACATTTGTTCCGAGTTATCCTAGGTCAGGGAGGTTCACACGGCTCCAATAACACTTGTCTAGCTTTTTCTAACAGGGGCCTACCCCTGGGGGGAGGGGGGTTCTTACTCAACAATAACATCAACAACACAACAACATCGAATAACAACCATACTCCCTCAACAGACAACATTTCATTTAGAAGGTTTTCACATTCATTAGCCATTACACAGATAACATTATCATATGAAGCTCAGAAATCAAGGAAATCATTATGGTTTATCTTATTCTTTTAGCACTTTCCTCCGAAGGAAATTACACTCATGACGGAATTTTTGAAAATTTTCTTCAAAGCGTTATCGATCCTACCTAGTAGACCCCGAGAATGACCCCTGATATATATATATTCTTCTTCTTCTTAACTGGCGCACAACCCATTGCTAGGTCAGGGCCTCCTGAATCAGCTTCCGCCAGCTGTCCCGATCTTGTGCAGCAACCATCCAATTCTGTACGCCTAATAGGGTCCTAGCATCACGACCAACTCCATCCTTCCAGCGGAGCTTCGGCCTCCCACTTCTTCTGCTTCCATGGAGCACTTCTTCCATTGTCTTCCTTGGCAGTTCTGCTGGATCCATCCGAGCAACATGAATTTCAGACTATTTTCGTGTGTTATTGTCTTTCTGTAATGCAATTTCAAATCTACCAACCACAATTTCGATATTTCGAGGGTATCCTCGCAGACACATACAAATTGACTGAATAATTCTTTTACTCAAGTTTTATGGACTATTAGCACGCCACTACCTTAAATGTAAGTGGGGTCCTGGTGGACCCCACGTGGACGACGGTGTTTCTCGCTCTCACGTGATCAAGGGAGGGTTAAGCAAATTATTCAGGAATGCACTCGACACGAAGCAGGAACTGCTTCATCTTAGCACGGTTCCATTCTTATCCCTAGTTTCATTTCAAATGCTTAGAATATAAGCAGTTTAATGTTTTATCTTAATCATCCGTGAAAAATATAAAATAAAATCTCAAAGGGAAGCAAGATCTTAGAAACCACAAGAGTAAACTCACAGTATCCTAAGCAGAAATATCTATTTTATACAACAAGTGAACGTTAAAGTTTAAATAATATAAAGGTACTTAAGGTTTATTCCAAATTGTGCTAAATCTATTTAGAATACAAACATTCCATTACCTTATAACCTTCTGATGGATATCATCCCAGACCAACCCGTGCAAATATAGCTAATGTGTTTCCAATATCGGCAGTTGGAGGCCTATATTGGACTATAGTCTAGTCCTAGATTTCGAATGTCATGACTCTATTTAGATCAAAGTCTGTAAGGAATGTCTTGAAGCTGCGTTTGGGTATTTCTAGGTAATTATCTTGCGAGAAGCAATTCATGTCGTTATGAAGGAGTATCATTATAGGCATATTTACGCGGTTCCTCCCTCCATCCATAGGGAGGAAAGCCCTTTATGAGGTTTTAGTGTACTTGTAGCGGGAGAATAAAATAATAAAACTTGTAAAATAAAAGTCACTATAATGCTTCGATAAAATAAATAAGTTGACTCTGCACAGACGAAATTAAAAGATAATAATAAGGAGAAATTATAAAAACTGATAACAAAAATAAAGCGTTCTTCGAGGTAATAATAATAAATGAATAAATAATGTCTGATAAAGACTCTTGGAACACCACGAGAGCACATGCACGGGTAGACGCCATTAACTCACTGGTTTTCACAGGTCTTGTGACGCAGGGCTGCTTTGCAGTGTACCCCCTATAAAATTATTAATTTGTCTCTTATCTTTACACTTTGGCAACACTGATGGTGGGCGTGTACGGTTGATATCAGGAGGAGGTTACACTGTCCAGGTTAGTTGTTACATCTCGCTAGCTGCCACAAGGTTATGAGGAAACGCTACCATTCGGAAGCTTACTAAATTCTCTACAAAAAAGGTTCTGAAGCGATTTTCGATGGGACGATGTCAATCAGAGAAATATGTGCTTAAATCTACGAATGTGTTAGTTTTAGGGCTCCATAGGGAGGAATCCCGCTTATAAGGTTGACATTGTAACGCACTCCGGAAGTGCCGACTAGAAAATTACACGTTTCAGAACCCATAGATCACGAGGCAATGGTTCTAATTTATATATATATATATATATATATATATAAATGAAACGATTTTAATAAAATTTGGTGCAAGAATATTTTGTATTATTTGAAAGGTCAAGTTCGTTAACCAGCGAATCCATCCATTGTTTTTTTTGGGGGGGGGGGAATTTTCTTACGTTACATTTTCGAGTAATTATGCTAATTAGTTAATATGAAAACGAATTAAACCATTTTCAAGGTGATATATGTAACCGTTTTAGAGAAAAGTGGATAAAATACTTTTTTAAACTAATTTTCGGTTTGGGTACTTAGAATCGTTGAATTCAATTGCAATATTTTCTACGTGTTCGAAGTTTAACTAAAATACGATAATTAAATGTTGGTTAAATTTGGAGTTAAGGAAGTATTCAATAAAATAAAAATAATATAAAAAAAATGTTAATAGACATGAAGAGTTTTGAGGCTTCGTATATTTTCCTAAATATCTCGAAAACTACGAAGACAGGTATAGTTGGGATTCGGCTAGGAGAAAAACGTCAGACTTTCAAAAGGAATCTGTATTTGGACGTTTCGACTGCACAATGAAGGACGTTTCGACTGCACTGATTACTTTTGAAAGTCTGACGTTTTTCTCCTAGCCGAATCCCAACTATACCTGTCTTCGTATCTCTGCAGCGGCTAACTATCTCCATATACACTATCTCGAAAACTGTTATAAAATCGTGGTAAGCGGAAGGCAGCCATTCAGAACCTTACTAAATTCTCTACGAAAAAGGTTCTAAAGCAAGTTTCGATAGGGGGATGTCAATCGGAGAAATAAGTGCTTAAAACTTCGGAAGTGTTAGTTTGATTCTTTTGAACCGGGGGTTCGTTTCTGTTTAACTGACTTTTAATTGGTAGTTTATTTCTTAAATTGCATTTAACAATAATATGAGTATTTCTGTAAAACAAGGGTCATTTCCGCTTATAATACTGTCCTTTCCGCTTATAATACTGTCGGTTTCCTGTTGTGGCGCCATAAATTTTCATCCTTATCGAGATTTTATTTCATATTTTTTCTCGAAAGATCAAAACCTATCAAAAACTGGTTCTATTCCTTTACTAATGACACTAAGGAATCACGCTAAGATGACGCAGTTCCTGCGAGTCGGACTTTTATTAGATGGTGCTGAATGTCGAATGCGTAACATATATTTGCTCACAGATTCCTGGGTGTCTACCCGTGCAACAAGAAGCTAGAGAGATCTGGTCTCTGGTCGAAGTGGAGTATCGTCCTGATGGCCATCTTCCTGGGAGAGGGAGTCTATTCGTTCGTCTACAACATAGTATCGACCGATCAAAGAGTCGCGCACAAATATCTCATCGCATCGGAAGGATTCGCTGTTCTACAGATCTCATCTTGTCTCCTGATGTCGCTGAAGGCTTCCTCTACGATAGCTAGGATCATAGGAACGGTGGAGCAGGTGGAGAAGGCGTTGGTAGAACAGAATATACCTGTCCTCTATGGGACGGGACACTTAGCGATGGACTTCGCTATAAGGGCGACGGTGTTTGGGCTTATCGCTATCATGAGGTTCATTTATACACAACATGTGAGTACAACATGCATATTAGAGTGGTTTCGTAGTTTGTAGAAAGAGAGATGGAATAATAATGAAGAAGTGAGAGCAGCAAGATTGAGGGCTTGGGAGGCGGAGAGGGAGGGAGGGAGAGAGGGGGAGAGAGAGAGAGAGAGAGAGAGAGAGAGAGAGAGAGAGAGAGAGATGAGAGAGAGAGAGAGAGAGAGAGGGAGGGAGGGAGTGAGGGAGGGAGAGAGAGAGGGATATATATATATATATATATATATATATATATATATATATATATATATATAGAGAGAGAGAGAGAGAGAGAGAGAGAGATATTTTATTATATTCAGATCAGATATTAGACTAAAAAAAGTTATTTTATGTATCTCATCTACAGTGTTATTAATATATTAAACTAATATGTGTGTGTGTGCGTGTATATATATATATATATATATATATATATATATATATATATATATATATATATATATATATATATATATATATAAACCTATACTTCACCCGGAATGGTCCCTCCCACCCCTCCCCATGTCCCTTTACATCTCTAAATTTTGTATATTACAATTTGGCTTTATCCCCATTTTTTCCCGTATGTAGCCCCTTCTATTACCATTCGGTAGGTAATAATATATAAGGTATAAGGTAATTTTAAGATACGGCTCCAGGACCCAATTCGTTGGGCCTGGAGTTCTCTTGTTAGTTTTTGATCTATTTTCGGGGAAAGGGGTGAAAAAAATACAAAATATTTTGTAGTAAAATCTCTCTCTCATTCACTCATACAACCATGCCCTCACATTACCACAGGTGCTGACAAGATCCCTAGAGCTGGCGAGTATGGCCATCCTCTCCCTTGCCGAGCTGTTGAATGTAGCATTACTATCCTGTATGAAGCAGATCCTGGACCACTTGCACAGGAACCTCAACAAGAAGACACTACCGACTATACTGAATCTAGAACACCTACTAATAGAAGCAGCAAAATCATACAGGTAATTCATAGTAATTATCATGGGCGAATATAGGAAAGAATTTCGAAGGGGGGGGGGGGGCTGGCACCATTTCCAGGTTATGCAATACTAACAATCTACAACTTTGAATAGTTTTAGCCAACAAAAACGCAATTACAACTAAAATAAAATATTTTTTATGAACTAAGTAATCTTATTTCATTTATTTTTAAGGGGTTAATGACACATTTTTACCGATCAAATCAAAATTTCGGGGAGGGGCTGCAGCCCCCTCAGTCCTCCCTTAAATACGCCCATGGAAATTAAGGGGTAATACTACCTTGTAACCTTTTTAGCACTTTCCTCCGAAGGAAAGTAGCTATTGAGGTTGGACTCATGACGGAATTTTTGAAAAATTTCTTCCAATCTTTATCGATCCTACCTATTAGACACCGAAAATGATCCCCGTTAAAATTTATATATATTATATATATATATATATATATATATATAGTATATATATGTGTGTGTGTGTGTGTGTCTGTTAACACGATAGCGGCCAGAGTTTTTGTTTTTTCGTCACGAAACTTCGTATATAGCATTCAATTAGCAAACGATTGAACGAGTTCGTTAACCACCGGAAGGGGGGGTTTACCCCGAACCCAAAACACTAATTTGACTATGTCAGCCGTAATATTTGTTATATTTCAACGAAACTTGGTGTTCGTAGTGGTGATATAGAGAGAAAAGTGAGATATAAAAATGAACTAAATAGGTTCATTAGAAGGGGGGGTTTTTCCGGACCCACAATACCAATTCGCCACCACCAGCCGTGATTTTTGGTATATTTCGACGAAACTCGGTATTCGTAGTGGTAATCCTCAGGTAAATATGTGTTGTAAAAATAAACTAAATCGGTTCATTAGAAGGGGGGGGGGGTTTACTGCGGACCCAAATTCCTAATATACTCATACCGGTCGTAATTTCTGCTGTATTGTAACGAAACGCGGTATACGTCGTGGGTAACTCATGAGAAAGAAGTGTTGTAAAAATGAGCTGAATCGGTCAATCGGAAAGCGGGGGTTTAATTTGTAATATATTTCAATAGAAAAGCCCGCCAGACGTAGGTTCACAAAGCCGCCGCAAGGAGCGCTTTCTACCACTAGAGTGACTGTATCCTGTTCCTGCGTTAGATCAAAATACGATAATATGAGGTTTTTTGTATTTATTACGTAGTGTAATAGGTACCATGTGTGAACATAACTCTGGAAGCAAATTAATAATTGATCAGTTACTCATTACAAATTTAAAAGAGAACTATTCATGTTTTTATTTTATTTATGTAGGATATTTTAAGCAAATTGTTCTGGAAAGCAGTCTACACTACCAAAATTCTGAGGAAAGTGCTTAGTTATGCAGCTCCTGCGTGACGGACTTTTTTTTTTTACCATTTCCATTTTTATGGGCTTAAATGCTTCCCTAACTAATCGAAAATGATATCCAAGAGGGTTTATGTGCCGGAAGAGTTTTTAAATTTGCCAAAAATTCGATTTTTCAACTATTTCTCCATTCATTTAAATTATGAAAAAAAAAAAATAACTTTTCTTTACCTACATTAAACTTTGAAGCTGATTTTCGCGAATCAATGTTTTTCAAATCTGGCAATACGCTAGCGCTTTCAATTTTTACCCGATCAACTTTAATTTTTCATTGCAGATTCCTAAGAATATTAGCTAGTACGTAGGATTTTTCTATTCATTGAATTATTACAATTTTATCACCGGATTTTTAATAGAAAATGAAGAATTGTTCCCGATTTTTGGAAAAAAATAATGTTTCTTAAAAATCCTCAATACTTTACTAGAGAATGGAATTTTATTCGCCATGAAGTAGGTACA